>CM074296.1:0-145000 GCA_037194245.1 Opsariichthys bidens | reverse complement strand
GAGTGAGTGCGTGTGAGAGTGAGTGCGTGTGAGAGTGAGTGCGTGAGTGAGTGTGAGAGTGAGTGTGTGTGAGTGAGTGAGTGAGTGCGTGTGAGAGTGAGTGTGAGAGTGAGTGAGTGCGTGTGAGAGTGAGTGAGTGCGTGTGAGAGTGTGAGAATGAGTGTGAGTGAGTGTGTGAATGAGTGTGAGAGTGAGTGTGTGAGTGAGTGCGTGTGAGAGTGAGTGAGTGAGTGAGTGAGTGTGAGAGTGTGAGAATGAGTGTGAGTGAGTGTGAATGAGTGTGAGAGTGAGTGTGTGAGTGAGTGTGTGAATGAGTGTGAGAGTGAGTGTGTGAGTGTGAGAATGAGTGTGAGAGTGAGTGTGTGAGTGTGAGAATGAGTGTGAGTGAGTGTGTGAATGAGTGTGAGAGTGAGTGTGAGAGTGAGTGTGTGAGTGAGTGACTGTGTGTGTGTGTGTGAGAGAGTGAGTGTGTGAATGAGTGTGAGAGTGAGTGTGAGAGTGAGTGTGTGAGTGAGTGTGTGAGTGTGAGTGTGTGAGTGAGTGTGTGAATGAGTGTGAGAGTGAGTGCGTGAGTGAGTGTGTGAATGAGTGTGAGAGTGAGTGTGTGAGTGTGAGTGAGTGTGAGAGTGAGTGAGTGTGAGTGAGTGTGTGAGTGAGTGTGTGAATGAGTGTGAGAGTGAGTGTGAGTGAGTGTGAGAGTGAGTGAGTGTGTGAGTGAGTGTGTGAGTGAGTGTGTGAATGAGTGCGTGAGTGAGTGTGTGAATGAGTGTGAGAGTGAGTGTGTGAGTGAGTGACTGTGTGTGTGTGTGTGAGAGTGAGTGACTGTGTGTGTGTGTGTGAGAGTGAGTGTAGACAAATAAAGTTTATGTGTTTCTGCCTCACTGTGAGATGTTTGTAATTCCGAACGAGTTCCAGACAAGGTCACCTACATTCTCCTGCAGAGCAGAGGACCTGAGAGAGAGCAGCATGAGCTCGTCTGGATCAGTCTGAAGAATTCTTCATTAACATCATTAACATCCAGCGAACTCCTCCTGTCACTCGTCAGGCGAACGTCCTTTTCGTTTGTAAAAGCAGCTGCATTACAGTAAAATGGGTGGTAAAATGTTGCTTCAAGCGTTTTGATAAGGTTTTATATTGTCACTAGTTGGTCAATGGCATTTTTAGGAAGTCTGACTTTTCATGTTTAAGTTGTAATTCCAGTGTCATACCCATGACATTACACACGTGTCCTCATAAATCATGAACACACACACACAGCGTCATGTTTACAGCGGTACAGCATCAGCTGCTCTCATCAGCGCTGTATATTACGGAGGGGTAGTCGTGGCCTAGTGGTGAGGGAGTTGGGCTTGTAATCTGAAGGTTGCTAGTTCGAATCCCACACCGGCAGGAATTGAAGGTGGGGATTGTGAATGAACAGACTCTCTCCACCTTCAACACCACGACTAAAGTGCCCTTGAGCGAGACACCTGACCCCTAATCGCTCCCCTTGTAAGTCGCTTTGGATAAAAGCGTCTGCTAAATGATGAAAATGAAATGAAAAAAAAAGAAACAGTGGGACGTTTGCAGTTCACAGGTGTAATTACCATTCAAAACCAGCCATTATCATAACATCACTTCATTAGCGCTGGCATCACAGGAGATTCACTGTGACGGGAGATATTTACCCGTCCATCTGAATCCACGGAGACCCGGAGAAACAGACGAGCAGAAATCTGAGCGATCTGAGAGGAACAGCGCTGACATTCTCGTCAACACTGAAACACGAACAAATCACCAACATCTACCATGATTTACTGCAGTAACACTGACTGAGACCATGGGATTGTGGCAGAACTAAAGGATATTAATGAATTGTCTTATTAATGCAGACATTAAATGCATTAAAGGAGTCATTTCAGTTTTTACTATAGTACTGAGGTGCAGTTTTACCTGTGGTTAACATGATCCAGATATTAAGACCATATTTTACCTTACAAACATGAGGCTGTTTCTGTTTTTGTTCATTAACATCTGCATCACAACTCAAGCTTTTTTAGAAACATTTGAGACAAAACATGTGATATTAATCCGTGTTCATCTGTTCATGTTCTGATGATAAAACAACAATTAACCGTCTGCTTTCTACAACTTTCACTCAGCAGCAAAAATGTGCCTTGAAACTTGAAAGAAACAAAGATTTGACATTTATCATGATAAGCATCGATATCGACTGACATGAAACATTTTATGGTGATCATTTTTTGGCCATGTCATCCCTCTACATCTGCATTGGTAAACACCACTCACAGGTTCACAGTTTTTATTTAAATGATTAAATATTGACCATAATCCCGGGTCATCCGTAATAAAATCATGCAAACTGCAGTAATCATTATGAAATCTAACAATGGGATTTCAGCATGAATACACCAGTCGATCCACTCATGCTCTTCCTCCGGCGGGAAACGGTCAGCGAGAACATCGGTCCTGTAATACAGCGTATAATTAGCAGCTTCTGATTGAATATGCATGTCTGTCTTTGTGCTGGAGTGGCCATAAAAACATCCTCGTTTGATGTATTATTTCATCAGCTGAGGTATTGATTATGCGCTTTTCAAAGCGATCGGGAGGAACGTTACCAGCACAAATCGATCCGATTCCCAGTCCTGCTGCGCTTCCCAGGAAAAACACACACAGACCAAATCAGTTGAGTAGATCTCTCGAGCGGAGAACACGGAGAAATGACAAGTCAAGGAACGGATGATGTTCAATCAAGTAATCTATCTCAATGGTGCATGAATCAAGATGCATCCAGTTAATATTTCAACTCTACTGCAAGTAAACGATGAGAAAAGTGATTTAGACTCAATGAATGAAAGTGCTTTAACAAAAACGTACACAGCCGTTCAAAAGTTTGGGTTAATACGATTTTTTTTTTTTTTTTTTTAAATAAATTAATACTTTTATTCATCCGGGACGCATCAAATTGATCAAAAGTGACCGTAAAGACATTTATAACGTTGCAAAAGATTCAAATAAACGCCGAATAGTAATTTTGACTTCATACTGGTAAAGTGAATGAAGTGAGGGTGTGTTTTTAGGAAATGAAGAGCGCTTCAGTCGCAGCAGGGGTTAAACACACCGGACTCCGTCAGTCCTCTGATCTCACCATCTCTCAGAGCTGATGATCGTCTCGTTTACCGCCTCAAATCAATGCTCAAGTTCTCCCAAAGCTTCGATGCCGCTGACCGGCCACACAGCAGGAGACTCGCTCCACATTTCATTACCATATCTGTGCTCTTGTGTGTCATACTGTGCGCGTCAGAAGATGCCGTCCGATCAGTGCTCTGAACGGATCTGTGGGCCGTTTTTTTAATCCATTAACACCTGACATTAATCTAAGAAGAGGTCTGGGCTGGGATCTATTTAATTATAATGAATGCAATCTCTGAAAATCAATCAGCATTTTCCAGCGCGCTGACGGAGGGTCAATCTGAGCTCAGCTGATGCATGATGGGACACGTGAACAAACATGAGCATCATGGACGTCCAAGCACAGAACATTAAACTAACCGATCAGATCCTTGTTTTCAGCCATTCCTGATGTTTAGACCGGTGTGAGAGCAACACTCAGATCCGAAGCAGCGCCGGTCCTTCACTGAAGGTCACAGACATCTGACCCCAGACGAGGACAACAAACCACAGAGGATTTGACCGAAACGGACAATTCATTTTACACAAAAATGACTGAATTGCACTGCAGAAATTAGCAGTTTTGTTTTGATTTCCAGTACAAAAATCAAAAAATTCAAAGAAGTTTCTTTATCAAGTCGACATTTATTTGATTAAAAATACAGTAAAACCAAAAACATAGTTGAAATATGATAACAAATCATCACATCAGAGTGATTTGTGAAGGATCATGTGACTCTGAGGACTGGAGGAATGATGCTGAACATTCAGGAATAAATGACACTGTACTATATATTCACATAGAAAACACACTGGAATCATATTTCACTGCTTTACTGTGTTTTTGATCCAGTAAAAGCAGCTTTGGTGAGCAGAAGAGAATTCTACTGTATCTAAAGAGAATCACAAACAAAATCACGAGTAAGACATCTATTAAGACTAATAACTGTGTGTCCTGATTCAACTCATCGGATGTAACTACTTCCACATTTGCCTCTTGGGACGTTATGAATATGAAAATGACGTGTCGGTAATCTCCCGCTCACTGAATAAATCATGAACCGCTGCCACAATCCTCTCAGACAACAAGACCTGCACGAAACACCTGTGCTGAAGCTCTTCAAGACAGAGTGGATCTGAACCGGGCCGAACGCTCACCTCCGTTTGAGTTCGACAGAAGAGAGAAAGACAAACCGTTTGAAAGACACGAGGGCGAGTGAATGATGGCAGATCTGTCATGAACTCATTTACAGCTCCTAAACCGAGCGCAGAACTCGAGCAGAATCACTGACACTGACAGAGAACTCACTGAAGAAAGATGGAGAAGGATAAAATAGGTCCTCTCTAATAGACTTTGCTGCGAACAAAAAAGTGACTTGTTCCAGACCAACTAGAGGTCGTGCAGAAATAATCCCACCGGATCAGCTCCGTTCCAGCATCCTGGAGCTACAAATAGCCGTAAGTCGCTCTGGGAAATGCGTTTATTAAATGGCAACAAAGTGAATCCCAGAGGAAAGTTGTCACTCTCTCATGAGCACCAAAATAGCTGATTGGCATTCAGCGAAGAGATCCGTCGACAGGCACATCCAGAGGCTCAAACTCTCATTATACTTCAGTACGTCATTTTTAAGTCAAGCGGTGCAGGGATTTTAGCTTGAGGGGAACCTGGATCAAACCTAATAACACATAATTATTTAATAAATCACAACTCAACTTGACACGACAGGCTCAGTGTGCGTTTTCAACAGAGCCGGTCAGACATTCATTTTGACCGGTAAAAACACAAGAGTTTGTGACATGAGGTTGGGTAGATGATGGCAGAATTTATTATTTTTTTATTTACATTTAATATAATCATGATCATATAAAACTTCAAAGAGGACCTGTAACGCTCCTTTCTCAAGACGTATTATCAGTCTCTGGTGTCTCCAGAATGTGTTTCAGATCATTTATTATCGCTTGTCAAATTCGCCTCTTTTTGGGTGTGAGGAGCAAAAACACGCCGTCCCCTTAAATGCAAATGAGCCGCTGCTCCAGAAGAGGGCGGAGCTTCAACAGCTCAACAACAACAGAGCTGGAGAATCTCACGCAGACAAAATGACGTAAAATGCGTAAAATGACGGCATCAACAACACTCGACGACAACAACTCTTCCTCTTCTCTAAAGCGGCCCGACATGGCCCCGCCCCCTTTGATGAGTGTTCTCGGGGGCGGGGTTTATGTAAATTTTAGGGTTAGTGATGTCATTAACCCAGGAAGAAGCTCGTTGTAGTTCCTACCAGCCGTTTGCAGTAGAAAACTTTCTGTAAAAGAAAATCTCTCTCTTCACACTGAACTTTGAGTGTCGTAACTTCACAGATGCTGTTTCTGCTCAAACAGCGACATGACACACTGACTGAAGCTAAAAAAGTCAAATAATGATCAGCAACCACTTTAATAAATAGAGAATATTATATTCAATAATTTAACACAATTTCTCCTTGAAAGATTATAGCAATTATAAAAGCTTTTTGCATCATTTTTAAAAAAATGTCCATTCATGAAATTTCTAAATGAAACATTCGTCTAATATCATCTGAAGGGTCAGTTCAGAACGAATGACCTAAAAGACTTTCAATCCAACAGCTGATCAAAGATCTCTGAGTCTGGAGAAACAACAGCCGCACAGGAACACGGGTCAGACGAGAGGCCTGAAGCGGCTCCGCAAGAGCCATGGGTCCAGCGGACGGACTGTGAGGAAGAGCGTCCTGATGATGACGACGTCACAGCTGAGGAAGACCATCTGACACCTGATCAGAGCAATGCAGGGTCATGAACACCAGACACGTCGACGCCCTTTAAACTCTTTCAAACTAGTCAGTGACTCAAACCCGGAGCAGATGTTGTTGTGGACCGCCGGGAGACACAATGAATATGAACAATAAAAATGAAACTACAACATAATCAGAAATACAGCACTGCAACTTTTAAAAATCATCAAATTCAATATACACAGAATTTAGTGACATCTTCATTAAAGCACATTTTTGTTCTCTTCTGTACAGTAAAAATTTGGTAAATCCTTCATTTTGGTAAAGAAGTCCTTTAGGAGTAACGGACTCATTTAAGTTCAGATCCTCATGAAAACAGGCGAAACCTTCATAACGCTGATCTCCACGCGTCAGCGCCGGCGCTCCTGGAGAAGCCAATCCAACCACATCCTCCTTATCGACTCGGATATTCTTTCAGTTTTAGAATGATTTTTAGAACAATTTCTTTATCGTTGTCGTTTTCGTCCTGAACGAGCAGCGAACAGATAAAACACCAATCGCGTCTTTTATCTCACGATTCTGACTTTGTTTCTCTCAACTGCAGGTTTATAAGAATTGTGAGATATAAATTTGGAACTGCAACTTATATTTTAGCATGTTTTAGCATGATTTAACACACTTACTCCGTAAAACACCATGTTTTAGCATGTTGCTAAAATGATTTGGCACATTGTTAGCATGTTTTGATCATCCACTCCATGAAAACCTTAGAAGAGACACAGCGACCCGCGTCAGAACAGCCTGAAGGTCCGAGCCGAGTTCGGTCGCACTCATTTGAGAATTAAGAGTTTCACTTTTCTGGAAGGCAAAACAAGCCAGAGCTGCAGCAACTCACACAAACCGCCTACAAACACGGCGCTGCGCTCCCCCTCACCTCACACGCGTCCAGCAGGGAAACTCACTGCGGCCGGACGGGTGCCCACGATCCTCTGAGACCAGGAGCCACACGAGGCCTTTTCCAGACCCGGCCCGGCCCGGCCCGCACTCACACTCTCCAAATGTTGTGCAATACAAACAGCCTGAATAAACACTGGTGAGAACTCAAAACACCCAAACCCTTCATGAAACGCCCCACGACATCCTGACCGTTAGAGTCATCTGACCGATTCCCACTGAACCTCAAGCTGAAGACGGCGGATTGGACAGGATCGCTGATGTTGTGCCGCGATTCAGGAGATTATAAATCTGCTGTACTTACTTTCCTGTAGACCAGCATGTTAGGAGACTCATCAGCCACTCCATTACTGCTCTGACCGCACGGGCCCGGCTGCGCCATACCTCGACCAGAGCTGGACCAGAGCTGGACACTGAGAGAGAGAGAGAGAGAGAGAGAGAGAGAGAGAGAGAGTGATGGGTGGATGGATGGATGTACAAAAGCTTTCATGAATTAGAACACATTAAATAACAGCATCTCGTCTGCAGCTTTAAACTGAAGTGAGAAATGAAGCAGAAAATCTCACAGCGCTTCATGAAACTCAACTGGATCCTGCGGTTCAGAAACACCTTCACAACACTGACACACACACACACAACACTGACACACACACACACACACACAACACTGACACACACACAACACACACAACACTGACACACACACAACACTGACACACACACAACACTGACACACACACACACACAACACTGACACACACACACAACACTGACACACACACACACAACACTGACACACACACACACACACAACACTGACACACACACAACACACACAACACTGACACACACACAACACTGACACACACACACACAACACTGACACACACACACACAACACTGACACACACACACACACACACAACACTGACACACACACAACACACACAACACTGACACACACACAACACTGACACACACACAACACTGACACACACACAACACTGACACACACACAACACTGACACACACACAACACACACAACACTGACACACACACAACACTGACACACACACACACAACACTGACACACACACACACAACACTGACACACACACACACACAACACTGACACACACACACACACACACACAACACTGACACACACACAACACACACAACACTGACACACACACACAACACACACAACACTGACACACACACACACACACACAACACTGACACACACACAACACTGACACACACAACACTGACACACACAACACTGACACACACACACAACACACACAACACTGACACACACACAACACACACAACACTGACACACACACAACACAACACTGACACATACACAACACTGACACACACACAACACACACAACACTGACACACACACAACACAACACTGACACACACACAACACTGACACACACACAACACACACAACACTGACACACACACAACACTGACACACACACAACACACACAACACTGACACACACACACACAACACTGACACACACACACACACACACACAACACTGACACACACACAACACACACAACACTGACACACACACAACACACACACAACACTGACACACACACACACACACACACAACACTGACACACACACACACACACACAACACTGACACACACACAACACTGACACACACACAACACTGACACACACACACACAACACTGACACACACACACACACACACACACAACACACACAACACTGACACACACACAACACACACAACACTGACACACACAACACTGACACACACACACAACACACACAACACTGACACACACACAACACACACAACACTGACACACACACAACACAACACTGACACACACACAACACTGACACACACACAACACACACAACACTGACACACACAACACACACACACTGACACACACACAACACTGACACACACACAACACACACAACACTGACACACACACACACACACACACACAACACTGACACACACACACACACACACACACAACACTGACACACACACAACACACAACACTGACACACACAACACTGACACACACACACACAACACACACAACACTGACACACACACACACACACACACACACAACACTGACACACACACAACACTGACACACACACAACTGACACACACACACAACACACACAACACTGACACACACACAACACACACAACACTGACACACACACAACACAACACTGACACACAACACTGACACACACACACACACAACACTGACACACACACAACACACACAACACTGACACACACACACACACACACAACACTGACACACACACAACACTGACACACACACAACACACACAACACTGACACACACACACACACACACACAACACTGACACACACACAACACACACAACACTGACACACAAACACATACACACACACAACACTGACACACACACACACAACACTGACACACACAACACTGACACACACACACAACACACACAACACTGACACACAAACACACACACACAACACTGACACACACACACACACACACACAACACTGACACACACAGACAGACACACACACACAACACTGACACACACAACACTGACACACACACACACTGACAACACACACACACACTAACACAACACACACACACAACACTGACACACAACACACAGACACACACCGACACACAACACACACAACACTGACACACAACACAACACACACAACACTGACACACACACACACAACACTAAAACAACACACACACACACAACACTGACACACAACACACACTACACAGACACACACTAACACACACACACAACACACACAACACTGACACACACACACACAACACAACACTGACACACACACACACACACACACACACACACAACACTGACACACAACACAACACACACACACACACACACACAAACACAACACTGACACACACACACACACAACACAACACACACACACACACAACACTGACACGCAAACACAACACACACACACAACACTGACACACACACACAACACAACACTGACACGCAAACACAACACACACACACAACACACACATACACACAACACACACAACACTGACACACACACAACACACACAACACTGACACACACACAACACAACACTGACACATACACAACACTGACACACACACAACACACACAACACTGACACACACACAACACAACACTGACACACACACAACACTGACACACACACAACACACACAACACTGACACACACACAACACTGACACACACACAACACACACAACACTGACACACACACACACAACACTGACACACACACACACACACACACAACACTGACACACACACAACACACACAACACTGACACACACACAACACACACACACAACACTGACACACACACACACACACACACACACACAACACTGACACACACACACACACACAACACTGACACACACACAACACTGACACACACACAACACTGACACACACACACACAACACTGACACACACACACACACACACACACACACAACACACACAACACTGACACACACACAACACACACAACACTGACACACACAACACTGACACACACACACAACACACACAACACTGACACACACACAACACACACAACACTGACACACACACAACACAACACTGACACACACACAACACACACAACACTGACACACACACAACACAACACTGACACACACACAACACTGACACACACACAACACACACAACACTGACACACACACACACACACACACACAACACTGACACACACACACACACACACACACAACACTGACACACACACAACACACAACACTGACACACACAACACTGACACACACACACAACACACACAACACTGACACACACACACACACACACACAACACTGACACACACACAACACTGACACACACACAACTGACACACACACACAACACACACAACACTGACACACACACAACACACACAACACTGACACACACACAACACAACACTGACACACAACACTGACACACACACACACACAACACTGACACACACACAACACACACAACACTGACACACACACACACACACACAACACTGACACACACACAACACTGACACACACACAACACACACAACACTGACACACACACACACACACACAACACTGACACACACACAACACACACAACACTGACACACAAACACATACACACACACAACACTGACACACACACACACAACACTGACACACACAACACTGACACACACACACAACACACACAACACTGACACACAAACACACACACACAACACTGACACACACACACACACACACACAACACTGACACACACAGACAGACACACACACAACACTGACACACACAACACTGACACACACACACACTGACAACACACACACACACTAACACACAACACACAGACACACACCGACACACAACACACACAACACTGACACACAACACAACACACACAACACTGACACACACACACACAACACTAAAACAACACACACACACACACAACACTGACACACAACACACACTACACAGACACACACTAACACACACACACAACACACACAACACTGACACACACACACACAACACAACACTGACACACACACACACACACACACACACAACACTGACACACAACACAACACACACACACACACACACACACACACAACACAACACTGACACACACACACACACAACACAACACACACACACACACAACACTGACACGCAAACACAACACACACACACAACACTGACACACACACACAACACAACACTGACACGCAAACACAACACACACACACAACACACACATACACACACACACACACACACACACACACGCCTCGACACAGCGGCCTGGAGAAGACTGAGGCAGAAACGGAGTGATGATGCCGCGGATGAGAGGAAGGTGTTTCAGTGTCACGCGTCGAATAAACGCACATTTACCTCACAGAATCGCGCGCGCGTCGCTCCTCTGTCCCCGTGGAATCGCGCAGGACAGTCCGTCAGCTGGCGGTCGAGGTGAAGGGGTAGTTATTCATTGGAAACGGTGAGTTATTTGCCCCCTCGGAATGACAACTATCGCTTTCCTCTCCTCCAGTCCAGCGAGCGGCGGCGCGCAAATCTCACAACTAGAGCGTGAACGCGCAAGGATCAGCGGCCAATCACACGCGCGCTCATGCACGCGAGAGAAAAAAAGAGCTGCTGCTGCGTCCATATCACACACACACTTCATCACACACACACACACACACACACACACTTCATCACATCACTGCTCACTGTGTCATTCATCACTTTTGCCTCATGTGTTTGTAACTGTATTGCTCTGCATTATGTGCCAGAATTTTATTTTCCTTCCTTATTCATTTTATCCCGCTTTAAAGTTGACTTTTACATGATGGAATTTATTTTTCTTTTCTTTACTAAAGGCGCTAAATGTTTTGTTTTGATTATGGACGTGACACCGGGGCTAGTTGTCACACTCCATGAATATTGTGAGCTTTTATTTTTAAAAGGAAAATTCTGCAGCTTAAAACACAAAACAATTGATGAAGCAGTAACAGGTAACACTGTTTTGTAACAGTCTACCCTGATCTGACATTTATGAAGTTGCTGACGATACTGCATGCAGAAATATTATTTTAGAAAGTCAAGACTTAATATCTTCAGTCATTTCTCTTGTCCAGGAAATGTATCTTGATTGAAGAATGTTTGTGCTGGAAAACATGAGAAAAATACTAAGGAACATCATTTTTTTGCAGTGTAGATGTTCAGTAAATCACTTTGCAGACTGAATTGTTCAGCATTATGTAACTCACTCTAATGTAATAGAACGGTTCCACTGCAATCCTGAGGAAGAGTCTGATCACACTGTTCCACTGCAATCCTGAGGAAGAGTCTGATCACACAGTTCCACTGGAATCCTGAGGATGAGTCTGATCACACAGTTCCACTGGAATCCTGAGGAAGAGTCTGATCACACGGTTCCACTGGAATCCTGAGGATGAGTCTGATCACACGGTTCCACTGGAATCCTGAGGAAGAGTCTGATCACACGGTTCCACTGGAATCCTGAGGATGAGTCTGATCACACGGTTCCACTGGAATCCTGAGGAAGAGTCTGATCACACAGTTCCACTGGAATCCTGAGGATGAGTCTGATCACACAGTTCCACTGGAATCCTGAGGATGAGTCTGATCACACAGTTCCACTGGAATCCTGAGGATGAGTCTGATCACACGGTTCCACTGGAATCCTGAGGATGAGTCTGATCACACGGTTCCACTGGAATCCTGAGGATGAGTCTGATCACACGATTCCACTGGAATCCTGAGGAAGAGTCTGATCACACGGTTCCACTGGAATCCTGAGGATGAGTCTGATCACACAGTTCCACTGGAATCCTGAGGAAGAGTCTGATCACACGGTTCCACTGCAATCCTGAGGAAGAGTCTGATCACACGGTTCCACTGCAATCCTGACTCCAGACCTGAGGAAGAGTCTGATCACACGGTTCCACTGCAATCCTGAGGAAGAGTCTGATCACACAGTTCCACTGCAATCCTGACTCCAGACCTGAGGAAGAGTCTGATCACACAGTTCCATTGCAATCCTGAGGAAGAGTCTGATCACACAGTTCCACTGCAATCCTGACTCCAGACCTGAGGAAGAGTCCGATCACACGGTTCCACTGCAATCCTGAGGAAGAGTCTGATCACACAGTTCCACTGCAATCCTGACTCCAGACCTGAGGAAGAGTCCGATCACACGGTTCCACTGCAATCCTGAGGAAGAGTCTGATCACACAGTTCCACTGCAATCCTGACTCCAGACCTGAGGAAGAGTCTGATCACACAGTTCCACTGCAATCCTGAGGAAGAGTCTGATCACACAGTTCCACTGCAATCCTGACTCCAGACCTGAGGAAGAGTCTGATCACACGGTTCCACTGCAATCCTGAGGAAGAGTCTGATCACACAGTTCCACTGCAATCCTGACTCCAGACCTGAGGAAGAGTCCGATCACACGGTTCCACTGCAATCCTGAGGAAGAGTCTGATAACACTGTTCCACTGCAATCCTGAGGAAGAGTCTGATCACACAGTTCCACTGCAATCCTGAGGAAGAGTAGGATCACACGGTTCCACTGGAATCCTGAGGAAGAGTCTGATCACACTGTTCCACTGGAATCCTGAGGAAGAGTCCGATCACACGGTTCCACTGGAATCCTGAGGAAGAGTCTGATCACACAGTTCCACTGCAATAGAGGAGTGAGAACTGCAGCAGATAATGAATCCCTGCGGAGCTGGAGAGGGAAGGGTTACATGTTTCCAGCAAACGATTGAACGGTTTAAAGTTCCATCGCTGTGCAGGATTTACCATTAATGGAAAAGTTTGAGATTTAAAAGGTTTAACCCACATAACTCCAGAAATCCGCTCCGGTTCCCAGATTTATTTTGGTAAATCACAGTGATGATACTTATGTCATAATTATGGAAATAAGGAGTCAAAATTATAACATAAGTAAAAATTAGTCGAAATGGTGACATATAAAGTAATAATTATGACATAAAAAGATGCGTTTCTGAGATAAAAAGTCAAAATTGGCATAAAAACAGAATTATGACAAGTCCAAATTACACCAAAATTCCAATTTAAGAAATTATTTTGATGTTTTATGTCATTATGACATACTAAGTCGTAAGTTTGACTTTTTATCTCATTATTGTTTTCATTTTAACATTGGTTATGATTTACCACAGCATGGATTCCTCAGGTGTGGTGAACGTGTTTCCAGTGAAAGCTTCAAACACACTTCCACGAGGCTGAGACTCTGAAACACTGAAAGTGCTCAGTGCGGTGATTTACAGATCGATGGTGTTCCAGAAATAACCTTTAACGGGCAGTGAGCGTATGAATGTTGAGTTCTCTGCACTCACAGCGTTTCTGACATTTCCTGCTCTCAGGTGACGCTCATTAGTTTCATGTAAGAGATGATTGAGTCTCATTAGCAGAAGTCAGTCAATATGTGCCTGTGGCGTCTGCAGCTTCACACTTTACTCGTGCGGATCCATCAGATCCATCAGATCCTGCAGCGTCTGCAGAATGTAATTCTATTAGTGACAGGCAGAGAACAATCGATGCAGATGATTTATGATAATCATCGATACGTAGATGAATGGGAGGCCGGGGAGAGTTCTCGTTCTTTTACTCTGGTGAAGATTTCTATTTATTAAGGATAAATATCCCAATATCATCTGTTTGTGTAGCTGGATTTACTGAGTGACAAACATGTGACAACTAGCCCCGGTCTAACCTGTGTAAGAAGCAGCTGACAAAAACTTCTGAAACGTTCAAAACATCCAGGTTTTTTTAATGTTCTAACAATGTTTTAGATCATTAAAGGAACATTCTTCAAACATTGTGGCAACGTTACATTTGAAGGTTCTCCGTAACATTTAAAACATCTTGGAGAAACGTCCCATGAAGAGTCAGGTAAGGTTTCTGCGCTAACGTTTGGAGAACATTATTAAAGAACGAACGAACGTTCCTTCCACATTATTGCATTTGATCAGAACTTTGAGAGAAGCAGAACATCAGCAGAAGTTCTGAGAGCGTTTTCTGTTAGCTGGTACATAATGAAGGGGGTCACATGACAATAACACACCAAACCAAGAGCTCGAGCCTGCAGAGACGCCACATGTCACACCTCACGAACAGCTGCGTCTCCAGGTAACACACACACACACACACACACACACACACACACTCAGGTCTCCTCCTGCCGTGACCATATGCCGCTCCGCCCCCGCCGCGCTCCTCCTTCCTCTGCTCCGTGTGAGTCGATGTGACCCGAGGCTCGCGGGGAACGAACTCACGCAGGCTCTGAATATTGACATGCGGGTCAGGAAGCAGCGGAGCAGGTGAAATGCCAGCGCTCGACCCGAGGAAGATCCGCCGGCGTCCTTCCTCGTCATCATCACAAACCCTCGTCCTGCTCGTGTCTCACACCAAAACATTTAAGAAAATGAAGCCCGTTTTAAGACCGCGTTCAACAGTTTGACCTCTGAACTTCACTGACGGATTCGGACCGTTTTAGAGCAGCGAGTGCTGGATGAGAGTGACACACAGAACTGTACAGGAAACAGAAGCTGTGAATGATTTTTATTAAAAGAATAACAACGGATCCATTAAGACGATGTCATGCCACACATGTAATGTCCATCACAGCAGTGTTTGACCAGAGCGATGAAGCGTCAGAAAGACAATTAATAAACGAGTGTTTCATCGAGCGAAGACAGAACTCCCGTGACCTTCACCTCCGCTCTATTTGGGTCCCAGCATGTCCTGCGGACGCACCCACTGATCGAACTGCTCCTCCGTCAGGAAACCCAGCTTGACGGCCGTCGCTTTCAGAGTCGATCCCTCTTTGTGCGCCGTCTTCGCTATAGCGGCGGCTTTATCATAACCTGCGCAGAGAAGAGACAGTGAGGACAGAACGCTCTCCTGCAGCTCCAACACTGACACCGCTGAAGCAGCTCTTCACCAGCGACACGCGCGGCGCCCTCTGCTGTCGGTCACACTCACATTCATTCATTCAGCGTGTCATTATCCAGAACGCTCACGGACGCGCGTTTAAAGCGGAGCGTCGCTCACCTATGTGAGGGTTCAGAGCCGTGACCAGCATCAGAGACTCGTTCATCAGTTTGTTGATTCTCTCCGTGTTCGCCTCGATTCCGACCACACAGTTGTTCGTGAAGGAGACCGACGCGTCGCCCAGCAGTCTGGCGGAGTTCAGGACATTCTTGATCTGAAACACAAACTTACATTCAAATCCTGGAAACAACTCCTCGTGATTTCAATCCGAAGATCATAATCTAATGTCCATCAGGGAAATATTAGCATTGATTTTCCTGCTGGCACCGCTGCGTCTCTGGACCCTAACCCTAACCCTGGTCTCAGTTTGAGCCCATTGAGATGTTTAATAGATTTAAACTTCAACACTGTTCGAAAGAGTTGCAAAGATTAATACACTTGAATCTGTTCGAACAGTCCATTTCAATGAATCTTTACACGCAGTACTGTACAAAAGTGTGGTTTTTCTTAAGGAAAGTAATACTTTCATTCATCAACGACCAAAAGTGACAGTAAAGAGATTCTGACAAAAGATTCTGTTTCAAATAAAATAAAAAGAAAATAATGGAGGAATGATGCTGAACATTCAGGAATAAATGACACTGTACTATATATTCACATAGAAAACACACTGGAATCATATTTCACTGCTTTACTGAATAAACACCGTTTTGATGAGCAGAAGAGACTAAGAAATCTCACGGACCCCAAACTTTTTAACACTTGATTCATCATTCAGAAACATCATTCAGTTTCTGCTTAAAGGGTTAAACGTGATGATGATGATGATGAGTAACTTTTTGCCGTACCAGGAAATAAATGAACGGTTTAAATGTTGATCTTGAATGTAAAGTGAGATGAGAAGATGGAGGGTTTAAAACTCACGATCATTGGCTTGAAGACGTTGAGCTCAAAGTGTCCGTTACTTCCTCCCACAGTAACGGCCACATGGTTTCCAATCACCTGAGCTGCCACCATGGTCATGGCCTCACACTGGGTGGGATTCACCTTACCTGCGACACACACACACACCGGTGTGAATGAAAACATCAACAGAGACAGAGAGTGATTGAGTTCAGCTTGAGAACAAAGTGCAACAGTGAACAAACACTGTGACTCTAATGTCAGCATAAAGTGGAGTGTGTGAGAGAGTGTGTGTGTGTGTGTGTGTGTGTGTGTGTGTGTGAGTGTGTGTGTGTGTGTGTGTGTGTGAGAGAGTGTGTGTGTGTGTGTGTGAGAGAGAGAGTGTGTGTGTGTGTGTGTGTGAGAGAGAGAGTGAGTGTGTGTGTGTGTGTGTATGTGTGTGTGAGAGAGTGTGTGTGTGTGTATGTGTGTGTGTCTGTGAGTGTGTGTGTGTGTGTCTGTGAGTGTGTGAGTGTATGTGTGTGTGAGTGTGTGTGAGTTGCATTTTTCAAAGGTCGGGGACATCAGAGCACCCTAAATTTAGACAGAAACACAAGACCAGAGCTAAAGGTCAAAGGTGAAGCCCTGAGCGCATCACACTGTTTGTGCTTCATTCATTTTTCTATGTACATATAAATCATCTAAGTTTATATTATTCATTGTAGAGCTGCAGGAATCATGTTTAAAATCAGAACCAGGGCTTTTCAAACGGGTCCGACGGGGTAAAAATACATAAATAAATAAACTTGGTTAAAATATAACTAAGAAAATAAGATAAAATATCAGTGTGTTAAATGGATTCAAGTATTTTAAAATTTATCAGAACACAAATGTAGTGAGTCAAAAAAATATTTAAAGATATAACTTAACAAAAACTCATTTGTAATATTTAATGTCATTTTTATTGTTAATTTTTCAGTGTATAAATTTGGTGTTAATCAAATACAGACACTTTTAAATGCTTTTAATGGAGTCTCTCTGATCAGAGTTGAACAGCGTCTGATTGGCTGACAGGCCTGTCACTCACCTGGCATGATGCTGGAGCCGGGCTCATTCTCCGGCAGGATGAGCTCGCCGAGACCCGACCGAGGTCCGGATCCCAAGAAGCGGATGTCGTTGGCGATCTTCATCATGCTCACGGCCACAGTGTTCAGAGCGCCGCTCAACTCCACCAGTGCATCGTGGGCCGCCAGAGCCTCGAACTTATTGGGCGCCGTCACGAACGGCAGACCTGCGCAGAACACACATTCACTGGACCTGAAGGAAAACACCTACGAATGGAAACTCTTGTGTGTGTGTATGTGTGTGAGTGTAAGTGTGTGTGTGTAAGTGTGTGTGTGTGTGTGTGTTACCTGTGAGCGCAGACACTTTATCCGCCACCTTCTCAGCGAAGCCGATGCGTGTGTTGAGTCCAGTTCCCACAGCAGTGCCGCCGGCCGCCAGCTCATACACACGAGGCATGGCCGCCTTCACCCGCTCGATGCTGTACTTCACCTGCTGCACGTAACCACCGAACTCCTGAGAGAGAGAGACATAGAGACAGAGACATAGAGAGAGAGAGAGAGAGAGAGAGAGAGAGAGAGATAGAGACATAGAGAGAGAGACATAGAGACAGAGACATAGAGAGAGAGAGAGAGAGAGACATAGAGAGAGAGAGAGACACAGAGAGAGAGACATAGAGAGAGAGAGATTCAGAGAGAGAAAGAGAGAGAGACAGAGAGAGAGACAGAGAGACAGAGAGAGAGAGACAGAGAGACAGAGACATAGAGACAGAGAGAGAGAGAGACAGAGAGAGACAGAGAGACAGAGAGAGAGACACAGAGAGAGAGAGAGAGACAGAGAGAGAGACACAGAGAGAGAGACATGATCATCCATGCTAACTGATGAAGCTGCAGTGCTTTAATGTTTGTCTGTTTCATTTACAATTGTCAAGGGAAGAGAAAATATATGGGAAATATATATATATTTATATACACATACATATATATGCATTTATGTCAATAGATATACACATGTATACATTTATATTGTAACGTGTTGGTTTTTCTTACTTGTCTATGTACTGTAATGATAAACACATGAAAAGATTATATTTGATCAGTTCAGTTCTGAATGGTTCTGTGACACAGGAAGTGGACTGGACTCTTTCCAGGTGTTCAGGGTGGGTTCACCTGTCCGAGAGACAGCGGGACGGCGTCCTGCGTGTGCGTGCGGCCGATCTTAATGATGTCGTTGAACTGGAGCGCTTTGGCGGCGAGGGCGTCGTGGAGCGTCTGAAGACCCGGAAGAAGAACCTCGTGAACCTCTTTAGCCGCGGCGATGTGCATGGCGGTGGGGAACGTGTCGTTGGAGCTCTGAAACACCACAGCATCATGAGCCTGACCGCTGACCGCTGACCGCACACACTACAACGCTTTCAATGTTCACACTTCATTATTCAGCTGTTGCTTTTCAGTTTCCATCAAAGTATTTCATAAATAAATAAAAATGTTTTTTCAATAATAATAATAAAAAATAATAAATACACATTTTTCTTTAGTGTGAGTGTGTGTGTGTCAGAGTGTGTGTGTGTCAGAGTGTGTGTGTGTCAGAGTGTGTGTGTGTCAGAGTGTGTGTGTCAGTGTGTGTGTGTGTCAGAGTGTGTGTGTGTCAGAGTGTGTGTGTGTCAGAGTGTGTGTGTCAGAGTGTGTGAGTCAGAGTGTGTGAGTGTCAGTGTGTGTGTGTCAGAGTGTGTGAGTGTCACAGTGTGTGAGTGTCACTGTGTGTGTGTCAGAGTGTGTGTGTGTCAGAGTGTGTGTGTCAGAGTGTGTGTGTGTCAGAGTGTGTGTGTGTCAGAGTGTGTGTGTGTCAGAGTGTGTGTGTGTGTCAGAGTGTGTGTGTGTGTCAGAGTGTGTGTGTGTGTCAGAGTGTGTGTGTGTGTCAGAGTGTGTGTGTGTGTCAGAGTGTGTGTGTCAGAGTGTGTGTGTGTGTCAGTGTGTGTTAGTGTGTGTGTGTTAGTGTGTGTCAGTGTGTGTTAGTGTGTGTGTGTGTGTGTCAGAGTGTGTGTGTCAGTGTGTGTGTGAGACCTGGCTCTTGTTGACGTGGTCATTAGGGTGGACGGGGTCTTTGCTGCCCAGTGTTCCTCCCAGCATCTCGATGGCTCGGTTACTGATGACCTCATTGACGTTCATGTTCGTTTGAGTTCCGGATCCTGTTTGCCAAACCACCAGCGGGAAATGATCATCCAGCTTCCCAGCAGCCACCTGGGCACAGTCACACACCGCAGACGCTGGAGCGCTCAGAGATCAACTGATACCGCCTAGAATCATTTCCCCATTAAATATGAACGAAGAGGAACATTCATAACAAACTGATCAGAACGTCAGCGCCGCGGTCAATCAATCAATCGATCAATAAACCTCATCAGCCGCTCTCATGATGGCGTCTGCGATCTTCGGGTCCAAACCGTAATCTTTATTCACTTCTGCAGCGGCTTTCTTCAGAATCCCGAAGGCTTTGATCACCTGGATCTGCAGGAAAAGGGAAATTCACAGCCGTGGTCACTGACACTGACCATCAATGATAATAATGATAATAATGATAATCATAATAGCAGCAGTAGTTTCAGTCTCACTGGCATTCTCTCCGTGACTCCTCCGATCTTGAAGTTCATGGTTGATCTGACAGTTTGAGCTCCATAATATTTATCAGAAGGAACTTTGAGCTCTCCAAACGTGTCCTTCTCGATCCTGAACGACTCTGAACTGGCCTGGAACAACAACAGCACATCATTTGATTCTGATCCTCATTTAACGAGCAGAACTCGCAGCTACTGACGCTGATGTTCCGGAGTCGCTGTAAATCACAGCTCGGGAGAAAAGACGCTCAGATGCGCGTTCGTGAGGCGATTCTAACAGTGACACGTGATTTCTGAGGACTTTAAAAGCGCGAGAAACATGAAGGTCATTCATCGGCCCGTACATACACTGAACACTGAACACTGCGAAACACGGCGCTTTCTTACCATCCTGAGCGGGTTGTGCAGGAGTCCCGACGCTGGACGGATGTTCCGGGCGGTGATGGATCTCTGCGCGGCGCAGAGCTTCGACAGATCCGCGCTGAAGCGCTGCAGTTCCCGAGCGGAGCGATACATGGCGACTGGGGGCGGAACCAGTTGCTCACCAACCAGAGTCGAGAATCAGGGGGCGGACACTTATTAGTGAAACACTACACGTGTGTTGTTACGGGGACACAATTCCCGGCGACACCCATTGAGTCCCAGTCAGCGGTCGCCAGTCTTCATTAATAAATCCATTCAAAGCAGCTTCACTGTTAAAACACCAACATTCATGGACACAGATTGTTCGGCTTTACAGCAGCTCTAAAAATATTATCGAGCTGAAGTATGTTTTTGATTGAATCACTTCCAGTGTTGAAATGGTTCAATATTAACTCTTGAACCGCTTAAATCACGTTTTTAAGAATATCTTGAATCTCCGGATTTCTGACCTTGTGAACAGTTATTTTGGCGGGTAAATCTCATCCTCACACATCGTTTTCTTTATTTCTTCCTGATTTTCAAAATATATCAGTTTCCAATACTTCCAATATAAAAACCAAGTATTTAATAAATACTATTTTGATGTTGTCCTGATTTGTATCTTGGTTCAAGTGAATCATTTCATTTCATATATATATATATATATATTAGTAAGTGTTCAGTTTGCAATTAATTATTTAATTTTTAAAAACGGCAAGTAGACTGACAAAACGAACAAAATCAAAAGAAAACACAAATCAAAATCTAAATAAAGATGTATTATTTTTCGCTAGAGGACTTCAATTGTGGAGATCAGGAGTGATGACGCGCGTTACTTTCCTCCGCGCTCCTCGGGGTGGACCAATCACAGCCGTCTGCGAATAATCCGCTGCAGTCATTGAATTCTCTTACATAATCATTTGATAGAGAACGCTGCCCCAGATTTCTGCTGATCGTTGACATTAATTGACTTAACGATTATACTTCAGTGCATCTCCAGTAGGACAGAGAGATGAAGGAGGATTGCTCTTCTGGGCCTCAGCGCCCCCTGGAGGATCGGATGTCATGAGGCCCGAAGGAAAGGACGTCCGGAACTGCTAAACGCCTTTTTTCAGACTAAACAAAATAGTTTGACCCCTCTCCGTTCTATTATTGTTGTCATATCTTTATGATCATATTACGAAGATAATCTTTCAATTTATATTATTTTTTTCTGCATTTACGCACCGCATCCACCAGATGGCGACAGCATACAGCTGAAGAGTGTCGCAGGTTTGCTGTATATTTATGGTTTAATAAACGATGATTTCGATGATTTCCTCGCAGATCAGGATCTGTTTCCTGTTCGCTCGACTGATTTCCTTCGGTGTTTCTAATCGCCTGCTAATTAAACCCAATCGTGATCAATCGCGCTGAACGACTTTGATAAGAAGTTTTTATCAGTGACTGAATGAGAATGAAGTGATGAACTCGAGCTCATATTTCCGTTCTGAGATCAGCCACAGCAGATCAATTAACAGCAATGATTGTCGAAGCTCAAATATGAGCTGTTCTCAGATCAGGCTTTCATGAATGAAATGGTTTCATCTCCGCTGATAAACACATATTAGTCTGTTTATCAGAGATCAATAACAACCCAGACGAGTTCCTTCATATTCTCACTGAATCGACTCTGAGTTCATTAGTAACTGAGAGGAGATGATTTATTCAGTTTTCTGTTTCTCACTTACTTTTGAAAATCATTTTCTGACACAAACATTAAAGTTTCAGCCACACAAGAGCTATTGATCATTATTATTATTATTATTATTTTAAATATTATATGAATATATTACCTCCTTCATTTCCATGCCGCACGCGGAAAAGTAAAAACATAAATCTGGAAATAAATACATCTATTTAAAAATAAAAGACAAGAAAGAAATGAAAATGTAAAAATAAATAATAATAAACGAACGAATACAAGCATAAATTCAGGATTACATTTTATTAACAAATGATTTGTTTTATCAAGTCATTTATTTATTTTCATTATTTCTGCAGGTCATATATAAAACAAATATAAGAAGTTTGTATTCTGTGTGATTGTCTAAAACGGTTCTCGTTAAAGTTTTGTGATTTTATTTCTTTAATCCGCTCCAGTCACGTGTTTGTGACGCGCGTGACGTTCACGATCAAAGTTTATTTTCACATCTCTGCTATAATTATCACGGCAAATAGAAACAGGAAATCGTGTTATTGATGCGCACTTTATATAAATCGCTACAGGAAAAAATCGTTAAATGAATACAGTACATTGATTGTGCGATATTTTTACGCATTTTTAGAGTGATTTGATTTAATTTGACTGTAATTCGAATAATAAATAATAATTATTATTTTATTCGTTACTAATTAAATTGGAATCGTGTCGTGAAGTTTGCCGCCGGTTGGGAACGGCACCACTTATATTATACTTGGAAATTCAGGCAATTCAACTTCAATGTTCAATTTTAATGGTTCATTCTTTGCAACAATTTGAGCAAAAAGACTTTCTCTTTGTCATAAGAGCTGAATCCTTCATTTAATGACCGTGCATTAAATTAGAGGCCTTGGCTTTAGTTTATAACTTAGTCAAGAATTCTTTACTTGCTGAAAAAGGTGATCCGGTTACAGCCGCGACTCTCTGAATGACCATGATGCTGTCCAGCTGAGGTTCTTCCTTTCGTTTTCATGACTTTTGAAAATGTGAGTGAGTAATTCCTCACGCTACTCGTTACTTGAATGTAATCCGATGACGTTACTTGTAATGCGTTACATGTTGCTTCATTTGTCCTGATGAAATGGAATGAAAGAGCGAATGAAAATGTTTCCAGATTGAATGAATGATTCTTCTCACAAATGTGTGTCCAGTCCAGGTGACTCTTCGTCCGGTTCTCCTCCGAGAGCCAATCAGAGCTCGCGTACCTGCAGGAAGTTTGACCCGTTATTCTCCTCCCTCATGAGACATCATCACCTCCCTCACAGTGACCTCCTGCTTTGCTCGTCGCAACCTGACAGACCACATGGAAGCAGGAGCAGAAGTGCACGCGCACTGAGCAGAAGTCATGCAGTTCCAGCACTCGCACGCGCCTCTTTACGCCCCGACGCCCGCGCCGCCGGTCCACCCGACGCCCTTCTACATCGAGGACATTCTGGGCAGAAGCACGTCCACATCCGGCCCGGTGGCGCCCGCGCCGACGCTACCGTCCCCGAACTCGTCCTTCACCAGTCTGATCCCGTCTTACCGGACCCCGATCTACGAGCCCACGCCGATCCACCCGGTTCTGTCCCAGCACGCGCTCGCGGCCACCTACGCGTCCATCTACCCGTTCCAGCGCTCCGTGGGAGACTTTACGCACGCGCTGATCCGTCACGACCCGCTGGGTGAGATCTCATTCCTCTCTGTGTGAATCTGCCAAAGTTTGTGCTGTCAAATCCTGTAATGAGACCAAACTCTCGAAATAAAGGTTCTCGAGGCGCCCGAGACCAGTAGAGGTCCTTCACAGCGGGAAAAGCTTCTTTTGGAAATTAAAATAGTGGCTTTAAGAGCGCTGAAAGATTGTTTGGGGACCAAAAATAGCACGAATGTGAAAAGCTCCGCCGAAACCTTTATTTCGAGAGTGTTTTGACAGTTTCCTCTCTTGCGGCTCAAACAGCCAAAGCTTTCTAAATGCGTGTAATTCATGACTGAACTTCTGAGAGGACAGAGCTGTGAGGTCTGTTTACCAACAGCTCGTGGTTAATAATATCAACCAGACTGACCTGAAGAGGAAGCTCTTCTTGATTTCGAAACTGCAGTTCAAAGCGCGTTCTGACCCTGATCCTCCACTGGACTCATGAGTCCAGCTCATGTTTCCATCGGAGGGGCTCGGGCTGAGGAAGACTCCGTGCTCTTCCTCAGACGATGCTTCAAACCGCCTGTGCTCAGCAAAGCCTGACCCTTTCCGTTCATTCCGGAAATCTTGAGCTCTCGATAGGAGTAAATGTGCTTTCAGAAGCTGCGAGATGTTTTCCTGGAGCAGGACTCGTGCGCGCTGCTGATTATTTTATCCACATCCTCAATACACACATATTCAGGAAACACTCGACTTCTGATAGCCGGGATCCGTTTTTTTTACAGATTGTTCGTTTCCTTTCATTGGGCTGAACCGTTTTAACAGCCAAAACAACTCGAACACACACTTCACCCGAACTAAATCTGTTCTGGACGGTTGTATTAATATATAAACGCGTTCAACACCGTCATCTGCAAAATACTGTCAAATGAACGTTCAGTTCATCACACTTCAAACTGAATGATTTTCCAGCAACTCTGGAATCAATAAAATCGAGTTTTAAAGACAGAGCAGACTTTTTCCACCAAAACAAATGCCTAAAAACACGAAATCAATTCGTTTTTATTGCAAGTATGATTTTATAAACACAGCAACATGTTTAACATGCATTGGCAAAGTATATATAAAATCTTTTTGACTTTGCATGAATACAAATACAGTTGGTGTAACAAAAACATATTTAATAAATCCGCACGATATCTTGTTTCTAAATACTTTGATACGTTGATATGTGTTTAACGGATGAAGTAAAACCAAAGTCAAGAAAACAGTTCAAACTTCACGGAAACGTTTCTGTTAAATTAACGAATGATTTTCTAACTGTAAAGTTCAGGGCATGAATCGCAGTTTCTGTGTGTTTGTGGATTCAGTGGACGGATGTTCACCAGATTAACCAACAGGAAACACATTGACGGATATTTTGCCATAGTCCTCCTGCTCATAAACTCCAGCAGCGGATGTTCGAGCTGACAGACCGAGATTCCGACAGCAGCAGATTGTCACGTGACCGTGTTTCTGCAGGTAAGCCGCTGCTGTGGACGCCGTTCATCCAGCGGCCGCTGCACAAGAGGAAGGGCGGACAGGTTCGGTTCTCCAACGACCAGACCATCGAGCTGGAGAAGAAGTTCGAGACGCAGAAGTACCTGTCTCCTCCTGAGAGAAAGAGGCTCGCCAAGATGCTTCAGCTGAGCGAGAGACAGGCGAGTGACTGAGACCGCCACTCCTCCACATTCACTTCATCTCTTCATCTCTTCTTCATCATCTCTTCTTCTTCTTCTGCAGGTCAAAACGTGGTTCCAGAACCGCCGGGCGAAATGGAGGCGATTGAAGCAGGTGATAATCATCTCTTACATCGTGAAAAAGACTATTTCATTAGCTACTGTAGTAACAACAACAACAACAACAACAATAATAACGAATCCTATGTGTTATTAAAACGTGTCTAAATAAATAATAATAATAATAATAATAATAATAATAATACCAAAACACGCGACCGGAAAACAGCACAATTATTGAAACGCCTATCAGAAAAAAAAAATCTGTTTTATTTTTGCATGGTCATCTTATTATTTTATTTATTTATTTTTGTATTATTGTACATGTTGTAATTCATTATAGCCAAAACTCGGTCTGATAGTTTATGGCATGTGGAGATTTACAACAGCGCAAAACAATATAAACGAAAAGAATAAAAAGAAACTAAATATTTTAGTAGGTAAAAAAAATATCAAAGATATTGATTTATTGTTGTGATAGTAAATCGTATACTAAAAAATACTGGGTTAAAAACAACCCAAGTTGGGTTGAAAATGGACACACTCAGCAATGTTTTATTTCAGTCGACTATCGTTTAAAAATGACTGTATGTCTGGATTAAAATGAACCCGAAATATGTTGGAAATTAAAAATCAGACACAGAATTACTAGAGACAACAATAATAATCAAAGTGAATATTTAAGCAATTTAATAATATTTGTTTCGTTATTTATTAAACTACTCAATAAACGTTAATTTATTAAGCATTAATAATTGTTCATTTCCAACTTGTTTTGGGTTCATTTTAAGCGAGAAATACAGAAATACATTTTTAAACAATAGTTGAGGTAAATAAAACTCAGGTTGGTCAAACATTTAACCCAACTCGGGTCGTTTTTAACCCAACATGTTTTAGAATGAAAGGTTATCTAATGTTCGTAAATAATAATTTAAGAAATCATTCATCAAAACAAGGAATAAAAACAAAACGAAACTTTTAAACGGTAAAATAATTATACGATAGATCTATTTATTGAATTTCTAAATAATGATATTTTTTATCTATAAAAAAAGCGAGACGTGAATTAGAACATGAAATTCACTGAATAAAAACTGAGTTGTTTGTTTGTTTGTTTGCGCGGAACAGGAGAATCCCGCGAGCGGGAAGAGGGACGCGGAGGACTCGGGCGAGCAGAGAAACTCGGACAGATCGAGTCCGGACGCGACGCGCGAGTCGGAGGTGTCGGAGGAGTCCGAGCAGGAGCTGGACATCGAGGAGGACTCCCAGCGGTCATGAGTCCGTCAGCGCGCTGTAAATACTGTATCATACTGTACATTGTCACGGGCGGTAGCGGCACAATTATTAACTTAACGGATGTAGATTTTGATCCTAATGTCACGTGATGAAGGTGTATCTGGTGTCTGTGTTGTGGTGGGAAATGTGTAAATATTCTGTGTCATTCAATAAACAATATTTTGAGGATAACATGACTGTCTTCTGAACATTAATTTCTCCTCGATGTTTCATAAACGATGTTTGAGGTCGCGCCATTCATGACACGTGACGTTTCCTGATGAACACGCCGTGATAAATGATCTCTGCTGTTATTAGTTTTATCAGTGTTATTAGTGTTTTATCTGTTCGTTCTCGGTTCTCCTGACACAGTCATCATAGCAGATTATCTGTTAGTCATTAAAATCAATTAATCTCGATCACTTCCTGAATGAAACATCAGCTCAGATCCAGATCTCCGATCCGCTTCGGCTCTTATCGCGCCCGACAGACAAACAGACTCGAGTTTGTGCTAATCATGAAGTTAATGATTGTAAAGCGATGAATCACGGAGTTCAACAGCCTCGAGCTGCTGGAGAGAGTGATCCAAAACCAACACAAGAGCAGCGAATGGACAAATGCTTCACAAATCCTGAGCGCAGGCAAATAAACCGCTTGAGCTGCGAGACCGCGCGCGGCAAACAGTCCCGCTCGCGCATGCGCGCCTCTCACTCTTGCGGTTGTTGGGTGAAGTTGGAGCGCAAACAATTTTCACTCCGAGGAAATCTCACAAACAATGACGAAGAAAATGCGCGTACCCCGAATTAAACGTGAACGTCTGAAGTGAACGAAATGAAAACAAACGAAATACGACAGAATAAAGCGCATGTGCGCGCGCGAGTCAAATTAATACGAATTAATAATCACACACAGATATACATATATTCCTTCATGACAGAAACATTTCACACACATGTTTATTTATTTGGTTATGTATGCTAAACCGCTAGATATCGAAAACAATTACACTGAAAGTGAAAAAAGGGGTGGAAAGAGAGATTCTAAAACTCAGTGGTTTTAGTTTTCGTCTCCACAGATCTTATTCTGGATTTTGGTAGTAAAATCGAATAAAAATATTATGAAGCTAAACAGATATTTGATAGAAAAGAATATAACATTTACATTTATTTTCACGACAAATATAAAATATACATTTATTCATTTTGTTCTTTTTTTTTTTTTAACTGACTGGAGAGTATGGAGATTTTTGCCGGCAATTTCATGAAAAGCATCCGAGACAAAAGTGACCATTTAAAGAAACGAAAGCAGTGCAGACTCGAGCTGAACATGAGCTTCAGCTGCTCCACTCATTGTTTCACAGCAGAAGCCGCTGACGGCGATATAAAAGCTCCATCTCCACGTGAATTAGCCCTAATTGAAAAGCAAATAACACACTCGAGTGAACAATCAGGCCTGAGTGATTTTCTGCCGGGCTGCCGGAGGAATCTGCGCTGGACATGTCAGCAGAGACCGAGGCCTGAAGGCCACGAGAGCGAGTGTCTCTCTGACAACAACTGGTCAAATATTGACCCGCAGCGCTGAAATCACCGCTGGACGTCCAGAGCCTCTGATCGTTTAATTGACTACAACTCCTGCTTCATCAGATCAATTAGCGAGGCTCTTTCAGGCCCGTTAGCCGTCGTTACAGCGCTGCTGTGTGTGTGTTTAAACTCCAATCAGTCTTTTCCATGATGGCACAGAGTTCTGGGCTCTTAATGGCTTGTTTGTTCCTTTGATGAAAGCGCTCGAGCAAACCTGACGATTGCTTTAATGATGGAGGGAGGAGAGACACCGGCTGATTTATTCATGCTGTTACTGAAGGATGTTAGTGATGGTGATAACAAGACTTCCATTAAACATTATGGATACAGTGATTAGGCCTTTCCAAAGCAATTAGGGCCCCTCTCTCCCTCTCTCACTCTAAGGAAACATCCAGCACTCTTTTGATGACTGGCTCATCAGTTCACAGTAACTCCAATATCAACTGTAACAAGACACACGTTTTTTCACCGTTTTCAGTAATCTGCTATTTATTGCCATTTAATTTTGTTCAGATTATTAAAATGTTCTTCACACCATGATGTGCAATGCCAAGTGTTTTATTGTGTAGTTTGAGTTAGTCAGTGGTCATTCTATAAAAACCAGTAGTCTCTGTGTTCATTGAGATAGAAGTAAACATGAGTGTGTGTGTTTCTACTCCAGCTAAATCACAGCTTTGGGTTCTTGTCATCCTCATTCTTTCCTTTTTGTCCTTTATTTTCTTTTTTATGGGTTTGTCATATTTCAGTGTCTCGCTCACACTCCGCCGCCGTCTGCAGTGAGTCTGCTCAGCGCAAACAGAGACCGCTCATTAATTTATCAGCCTCAGATAAATAGTGTCCATGTACTCAAGGTCGACAGTCACACACTCACACACACACTTATATACACACGCGCACACACTCACACACACACACACTCATATTCCTCAAGTCACTGGGTTGAACCTCATACTTTCACAAAACATTTCAGTTTCAGAAGTTATCATTTACTGTATTTTTTTTTTTTTTTTTGCAAAAGCAGTTCAAAACACCCTTTTAAGGTCTCGTCCCGATGAATGACACTCTTCTGATCATGCAGTGATGTGTGCTTCACAGTGGACGACTGACCGCCGGTCCACGCATGACACCGGCATTCATTCAGACGACAACCAAACCGTGACTGAACATTCAACAAAACAAAATTACTTTTTTAAAAAAGTTAATTTTACTCATATTCAAAGTGCTTTACTTAAATATTAAAGTAAAATGGCAAATAATAAATAAAAAATAAAAGATAGGATAAAATAATACAAATTTAAATGGATATATTTAAAGAAACATTAAAAGAGTGTGACATAAAAGCACAAGAAGATTAAAATAGACAGATGTGTGTGTGTGTGTGTTTATAAACCCATATTCTTCTCGTCTCAAACAAGAAAGCGTGTCATAAATGCTCACAGTACAGTAACATGATGGAACGCCGCGACAGCTGGACTCTTATCTCAGGTGTGTGTCGGCGTACAGTATGAAACACGAGCCGTCGGCCCGCATCGATCGGCCCAGAGTTTTATGACAGAACTCAGTGCTGGTCATAATGAGTTCAGCGATCCTGACAATCTCAGTAAACACAGAGGCTTGTAAAACAGCAGGATTCAGAACGCAGGATCTATTTGCTCTGAGGACAGAGAGAATCTTCCCTCATTACAGAGACCCAAAATACACACAACAACTGAAGTATGACACGGGAACTTCCTATTGGACTGACCGCAAGGAAAATCTTCCTGAGTTTAATAAAGTTCACTTAATAAACTATTTTCTTGAGACCCGTTTCACATGATGGCTTCATTTTCAAAACATTTTTTCTCTTTATTCTGTTCCATTCTGCCTCGTCTTTTTTTGACTGTTTCAGTTATTTGAAAAATGCTTGATAAACCAGCAGCTCATGAGGTTCTGATCTCCGTCGGATCGACTCGTAAACTTGTCAACAAGAGATTCTCCATTTGAAACATGAATGTTTCTGAACGCGGCCTTTATTCACTGAGAGCTCATATCCTGTTTTCAGCATTCTGCACTGTCAACTCGCCCTCTCTCTCTCCTACACACACACACACTTGGCCCGTTTCCTCAGAAATGATGGGATGTGGCACAACAGCCGTGATGACAGAGCGGGAGAGAGTCTGGACTTCAAGGCCCTTGTAAGGCTGCTAGTAAGTGCTCGATTTCCCCGGTCCATAGACAATTAATCGGTATGGCTCAGGAAGTTATTCCTGCATGTATGTTTCCACAAATACTGTTATTGGGAGAGCTCAGGGCTACGAACAATGGTCGCTAATTTGTTTTGCTTCCCCTTTGGCCCGCGGCGGGCTGTGAAAACACAGATGAGAATGTGAGGAAACGCTCTTAAATTAGGGCTGAGGAACGCCGGCCGGCCGCTCACCAGCAGATTCATCTCCATGGAGTCAGTGGAGCACAGGGCGCACGTTTAAACATCGCCGTCCAGCCGTCTAACCAACAGAAAGCCTGAAGTAAAAGCTTTAGCTGTAGGGCCTAAAGTAAGTCTTGCGATGCTGCTGTCATGAGCTAATAGAGTTTAACAGGCAGAAAAATCAACTCTGACGTGTGATTTTCTGCCCTAGAGGAGAGACGCTCAGACTGCATCAGATGCTGGAAACACATTTTCTTCAAAAAAAAAAGGCTTTTTGTAAAAATACTGTATTTTTGAGATGAGAAAGTTGAAAAAATTATGGGCATCATGTGGAACTTAATGGCTTGAAAAGACAAAAAAAAAAAAATAAAAAGTAAAAATTTTTTTGACAAGGTCAAAAAAAAACTAAAATAATAGATAAATAAAGTAAAAAAAATTGAAAATTTTTCTGACTTTAAATAAACAAAAATAATATATATAAATAAAGCCATAAAAAAACATAAAAAAAAAAAAAAAAAAAAAAAAATAAATAAAAAAAAAAACAAAAAAGCAAAACAATTTGATTTTTAGTTTTTAATTATAATAATTATCAAATCATAATTCTTAATTTTAATTTTTCTATTAATCTCAAATATGGCTTAGTATGTAAATCACAAAATTTATTTTTTTTATTATTTTTTTTTTCATTTTCAGTTTTTTTTTAAAGTTTAAAAAAAAAAATAAATGGTTGAATGATTTATGATATTATATTATTATTATTTACATGTTTTCGCAAAAACAACAAATGGTTGAATATGAGGATACCCCCATATATATAATATAGCTGCCAAAAAAGCGAAGCGCTTATAACAAACTATTATTAATATTATTTATTATTATTATTTAAAATTAAAAATCATTATAAGTCTAGATTAGAAGCAAAAGCAAAAGAACGGACTGATGACATCCCACGAAGCGAAAGCGGAAAGCAGAAGCGAGCATTCAGGCGAATATTGAATCAGTCACAAGTATCAGAGATAGGAGGACACAGGAAACAGGAATGCTCAACAGAGACTTTGTTTCAAAGCAGCTTTACATGCAGAAAACTAGAAACTTCTGGAGACAGGTTACTCTGCATGAGTTCAGTGGAAACGAACAGAGAAGGACTCATGAAGAGCCGTATCTGCTGCTTTGGGGAAGTGGAGTACGTGTAATCACTGGCGTGAAGATAAAACGCTCATGTTGTTTTCTCACAGCGACTGAAGGACGTGTTGAGGGGATTTCAGCCTGAGGAGAAGAGGGCTGGTCCAGTGACGAGAGATCCTAATCACAGGAGCTGAGAAAACACTGTCGCACTGTCTGCGTCCGCGAGTGTGTGTGTGTGTGTGTGTGTGTGTGTTCTAGAATGACAGCAGGAGAAAAGGAGAAATGAAGATGTTTGTGTGTTATCTCGTCTCTATGAGTGTTATTTTCTGATAATCAGTGTCATTACAGCAGCAACTCACACTCTTATTTCACAATCTCTGAGTTATCATAACTTCACACACACACACACACACACACACGGACCATGAGCCCTGAGAGTGTGGGTTTGAGTCATGTGACAAACACTTCGAAAGACGATGAAGCGTCTGAACGGTTCGGCAGGGATGGGAATCAGAAGGAATTTAATGATTCTCTTAGGTGGTTACGCTTCAGAATCAGACATCCGAGATCCAAACGCTTCATTTGAAGGACTGTGAATAAAACACAATCACTTCAGAGCTCAAAACAAAGAGTTTCTTGAGAGCTCATCTGCAGAAAATCAAGACAAACACGAGAATATTCTTGATTTTATATTCATCACCAGTTGTTTTTTTCTTGTTTTTTTGCACATAGACTAAAGTCCTGGTGCATCCACAGTCATTCATTTAGTGTAACCCTAATTACAATGATCTAATTAGCATCATAATAATAAGTCTAATGTCTGTGATGTGTGTTTTGTTAACCGAGGCAGCGGGTCTGAAGGATCTGCCGTCTGTCTGACGCTGTCTGCTGACCTCATGTTATTTCTGTTCTGTTTCTTATGCAACGAATGAGGAGAACTGGCACTCGAGGAGACAACAGCCCGGCGATGGGCTAACCCTGTGGAGGTCAAAGGTCAAGCGAGGTGGAAACTGAAGCGTGTCTGCGCTGCGTATGCAACATTGTGTTACTGTTTTCTGTGTTGAAAGAGAGACAAATGAATAAACACAATCATCCAGTGCTTTATATGACATCCTGATTAAACTCCAAAACTACTAATAACATCATGAACAGATTTCCATGAATCTGCACACTTTCAATGAAAAATATTTTCTTGCTTAGTATTTTTGCCGTTTTCCAGCACAAAAATCGAAACATTCTGAAATCAAGCCAGTGTTGTTTTAGCATCATTGACACACTATTATAGTTTTTATTACAATTTTGAATTAGTTTTTATTTTTATACGTTTTGCTTTCATTGTAATTTTAAAGTTTTTGTATTTTTTCTTGTGTTTTGTCATTTTTGTTATATATTTTATAAATATTTATATATTTTTAAATATCATTTTTTAAATTTCAGTTTTAGTTTGAGTTATTTTAGTGCATTAAGTTATGCATACAAATATGCACTGCCGTGGTAACTAGATGAAATGAAATAAGTTTGAGAATTTCCACATATTATTATTATTATTATTATTATTATTAATTACAATTATTTATTTTTGTGTCAATGTATGAACCGACTTCCTCGGTTGTCTATGAAAGCCCGTAGCCTGATTTTTAAGTGAAGTTCTCGGGACGTTTTTGCCGCGAAAATCAAAAGGAAGTAACGTTAATGCGCGCTCCCGAGAGCCCTTCTTCCGTTCTAGAACACATGAAGCAAACGCTTTTACAGTATTCAGCATAAAGCGCCGCTCTGTCAATGTGTCGTGCAAAACAAAGGGATTCATTTAAAATATAGTCTCACAGAGTAAAATCTATATAGTCTCAAACATACTTTATAGTGAAAAGTATCATAACAATGTAATTTTTTTGAGTCGCTCACCTGCAGGTGCAAACACACCCTCACCGCGAGGATCAGATGCTTTAACTGCTGCCTTCGTCATTTTTGTTGTGTTTATTGTTCTGGAGAGGAAAAGCCGAACCGTCGAGGAGGTCGTTAACAGTTTATCGCTGCAAATGAATGTGTTTCCAACTCGTTTTCACCTCTAAGCGAATCGGGCCTTGAAGCGCGTTCAGCCTCTACGTGTGCACGAGCGCGAGCGCGAGCGCGAGCGCGAGCAGGACGTTCCTGCTGCAGTTCACTTAATGACCACCGGTGTCGCTAATAACAAAGCTTTCTGGATTCTATATCTATATGCATGCATTTCCTTTTATTCCAAGCAACAAAAATATTTTTTTATGATTTTAGTTTTAGTTTATGCTTCGCTATAATAACCCTGAATCAAGTAAATTTATGGGAGAAGCAAAATGATTTAAGACTGGAAAAAAATATCAGCCAATGAAATAATTCAAATGGAAAACTGTTTTTCTGATCCCACTGGCACGTCATTTTTATACATTTCTCAGAAAATGAGACCTAATATACAGTATATAATAACATACTGTATATTAGTAATTTTACGTCCCCAGTAACGGTATCGTGTTTCAAGAAAGTTTCTGAACGGACCCTGCTGTGGTATTATTATATCACTGTACTATGGTGAAGGACGCTGTTCAGCGTTTCTGCAGCCGAGATGAGAATAACTGTGTAAAACGCCACAGATGTGTGAGGTGACCACGGAGGTGTGAACCTCAGGCCAAACGCGTCCTGAGTGACGACACCCGAGGGTTTTGCTGCTTTTAGTGGACAGAATGAACGAGGCGTGCTGTATATCGCATCTCGTTTTGGATTTCCCGCAGGAATGTTACGCGCCAGGAACGGCGAGTGTGTTTTTATTGTTTCCAGCGCGACCTCTGACCACAGCCGAGCGGCTCGGCGCTATTGTTGTGGCGAAGGAAAAAAGCCTCTTTCATTTGAAGAACCTTGACTCATACTGCCGTCCATGAGACCTGTTATCATAGGCAGCGCTCTACAGGAAACGCTGTTTATCACTTCCTTTCAGTCATAGTTTGTTTAGGGCTTCGTTGTGTGATCAGATTGCAGAAGAGAGAGAGAGAGAGAGCGATGCATCGGAGGAGAACACCCACAGGAGCTGCTATCAGCCGCCGCATATGTCCGTCTATACGAAAACACGCTCTATCAGAAGACGACAGATTTGTCTGTTGGTCTTGTTCGAGTAGAGCTTTTTGTAGAGTGTGAGGGATTTGGAAAGGGGTGCGTTTCACTTCTGCTTTCTAAATGAGCCGTGAGCGTTCAGCCAAGACAGGGTCAGGAGGCACATCACGGCACACTCAAACAGAGAGCGTTCAGAGAAGTGATCTGTCTGTCTGTGCGACTGCTTACAGTGCAGAGATGAGCGCCTCATCACAGCGAGGCCACACAGAAAAGCAGAACAGATCGTCGGACACGTTTAAATCTTATGCAACATCTGTGCAATGAAAAGAAAAGAGTTCTGGCATGACAGGTCCCCGAGAGTTCGGGACGGTGATGAATAGTTCCGCTACGCCGCTGCTGTGAACAGGTGGAGCTGGGGAGGGTGGAGGGTTTCTGAACGCATGCTGCAACTGCTACAGCAAACCATAGGCAAGAGTTTGAATGCTGAGCAGCGAGCTCATTGGCTCCTGGTACGGCGGGAACCAATCAGCTGTGCCTTGTGGAGAATGACGAAATTGCAAGCAGAACTTGTAGCTCTCCAGGAGTTCTCCATTCGACGAGTCTCAATGACGCTGGAACCCCTGGACACGCTTTTGTAACTTTTTGAGCCAATCACATGAGGCGTAAAAGTCACGTGACCGTTCGCTCTACATTAGAACTCAAGGTGGCAGACGGGGAAAAATAATCACCCGTTTTCATCATGACCATAGTGTCACAGTCATGACCGTCATTTATATATATATATATATATATATAAAAAATGCTAATCATAACTGGTTTTGAAACAAATATAGAGATTATCACTCTGTCAAAAGTTATGGTTTTGTGTTATTTACTGGTCTGATTTTGTCAGAATATTTCAAAAGAAACATCTCCAATGATTCTGTTTCACTGTAAAAAAAAAAAAAAAAACACTTTAGAAATCAATACACCTTTCTTTTTAAAAATGTCAGGTTTAATTAAATGTTAATCGTCATTTCTTTGTAACTAAGTGTGAATTTTACTAGGAATTTCTGAGAGAAAATCAGTTTCTTTTTTCAGGTACAGTAATTTTCAGAGCATCAGAAATGAGTCCAGCTCACTGTATTTCACCATTATGCACTTCAAAGTAATTTAAAAATGTACTTTTGATAAAAAATAGTCTTGCAAAAAAAGCGTGTGCTTCATGATCCGAGTGTGTGTGTGTGTGAGAAAACATTGTTCTTCATCGATTCACACACACACGCCTGTATCCTCCACTGTAAAACTTCCTTTGTAAATGTAAGTAAAGATGATAATGTCACGCAGATGTCAAAGATGTTTGATGTGAAATTTAAGCAATTTCTGAATAAATGAAGACAGAAAATCACTCTTCCTGCAGGTCACTTCATCACTCTCTATAAACATGTAGCAAGGTTTTCTCAGTATTGTTGCATCCCACGTCTCAGCTCACTGAAGGCTCTCAGACACGACATATGAAATCACACCAGAGGAGCGACGCCTGCGACGGCATATTACATGAACACACTGCAGGGGATTAGGTGACGGCAGTGTGTGTGTGTGTGTGTGATAGAGTGTGTGAGAGAGTGTGTGTGTGTGTGTGTGTGTGTGAGTGAGAGAGAGTGTGTGTGTGAGTGTGTGTGTGAGAGAGAGAGTGTGTGTGTGTGTGTGTGTATGTGTGTGAGAGAGAGAGAGAGAGTGTGTGTGTGTGTGTGTGTGTGTGTGTGTGTGTGTGTTGCTCTTGTACTTCAGCTCAGACTCCAGGGAAGCATCTCAAGGTCGAGGCCCGTCAGTCGCCAGAACTCCACAGGTGAGCTCAAATTAGGGCACTACCTAAACAAATCAGGAGGTTTTTCTAGCATGATAAGCTATTCTTTCACATGTATGCAGAGTTTCAAAGGTGAACTATTGATCCAGATGAGTAAACCAACCCAACTTCATCACACCCACTAATCTAATCAGAGGATTGACAAAGAACACAGTTAAGTCCAAAATAAACGCAGTGCAAACACAGCCTTCATACTTCACCCGCTGATAGAGACACACAAGCGCCTAGTGATTCAGTTTCTAGATGAGCTTCGAATGAATCGATTCAAACTGACGCGCAGAACGCCTCATGAATATTAATCGCAGGAGAACGGATGGAGCTACCTGATTGGCTGCTAGAGTCGGACCCAAGCGTGAACTTGAAGGCTCGGCTTACAGATATTCTTTTAAATACAAGCACTATTATTGCGTACCTTTTCGACCTTTACTTCTCATTATTATCATTTGTTTAAACTTTTTATAATGTGTGAATAATGTCGATATTTTTAATGTTATCACCGCTTTGGCCATTTAAAGCCTTTTATCATGCTAATAAAAAACTCAACCTATCATTACTAAATGAATGTGAATGAACTGAAGTTTATAGACACTGGTCAGTGGTCAGGACGGTCAGGGTGAGCAGACGGTGAGAGTTTGACGCTCAGACACAGGAAGCAGTAAAAGTCGGACAGGAAGTGGACAGAATGACAGGAGAGTGATGGTCAGTGAGTCACGAGACGTGGTGACAGAATACCAGTGACGATTAATGTCGTAAAATATCATCGCCAGGATTGTGGTATATATCAGGGTAGCACTAATTAAAATATTTCTATATATTTATGGTATTTTCAAAAGGATATTCGAATATGGTAGATATTGGTATTACCATCTCTGACGTGTGTGAGTGTGTGTGAGAGAGTGTATGAGTGTGTGAGTGTGTGTGTGAGAGTGTGTGTGTGTGTGTGAGTGTGAGAGTGTGTGTGTGTGTGTGGGTGTGTATGTGTGAGTGTGTGAGTGTGAGAGTGTGTGTGTGAGTGTGTGTGTGTGTGTGTGTGTGAGTGTGTGTGAGTGAGTGTGTATGTGTGAGTGTGTGTGTGTGTGAATGTGTGTGTGAGAGTGTGTGTGTGTGTGTGAGTGTGTGTGTGTGTGAGATCACTGACCTCAGAGTCAGCAGAAAGACACAATGCGCCTCGCCGCTGCTGTTCCTGCTCTTCACACTCATATCCGTTACAGATGTGAGACATCATGACCCGCCGTGAGGAAACTCTATTGTTGGGCTGCATCAGACAGCAGAAGAGCGGGAAATCACAGCACGAGAACAATGTCTCTGCGGTTATTAAGACATTCATGCTCTATTGTTCTGTCAACTCCTTCAAGAGGAATTAAATAATGGATAATCTAATAACCATTCAGAGAATTTAAAAAAATTACTAACGCAATACAATGATTGTTTTCTCTACATCTGAAGGCAGTTATTTGTGAAAGAGAAACTGTTGAGTTCATGGACTCTGGGATTGTGCTGAAGGAGCTGAAGAACGACTTTGGCGACACCAAGCGGCAAAATCAAGCGCTGCACATCCAAAAGTATATTAAATGAATGACATTAGTTAAATTATTTGTTTAATTAAATTAAAATGTATTCATTGTTCCTAAGCTATTTTAGAATAGAAAATAGGAATCCATTTGCTTTGATAAAAAAGGGTTTTACAGCCAAAGATAATATGCATGTATATTCTTCAGTTCTTTAGGAAATCAGGGTTCCGATCGGATCATTTTTTAATCTCCAAATATCAATTTAGATTGAAATACACACCTCTGTTAAAATAACCTTCCACCAGTCTTTTATTTTCACTATTTTTCCCTAAAAGTTTCCATGTGTTTGTTTTTGATTTATCTGGGATTTATTTTATTTTATTGATTTATAAATTGAACAAGAACCCAACAGAGTGAAAATAGTCCCTGAGACGGTGCACTGGACAGTGTCACATGTGAATGAAACACTCGAATTGAATTTATAAAAAAAATCTTTAAAACACATGGGTGAGGAATATATTCACACAACTGGTCTTTTATAAAGCATCTCATTTAGTCAAACCACAGGAAAAAACTGAGGAAGTGTTTCGATTTCAGGAAAACATCAAATACAAAATAGTTTCATCACGTCGCAATAAAATCTGTTTATGATATTGTAATAAATATCTACTTAACCGGATTTATGGAGGACATTCCGGTTATTCCCGTGCCACACACTTTATACAGCGGGAAATAAAACCAGCGCTTCCCAGTCCATCAAGTCACTTTATTCACATAGAGCTTTTTACAATGCCGATGGTTTAAAAGCAGTTTTACAGTGATAAAGGGAACATCATTTGTCTGTATAGCATCTCTAGAAGAAAGTAGTAATTGTAAAATCAAAATTCACTAAATCTGGAAAACAAGATTTCTTGACCGATACTGAGGCACTACACCTAGAATCCATATTTTATAAATATAAAAGTTGTTACTGTTACTTTCATCACTTTCAATATTTCATCTGCAAAAATATTGGCTGTTTTTATGAACATCAGCATTTGCACTGCAGTGTGACCGAGCAGCGCCATCCAGCGGCCGGACGCCGCATGCGCAGAAATTGACTTCGTGATGGAGCACGAGACCTGAGAGCAGCGGCCCTGCACTGCCACCTGCTGCCCCAAACACCACAACACCAGAAAACCGCAGGACTGTGTTCATGAAGTTTATTACTTTCAAGATCAGTGACAAACACGAACTCTTGATAAACCTCAATAAGGCACCAGCTCGATAATAACTGTCACTGGAGACAATGACACGGTTTTATCCTAAAATGATTCATTTAGTATTGTGGACAAAACGTTTCCACCTCAGAAACTCACACAGAGTAAAATAAATAAGTACAGAAACAAGAAATGATTAGTTTAGAGAGTCTGACTACAGGACAGCTGTGAGTAGATGGATCAGAAACACCAGCAGTGACTCACTACAACTACAGATTATATTTATAGTTCATGTCTCGCTCTGCGGCGTTTCATCCGTCGTATTCCTGGTCGATGATCTTGGCCATCGTGCTCAGCTGGATGTTCGTGGTTCCCTCATAAATAGTTCCTGCAGGGAAAAAGTTCATAAGAAGCAAACGAACGGATTGTGATGGAACAGCGTTTCTTCACGTCTGCTCGACTCACCGATCTTACAGTCTCTGTAGTATTTCTCGATGGGATAATCTTTGGTGAATCCCACTCCTCCCATCCACTCGATGCATTTTGACGTGGTCAGAGTCGCAACCTGCAAACGCACACAGATTTCAGACCAGCGCCTCAGTTCTCGGGCGCGAGCGCAGACGCAGATCCACTGACCTCAGCGGTGAAGTATTTAGCCATGCAGGCCTCCTTGATGAAGGGCCGTCCAGCTTCCTTCAGCCGCGCCGCGTTGTAGGTCAGGAGTCGAGCCGCTTCCAGCTGCGTGGCAACGTGAGCGATCTGATGCTGCAGACCCTGCCGTCACACACACACACACACGTGATGAACGAGCCTAACACACACACACACACACACACTCTCTCACACACACATACACACGTGATGAACGAGCCTAACACACACACACACACACGTGATGAACGAGCCTAACACACACACACACACACACACACACACACACACGTGATGAACGAGCCTAACACACACACACACACACACGTGATGAACGAGCCTAACACACACACACACACTCTCTCTCACACACACACACGTGATGAACGAGCCTAACACACACAAACACACACACACACACACAAACACACACACGATGAACGAGCCTAACACACACACACACACACACGATGAACGAGCCTAACACACACACACACTCTCTCACACACACACACACACGTGATGAACGAGCCTAACACACACACACACACACACACACACGTGATGAACGAGCCTAACACACACACACACACACACACGATGAACGAGCCTAACACACACACACACACACACACACACGTGATGAACGAGCCTAACACACACACACACACGTGATGAACGAGCCTAACACACACACACACTCTCTCACACACACACACACACACACACGTGATGAACGAGCCTAACACACACACACACACACTCTCTCACACACACACACGTGATGAACGAGCCTAACACACACACACACACACACACACACACACACACACGTGATGAACGAGCCTAACACACACACACACACACGTGATGAACGAGCCTAACACACACACACACACACACGTGATGAACGAGCCTAACACACACACACTCTCTCACACACACACACGTGATGAACGAGCCTAACACACACACACACACACACACACACGTGATGAACGAGCCTAACACACACACACACACACGTGATGAACGAGCCTAACACACACACACACACACACACACACACACACACACGTGATGAACGACCCTAACACACACACACACACACACACACGTGATGAACGAGCCTAACACACACACACACACTCTCTCTCACACACACACACGTGATGAACGAGCCTAACACACACACACACACACACACACACAAACACACACACGATGAACGAGCCTAACACACACACACACACACACACACACACACACGATGAACGAGCCTAACACACACACACACTCTCTCACACACACACACACACACGTGATGAACGAGCCTAACACACACACACACACACACACACGTGATGAACGAGCCTAACACACACACACACACACACACACACACACACACACGATGAACGAGCCTAACACACACACACACACACACACACACACACACGTGATGAACGAGCCTAACACACACACACACACGTGATGAACGAGCCTAACACACACACACACTCTCTCACACACACACACACACACACACACACGTGATGAACGAGCCTAACACACACACACACACACTCTCTCACACACACACACGTGATGAACGAGCCTAACACACACACACACACACACACACACACACACACACACGTGATGAACGAGCCTAACACACACACACACACACGTGATGAACGAGCCTAACACACACACACACACACACGATGAACGAGCCTAACACACACACACACTCTCTCTCACACACACACACACGTGATGAACGAGCCTAACACACACACACTCTCTCACACACACACACGTGATGAACGAGCCTAACACACACACACACTCTCTCACACACACACACACACACACACACACACACGTGATGAACGAGCCTAACACACACACACACACACTCTCTCACACACACACACGTGATGAACGAGCCTAACACACACACACACACACACACACACACACACACACACACACGTGATGAACGAGCCTAACACACACACACGTGATGAACGAGCCTAACACACACACACACACACACACGTGATGAACGAGCCTAACACACACACACACTCTCTCTCACACACACACGTGATGAACGAGCCTAACACACACACACTCTCTCACACACACACACACGTGATGAACGAGCCTAACACACACACACACACACACACACGTGATGAACGAGCCTAACACACACACACACACACACACACACACACGTGATGAACGAGCCTAACACACACACACACACACACACACGATGAACGAGCCTAACACACACACACACTCTCTCACACACACACACACACGTGATGAACGAGCCTAACACACACACACACACACTCTCTCACACACACACACGTAATGAACGAGCCTAACACACACACACTCTCTCACACACACACACGTGATGAACGAGCCTAACACACACACACACACACACGTGATGAACGAGCCTAACACACACACACACACACACACACACGTGATGAACGAGCCTAACACACACACACACACTCTCTCTCACACACACACACGTGATGAACGAGCCTAACACACACACACACACGATGAACGAGCCTAACACACAAACACACACACACGTGATGAACGAGCCTAACACACACACACACACACACACACACACACGATGAACGAGCCTAACACACACACACACTCTCTCACACACACACACACACGTGATGAACGAGCCTAACACACACACACACACGTGATGAACGAGCCTAACACACACACACACACACACACACACACACGATGAACGAGCCTAACACACACACACACACACACACGATGAACGAGCCTAACACACACACACACACACACGATGAACGAGCCTAACACACACACACACACACGTGATGAACGAGCCTAACACACACACACACACACGTGATGAACGAGCCTAACACACACACACACACACACACACACACACACGTGATGAACGAGCCTAACACACACACACACACACACACACACGTGATGAACGAGCCTAACACACACACACACACTCTCTCTCACACACACACACGTGATGAACGAGCCTAACACACACACACACACACACAAACACACACACGATGAACGAGCCTAACACACACACACACACACACACACACACACGATGAACGAGCCTAACACACACACACACTCTCTCACACACACACACACACGTGATGAACGAGCCTAACACACACACACGTGATGAACGAGCCTAACACACACACACACACACACACACACGATGAACGAGCCTAACACACACACACACACACACACACACACACGTGATGAACGAGCCTAACACACACACACACACGTGATGAACGAGCCTAACACACACACACACTCTCTCACACACACACACACACGCACACACACGTGATGAACGAGCCTAACACACACACACACACACTCTCTCACACACACACACGTGATGAACGAGCCTAACACACACACACACACACACACACACACACACACGTGATGAACGAGCCTAACACACACACACACACACACGATGAACGAGCCTAACACACACACACTCTCTCTCACACACACACACACACACGTGATGAACGAGCCTAACACACACACACTCTCTCACACACACACGTGATGAACGAGCCTAACACACACACACACACACACACACACACACACGTGATGAACGAGCCTAACACACACACACACACACACACACACACACACGTGATGAACGAGCCTAACACACACACACACACACACACGATGAACGAGCCTAACACACACACACACTCTCTCACACACACACACAAACACGTGATGAACGAGCCTAACACACACACACACACTCTCTCACACACACTCACGTAATGAACGAGCCTAACACACACACACTCTCTCACACACACACACGTGATGAACGAGCCTAACACACACACACACACACGTGATGAACGAGCCTAACACACACACAGACACACACACACACACGTGATGAACGAGCCTAACACACACACACACACTCTCTCTCACACACACACACGTGATGAACGAGCCTAACACACACACACACACACACACACACGATGAACGAGCCTAACACACACACACACACACACACACGATGAACGAGCCTAACACACACACACACTCTCTCACACACACACACACACGTGATGAACGAGCCTAACACACACACACACACACACACACACACGTGATGAACGAGCCTAACACACACACACACACACACGATGAACGAGCCTAACACACACACACACACACACGTGATGAACGAGCCTAACACACACACACACACACGTGATGAACGAGCCTAACACACACACACACGTGATGAACGAGCCTAACACACACACACACACACTCTCTCACACACACACACGTGATGAACGAGCCTAACACACACACACACACACACACACACACGTGATGAACGAGCCTAACACACACACACACACACGTGATGAACGAGCCTAACACACACACACACACACACACACACGATGAACGAGCCTAACACACACACACACTCTCTCTCACACACACACACACGTGATGAACGAGCCTAACACACACACACTCTCTCACACACACACACACGTGATGAACGAGCCTAACACACACACACACACACACACACACGTGATGAACGAGCCTAACACACACACACACACACACACACACACGATGAACGAGCCTAACACACACACACACACACACACACACGTGATGAACGAGCCTAACACACACACACACACACACACACACGTGATGAACGAGCCTAACACACACACACACACACACACGATGAACGAGCCTAACACACACACACACACACACACACACACGTGATGAACGAGCCTAACACACACACACACACACGTGATGAACGAGCCTAACACACACACACACTCTCTCACACACACACACACACGTGATGAACGAGCCTAACACACACACACACACACTCTCTCACACACACACACGTGATGAACGAGCCTAACACACACACACACACACACGTGATGAACGAGCCTAACACACACACACACACACGTGATGAACGAGCCTAACACACACACGATGAACGAGCCTAACACACACACACACTCTCTCTCACACACACACACACACGTGATGAACGAGCCTAACACACACACACTCTCTCACACACACACACACGTGATGAACGAGCCTAACACACACACACACACACACACACACGTGATGAACGAGCCTAACACACACACACACACACACACACACACACACGTGATGAACGAGCCTAACACACACACACACACACACACACGTGATGAACGAGCCTAACACACACACACACACACACACGATGAACGAGCCTAACACACACACACACTCTCTCACACACACACACACACACGTGATGAACGAGCCTAACACACACACACACACACACACACACTCTCTCACACACACACACGTGATGAACGAGCCTAACACACACACACTCTCTCACACACACACACACGTGATGAACGAGCCTAACACACACACACACACACGTGATGAACGAGCCTAACACACACACACACACACACACACACGTGATGAACGAGCCTAACACACACACGTGATGAACGAGCCTAACACACACACACACACACACACACACACACACACGATGAACGAGCCTAACACACACACACACTCTCTCACACACACACACACGTGATGAACGAGCCTAACACACACACACACACACTCTCTCACACACACACACACGATGAACGAGCCTAACACACACACACACACACACACACACACACACACACGTGATGAACGAGCCTAACACACACACACACACACGTGATGAACGAGCCTAACACACACACACACACACGTGATGAACGAGCCTAACACACACACACACACTCTCTCACACACACACACGTGATGAACGAGCCTAACACACACACACACACACACACACACACACACACGTGATGAACGAGCCTAACACACACACACACACACGTGATGAACGAGCCTAACACACACACACACACACACACGATGAACGAGCCTAACACACACACACACTCTCTCTCACACACACACACACGTGATGAACGAGCCTAACACACACACACTCTCTCACACACACACACACGTGATGAACGAGCCTAACACACACACACACACACACACACGTGATGAACGAGCCTAACACACACACACACACACACACACACACACACGTGATGAACGAGCCTAACACACACACACACACACACACACACGTGATGAACGAGCCTAACACACACACACACACACACACACACACACGTGATGAACGAGCCTAACACACACACACACACACACACGATGAACGAGCCTAACACACACACACACACACACACACGTGATGAACGAGCCTAACACACACACACACACACACACACACGTGATGAACGAGCCTAACACACACACACACTCTCTCACACACACACACACACGTGATGAACGAGCCTAACACACACACACACACACTCTCTCACACACACACACGTGATGAACGAGCCTAACACACACACACACACACACACACACACACGTGATGAACGAGCCTAACACACACACACACACACGTGATGAACGAGCCTAACACACACACACACACACACGATGAACGAGCCTAACACACACACACACTCTCTCTCACACACACACACACACGTGATGAACGAGCCTAACACACACACACTCTCTCACACACACACACACGTGATGAACGAGCCTAACACACACACACACACACACACACGTGATGAACGAGCCTAACACACACACACACACACACACACACACACACGTGATGAACGAGCCTAACACACACACACACACACACACGTGATGAACGAGCCTAACACACACACACACACACACACGATGAACGAGCCTAACACACACACACACTCTCTCACACACACACACACACGTGATGAACGAGCCTAACACACACACACTCTCTCACACACACACACACGTAATGAACGAGCCTAACACACACACACTCTCTCACACACACACACGTGATGAACGAGCCTAACACACACACACACACACGTGATGAACGAGCCTAACACACACACACACACACACACACACACGTGATGAACGAGCCTAACACACACACACACACACACACACGTGATGAACGAGCCTAACACACACACACACACACACACACGATGAACGAGCCTAACACACACACACACTCTCTCACACACACACACACACGTGATGAACGAGCCTAACACACACACACACACACACACACACACACACGTGATGAACGAGCCTAACACACACACACACACACACACACACACACACACACACACACGTGATGAACGAGCCTAACACACACACACACACACACACACACGTGATGAACGAGCCTAACACACACACACACACACACGATGAACGAGCCTAACACACACACACACTCTCTCACACACACACACACACGTGATGAACGAGCCTAACACACACACACACACACACTCTCTCACACACACACACGTGATGAACGAGCCTAACACACACACACTCTCTCACACACACACACGTGATGAACGAGCCTAACACACACACACACACACACGTGATGAACGAGCCTAACACACACACACACACACACACACACACACACACACACGTGATGAACGAGCCTAACACACACACACACACACGTGATGAACGAGCCTAACACACACACACACACACACACACTCTCTCTCACACACACACACGTGATGAACGAGCCTAACACACACACACACACACACACACACACACACGTGATGAACGAGCCTAACACACACACACACACACACACACACACACACGTGATGAACGAGCCTAACACACACACGTGATGAACGAGCCTAACACACACACACACACACACACACACACACACACACACACACACACACACACGATGAACGAGCCTAACACACACACACACTCTCTCACACACACACACACACGTGATGAACGAGCCTAACACACACACACACACACTCTCTCACACACACACACACGTGATGAACGAGCCTAACACACACACACACACACACACACACACACACACACACACGTGATGAACGAGCCTAACACACACACACACACACACACACACACACGACCTACCTGGAAGTCAAAGATTCGTTTGCCGAACTGAACCCTCTGTCTGGTGTAGGGAACCGCGTGATCGAAGCAGCCTTGAGCCAGACCCAGCATCTGAAACCAGACCAACACGCGTGAGACCGGCCTTCATCCACCCAGAGACTGGGATCTGAACACGGACACCATTCCCATTGGATAAATGGGTTTAAAAGACAATTAACTTGTTTAACTGTTGCCCCTCTTTCTGATCACAGATCTCAACCTCCACAGTTGTAGGAAATACAATAATAGAGTAATAATCATTCAGAACAAACGCTAGAAGAATAAGAAGATTCATATTTGATGAAGTTTGCATCGTTGATTCTGTTATTTTACTGTTTATTACTGTGAAGCTGCTTTGAGAAACCCTGTACTGTACAGAACACACACACACACAACTGTGCTGAAGGACACACACACACACAACTGTGCTGAAGGACACACACACACACACCTGTGCTGAAGGACACACACACACACAACTGTGCTGAAGGACACACACACACACACACACACACACCTGTGCTGAAGGACACACACACACACACACCTGTGCTGAAGGACGGACACACACACACACACACACACACACACCTGTGCTGAAGGACACACACACACCTGTGCTGAAGGACGGACACACACACACACACACACACACACACACCTGTGCTGAAGGGGACACACACACACCTGTGCTGAAGGACACACACACACCTGTGCTGAAGGACGGACACACACACACACACACACACACACCTGTGCTGAAGGACACACACACACACCTGTGCTGAAGGACACACACACACACCTGTGCTGCGATCCCGATCCGGCCCCCGTTCAACATCCCGATGGCGTATTTATAACCGTGACCGAGTTTCCCCAGAATGTTCTTCTGGTGAACCTGCGTCAGATGAAGCACATCTTTTATACATGAAAACATCCTGAGACTTTCAGCCCTTCCTCGTCGTTCTGACATCAGCCGGTTACACACCGCCAAAGTCTTTCAGTGATCGGACACGGACACGAGGAAACCCGCAGCTGTGGATCATCGTGAGCGGACTGAATCCGGACTCACCTTCACGTTGTCGAAGGTCAGCGAGCAGGTGGACGAGGCTCTCAGGCCCAGTTTATTCTCCTTCCTGCCGATGTGAAGCCCCTCCGTGTCTCTGTCCACGATGAAGCAGGTGATTCCTCGGTAACCCTGCAAACACAGTCACATGACCTCTCAATGACCACGGCTGGACCCGTGAGCTCAACAGACGGGCTTTACTGTCGTCATGTGACACACCCTAATCACAAGAGACCGATCACAGCTCTGCGTGTGTGTGTGTGTGTACGAACCGCGGCGGGTTCTGCGTTGGCCATAACCAGGAAGACTCCGGCATGTTCTGCGTTACTGATCCACATCTTGGAGCCATTGATGATGTAGAAATCGCTCTGCTTCTCTGCTTTAGTCTTCAGAGAGAAGGCGTCGCTGCCCGACTCCGCCTCTGACAGGCAGAAGCTGCCGACCTGAAGAACAAACAGCACCGGTCAGAACACGTTCACGGGCTGCGCTGGAGCCGCGGCGCTTCAGTCACCGTGTCGCAGGCGAGGCGCGGCAGGTACCGCTCCTTCTGCTCCTCCGTCCCCAGCTCCATCAGCAGCGTGTTGATCAGGGTGTTCTGGATGTCGCACAGCACAGACACGGACGGATCCACCTTCGCCAGCTCCTCGATCACCAGGATGGAAGAGAAGAACGTGGAGCCCGTGCCTCCGTACTCGGCTCCGATCTCGATCCCCATTAACTGAAGACACAGAAGGCATTTCCACCGTCTGGACTCATTATCTCATGAACGCTTTTACACTCGTGTTTATTTCTCAAACGGTGTCGTGATTCTGTGACGGACACTCACCCCCTGCTGGAACAGAGCGCTGATCACGTCCGCATCCATGACCGAGGCTTCGTCCATCTTGGAAACAAACGGAGCGATGCGTTCCTGAGCGAACTTCCTCACTGGGAAAGAGAGGAGCAGCTTCAGACTGAGTGTTTCGTTTCGTCATGTCACGTGTGTGTGTGTGTGTGCCGCGTCTCACCGGCGTCTCTCATCATGCTCTCCTCCTCGGAGTAGCTCTGCAGCGGCGGGAACGCAGCTCTGCTCGTGTCCTGATGCGCGGCGGTTTCTGCGGCCGCGGCGCGCGAACACAAGAGCCTGACGGCGGCGCGCGAGCGGGTCACATGATCACACACCTGCACGGCAGACAAACACAGGCTCTGCTTTCACTGGGAATCCAATCATAATCATTCAATCATAGCGGTAGTCGTGGCCTAGTGGTGAGGGAGTCGGGCTTGTAATCTGAAGGTTGTTGGTTCGATTCTCACGCCGGCAGGAATTGAAGGTGGGGATTGTGAATGAACAGACTCTCTCCACCTTCAATACCACCTTCAATCCTTTTTTTGGATAAAAGTGTCTGCTAAATGATGAAAAATTAAAGTAAAAGCGTGAATAAAAAAAAAAAAAAAAAACACTAAAAAATATTATTTGTTAAAATGCATGTCATGTGACCATTAACCATTTTTACTAATAGTTGATGTAGTTATTAGGGCAAAAAAACTTTAGTTAACTTTTCTGCAAATGTGTCAGTTTTAGTCAACTGTCGTCCTTTAGCCAGATGTTAAAAGACCGTAAAAGATTCAAATTAATGTGCTGTTAAGTTATTGAAATATTATCTTAAAATCTCAAAGAGGGCTTTAAGTAAATACTTTTGTGAATTTATAGGATAGTGACAGTGTCAAAACACACAAAACTAAACAGATCAGACAATAATCACACATTCACAGGAAACTGTCAGAAACAAACATTTATGGATCGAGACTGTCAGTTATGAAACATGTTTCATTTGACCCTCATCTGGATATTACGCTTCATTATAATCAAGTTTGTCCGGTAGTTTGTCATCGTTCCCATCAAAAATATATTCATTTCCTAAAGATAACACGTATGGCGTGATTTTAATGTCGTGTTGTGTTTGTTCTGACCTGTCGCAGCATTCTGAAGGCGGGCGCCATTGTGGCTCTGTGTCACAGTCAAAAGCGTCCGGAAGAAACAAGCAGCGGACGGAAAACGGCACAAACACTTTTACTTTTTCTAATGCAACACACACTCACAAATGATGCCATTTTACTGGTAATAATCTATCATAATATCCAGCAATTGGTACAGTATCCATAGTCTTACATTTATTTCTCACATACTGGAAGCAAATAGAGACTCATGAAAGATGTTGCCGATCATCTGAGAAATTTATTAATTAATAATGCATTATGGCATACACAGTAAACAAAACATCTAAACATTTTACTTGTAATGTTATCTGTAAGGGGAATAATCTGTATAATCATTTATTTCACATGTTTGTATATATTTTATCATTTAAACTCGACTCGGAGCTCGCTGAATTTATTGACTCGCAGACCAACTACTTCATTTTATATTTATATGTATATTTGATTTTTTTTTTAAATTTAATAACGAATAATAAATGTTTACAAATCGTTGTCAACTGTGAAGCAGAAAATGAACCACGAGTCACTGAATCAGTGACTCAATAACAGATTCACTGTTTGAGCGCCGGAGACTCTAAAGAACCGCACAGGCTCTGCTTTTGTGAAGAAAAACAAACAATAATACCAACTTAATGAATCTCCTCATGAAAATCAGCAACGGCAAGAACGAGTCGTGGACAGACGCATTTACAAAAACTATATTAGGAAATAAAGTCTCGAGCACAATCACACGTCCCTGAGAGAGAGAGAGAGAGAGAGAGAGCGTTGGTCACATGATCAGGAGACTCAGTGTTTTACTCGTGTCTGGACACAGTCTCGTGTGCGGCGCTCGAACTCTGCCGCCGCGTTCAGCAGTTCCTCCTCTGGGAAAACAGACACTCTGTGAAGGACGTCCTTCTTCAGATCCAGCAGGAAACGAGTCTTCAGCTCATTCAGCTCTTTAGCAAGAGCTTTCAGCGTGTCTGGAGACGCCTGCGATTCTGTGAGACACACAGCAGTCACTCCATCACACACAACATCTGACGGGAGGAGCACAACATACAAACACACGACTATTATTCCACCAGCCGCACAAAACTAGAATCCAGCCGAACGGCACACCTCGAACAGTCACTGAACTGAATCATGACTCTTTTGTCTTCTCTAGAGCTGCTCTACAGCAGAATCTGAATTAGTCTCATATTAGATGAGCTTTTCATCTCTGATTGAAAGCGTCTGTACTGTATGAAGCGCTGCAGACGTGTGACGTACCACGAGCCGACGCCACAGCCTGAGAAACCAGACGTCTGCAGGTCTGGTCAGCCTGATGGAGAACGCTGGACGCACAGATCTGTCGGTCTGCCTCCTGAAACAGAGATGAAGACAGCGGTGATCCGATCGTTATCCCTCACTCTGATGGTTTATCTATTGTAATTGTCCATGATCGATCTGAACGATCATGTGACGCGTGTCTGAATCCGCTCATTCCACTCATGTGACTTTCACTCTGTTTAACGGTGGGTTTCTGCATGAGTGTGTAAATAAAGTGAAGAACTCGATGTGTTGCTCTCGTATCAGAGCAAAGAAGCCGGAGCGCTTCAGACCTTCTGCTGAGACTCGTCCTGGACGGGGATCAATGGGCTCTCCAGCGCCGACGCCAACAAGTCCATCAGCTTCTGCCTTCATGAGAAAGAAAGAGGAGTAGAAGATCATCATCTAAGAGGCAATAAAACAGACAAATATCACATCAGCAGGTGCAGATCATCTGTGGATTAAAAGTCCCCATGAAATCAAAATGGACACTTCCTGTTGTTTTTATGGAATATCGCAGTAATTATTCTAATGATTTATCGCTGCACATCATTATTGTTTTAAATTCATGTTCCTGGTCATCTTGAATCAGAATCACTTCTTCTCTGATGACGAGGGCGGGGCAACCTGTCACTCACATGAGATCCACCAATAGCAAACCACCACCATCCAATCAACTCCCCACAGACACAATCAAGCCCCGCCCACATGTGTTCTTGTTTGAGAAGTGTTTCAGTCTGATATACGACACTATAGAGTCATGCTGACTTTGAACGCGCTCTGTGACTCTGTGGTGTTTGACCTACAGGTCTGCGTCTGCGATGCGGTCAGTGCCGTCCAGCGTCAGGCTCTGCTGCTCCCAGCGGTTTCTGCTTGGGTTTGGAGGCTCCATTCGCTCACAGACGTGCAGCAGCACCTCCTCGGGAACGCTCTGTGATCTCTGCTGGTTCCTCTGGAGACACACATGCAGCGGACAGCGCAGGAACACCTGGCAGAAGCCCACGCCGTCTGTCCAACAAACACCAGAGAACACTGTCATTTACACTGTTCAGCTCTCTGGGCTCTGAAACACAAGAACTGTACGTACACTTTCTGGCCAGCTGGTGGATCTGGTATCTCATGCTCTGGTAGTAGAAGTTGTCGTCCAGCAGCAGGACGAGCGGCTGCGAGTGTGTGTGTGTGTGAGAGCTGCTCTGCTGCTGCAGCATCTGCTCGAAGAGCCTCCAGACGTCATCATCGCTCTCTGAGAGAGTCTGATCTGAGAGAGTCTGATCTGAGAGAGTCTGATCTGAGAGAGTCTGATCTGAGAGCCTGTGAGTCTGACGCAGGAATCTCTCCAGACACATCAGAACTGTCTTCCTGTGCTGCTTCCATTCGGTCTGGAAATCAAAACAACACAACAGACACACAAGTCAGACAGAGCCGAGGTTCAGACGGAACAGAGCCGGAGTCCAGAAACACTGCAGCGGCTTTACTGTTGCTGCTCTGTGCAAAAGAGCTGAAAGAAGTTCTGCTGATTCTGAGGGAGCAAAAGGCCTTGTTTTATAATAAATATGTTTAAAATAAATATTTATTTTGTGGGTTAATATTTTATCCCATGAAACTCAAGTGCAAGTTATGTCAGATCTGCTATTTTTTATGGATTGTGATCACTGACTGTCAAACTGAGTGTCTCTCTCACACACACACTCTCTCTCTCACACTCTCCCTCTCTCTCTCTCACACACACACACACACACACACACACACACACACAGCACTGTTCAGAGATAAGACATAATAACGTGTTTATCATAACATGAAAGATTAACCTCTTGCCAGTCGCGAGCTGGGATCAGTTCGTCATACGTCACGAGCAGCGTCATCCAGCCAACTTTGTGCGCATGACCGCGCAGCTCCAGCGCCAGACGGGATTTCCCTGCCGCCGGTAAACCGCACAGAACGCAAAAGCACGCCGGTGCGGGAGACATCCGGACAGGGACAGAAACAGACAGACACCGAGCTGGCGCGGAGACCTTAGCTGATCACGTGGTTCTGGTCAGCGCTTCAGAACAACTCAGACCCCGCCCACTCTCAGAACATCGGCCGCTCATTGGTTACTGGCGCCAAACGTCAAGAAAACAGGAAGTCAGATTCGTGCACTTTAGTACCTGCATTGAATCCATCATATGAACTTTAAAACTGCGACTCCGACTGCAGTAAATTAGTAATTGTGTTGTATGTTAATAAACGTAATACTCATCAGTCAGTTCTATCATTGTCTATTGATCTTTATTGACAGATGTCAGACTGTGAGCCGCTCAAGAAGCGCCAAAAGCTGCAGGAGTCCGAACCTCTTCATCACGGACGGTAAACGTTTAGAAAGCCTTTCTGAGCTGAACGAATGTGAGGCGTTTGACAGCTGCAGTTTCTAACTTATCATTTATTCTATGATTTCTGTGAAACAGGTCTGAAGATGTAGAAAACCAAAGGAAACTAGTCCTTCGTCCTGAAGTTTCTTCTAAACTCCAGAGGAAGAGACCGATGCCGCGCAAACGCTGTCAGAACTCTCTGGATCTCTGGCTGCAGAAGAAGTCTAGTGTGACCCGGACGAGTCCAGCCAGAACTGACCTCTCGATCTCATCTGCGGAATGGCCGTCTACATCAGAGCGAGACTCCGCGACCGAACCCAGACGAACCGGGTCTGTACCGGAATCAGGAGATCCGGACGCGATCACAGAGACGCGCAAAATCACACACTTCTTCACAAAAGCTCCTGTTACAGTCGCGTGTAGAAGGTGAGGAACGCGCTGTATTTTTATTAAACTACAACTACCACAAAACGGCGACGTCAATCAAGCAGTCGCGCCTGTGACGGTGAACACCAATCAGATGAGGCGAACGTCACGTTACCTAATTAATATTCATCATGAGGCAAGCCAAATATGGAGCGGCAGAAAAGCAGCTTTGCCAAAGTTAGTGAGACTGTAGAAAACGTTTCAGGAAAGTTCGGTTTTTAATCTAATAATTTCTGCATTTAATGGTTCAGACCCTCGCTAACAATTGGATACAAATGGTAAAACATTTATGATATTTCATCATCCTGCCAGTAATGAAGGCTGATCTGCTCTGAAACGGAAAGTGAAAGTGACGTCACTCCCCGCTCGGACTGTTTGGTTCCGACAGGTTCGAGTGAATGGACGGGAATCAGTCATCGGGGTCGGACAGCTCGAACCCTCATGTGTTTGTCGCAGTTTTCGTCGTCGCGTGTCTGCTTGGGCTCGTGAGAGTCGCTGCGGTCGGTGATAATCTGTTGTTTTCAGTGTTATGTTGTCTTTATAAACACATCAGTTTTAGTACTGAGTCCTGGTCGAGGCCCAGAATGATGGTCTGATGTTGTTGTAGAACCTGACAGAACTCTATAGGATGATGAAGGCGTGGAGGATCTGCTCGATGTTCAGATGTTTCCGCGGATTCGCGTGAGTTTGACTGTAATAGAGTTACTGACCGCTGAAGAGCCAATCAGAAACTCCGCGTGTGTGTGTGTGTGTGTGTGTCGGTCATTAACGCGATGGAGGCTAAAAACTGCACGAACAAGCCTAGTGAGTTGTGCTGGTCTCGTCTGCTCTCCAGCCCGGTGAATTCCCTCAAAACCAGATTTGATCAGGTGTTGTTCACCTGGTGACCTTTAGGACCTTCACCGTTGGACTGTTTCTGCTGAAAGATCCTCCCTCTGTTAAACATCTAAATTGGGCTTTTAATGTTTATATTTAGTAAGCTCTCTCAAGATGTTTAATAAAATCTACCAGAAAAAGTTGTACAACAACTTGTGTAAATTAAAAATGGTTGGCTCTGCTACTTTACTGTGGTGAGGCTCAACACCAGCACACCTCTCGGCTCAGCCCCTCCACACCCCTCCTTCATGTGATTCGCTCTTCATCCATCATGAACTCATTACAGGGCCAGAGCAGCGGCGGATGTGAAGGCGCTCCTCAGTGATGTCACCAGCCTGGGTGTTCCTGTCGCTGACCTGAGGAGGGCGCCGGCGTGCAGCGGCCCGCTTCCCCCCCTCGAACCCGCCGCCGGGCACACGGTCATGATCAGGGTGAGCTGACTGACACGCATGAAGCCCAGCTGGATCACAAGAAGTCGTTCATCCAGTAAATGTTTTGTCGTTCAGTCATTCTTCTGCGGATGAGCTTAGCAGAAGTTTTCTGTTCCATACAGTGAAATCAAAAGTAAAAACTTCAGTCGAAGTAGAAATGATCTGCCTATGAATGAAATTAAGCTGAGTCACATCGAACAGGAAGCTGTTGTGCTCTCATGATATCAGCTACAAAATAAATTATATCTAAATAGTATTATTATTATTGCAATTTCTTTGTGTAATTTCAGATTGACCTATTGGATCCCGGGAAGGTTCCAGAGCCGTATCCCTCTCCAGAGAAACGGAGCGACTGCTGGGATGATTGGCACGTGAAAATGCCCTGCTCCGAACAAAACCTGTTCCCCGCGGACCTTGCGGTCAGAGACGCACGCACACACTTACAGCGGGGATGTGTTACTGTAATCGGCTTCATCACTTGTCATGTTGTTTGTTTGAATATTTCCAGCCTCTCCAGAGCCGATGGGATTTGATCCATCAAGCCCTGAGCGTCCCGTTTAGGTCTTCTCATGGTGTGAAGGTGATCTCGCGGCTCTCTTCTCTGAAATCACACACAGTTTTACTCTATACATTCTGTGTCAGTGTGTGTGAGCATCATGAGCTGTTCCTGCAGGAATGAACCAAATATGACACAACGTCCTTCGTTTGAGAGAATGATTCACACGGTTTTATTTACATTTTTAAGATGCAGAAAGGTTTGGGTTAATCCGTGTTCATTATAATTAGCTTTATAGTGAATCAATATTAGTTTATGACTTGGCCTCATTAAGATAAAGAGCTACTAATTAATAGATCTTTACTAATAATAGCTCTGATAACTAATAAACTAATTAAATGTGTTGTTTTTTCAGCTTTGTCCAGCTGAGGGCAGCAGAACTCAGCGAATGATGAACACTAACTCACTGCAAATAAAACTGATGCTCCTTTTGACATTTATTTCAATAATGTAACTTTTTTTAAATATGTTACACTCTAGGATGCCATATTGAAATATAATGCAGGCCGAGCGAAGGGGTGGAACTTCACAGCACTGCATTCATACTGTAAGGTAAGAGACACAACTGTGTTGAACACACAAACACACACACACTTAAACATATATACACACACGCACACACACACACTCGCTTACAAACATTCTTCCCTGTTAATGAAGCACTACATTCTAATTAAACTCATTTGGACGATTATTGGTGACGTTCGTTACACATGCCGCTCATCTTCAGTCATGTGACTCTCCTGCTTCTGAACCGCTGGTGTCACTAAACCCGAGCTTCTCGTTATTGATTTGGTGTTATTTATGGTACAAGTTGTCATAAAACACTTTGTTTTCCTTTGAATTGTTACGACCCATCAATCAATACTTTTAATTAATTAACCAAGAGAAATATTGCAGAGAAATCAATAAGAAAGAGGAACAGGAAGTTCAGATGTGGCCTCGTGATTGCCGCACATGCAGGTTTCTGCTTTATTAGAGCTCTTTAATCTTACGAGCCACTCGAGGACTTGATCTGTCGCTCGGTTATTAATGTCATGAAGGAAAATAATAGACAGTGTGCTTGAATCATTTTCATAAGCAGAGATCGGATGCCGTATGGCCTTTATTCTGCCCCGGTTTGACATGGAAATGTGATTTAGAAAAGAAAAAGTGTGATTTGAATTACGGCAGCTCAGTTTCATGACGAGTGAGAACAATTACATCCAAACTCTCTGTCTTAATGAATCTTTACAAAGTGTTGGGATTATACTGCCATTTCACAAATTCACTCCCGGTATCTTTACATATAATTGGTTCATTGGCTGGAGATCCTAAAGTGCAGATACTACCGATAACTCTTTGAAAACTCATTTCACTAAAACACATATTTTAATGATTGTGTTTCCCAAAAGTCAGCTTGTAATGTTTTTTTTAATTGACAGTTGAACTGAAGCAATAATTAGTTTCTTCAGGATCATTTTCCAGCCTCTCTCTGACCTTTAGAAATAAATGACATGCTCAGGAATACGAGTGTCTGTTCCTCTTCCTCCTGATCTCTCCACTGAGGCATTCACATGTAAATGTGGGCGGTCATATGCTAATGAGCCCGTGATGTCAGTGTTGTGATGATCGTTTCAGTCAATTAGAGGCAGTTCTCGGAGTACGGTGAACTTTATCTCAAATCAAGATATTCTTCATCTTTTTCCTGATGCGTGGCCGTGCAAGAGAAGAAAATCTTCCGGCGGTGAAGAGGCTCTTGTGAGCGCAGGATCTGCTGTCAGCGCCTGTGATAAATATCACGCTGCTTTATTTTTATGTCGGGTGTTGCGAAGAGAAGTTGATGGACAGTAAACGGTCTATTTCTCTCTTCACCGGTTAATCCTAACCTTTACCTGCCAAAGCTGAAGTCGACGTCAGCAGCAGTTTAACGATGTTCGTTTGTGCAGCAGCGCGTTCGTTTCTTTACTGAGATGTTTGATAAAGGCGAGCGTTAGATTGGGAAGGAGCACGTGATGATTTGATTGACAGGTTGAGTTTGACGGACTGGAGGAGGCCGTGTGTGTTTGATTGACAGCGTCTGATTTCCCTGTTACTCTCTGAATCAGACGCACTTTACAGCATGTTAATTTTTGCAGCGTTATGATGTGATATTTACAGAATAAATGATTGATGCGCTGAAGGAGCGGCTGTGCCGTCAGATGTTGTGTGTGTTTTGTGGATCATGCTGATTTGTTCACTCTCCTGACAGAAAGTCTCAGCTGGCCGCCGTCCTTCTCGCGTCCGCCTCTGGTTTTACGATCTCACCGCCGCCATTATTTATGGCCTTCCTCGGCTCTTTCTTTTCGGGGTTGTCGCTACAAATTTGTCCTGAGCTAAATGGCGGTCAGGGCTGGGCTTGTTTCAGGACGGCCAGTTCTCATCTGCATTTGTTCCAGGACATGTTTTAATCAGATGAGAGACCTGATGAAATTGCCCTTTAGATTGATTGCTCTGACAGGCCTGCCATCGTAAACAAGAGCGGAGTAACTATCATCTGTGATAGACTGACACGTGTGTGTGTGTGTGTGTGTCAATGCACATGCCATAAATTGCTGATTGGGCCCTTCTGTGTGTGTAGAGATGGAGCCGGTGTGATTTTACGGGCGTTTGTTTTCCGGTTGCGTGATGGTTCCGTCGGACAGCTTTGAAGAGCGCCTGCATTTCTTCTGCTCGTTAGTGTCAAACTGTAAAAGCTCTGAAGGTCCGTCTTGACGGAATGAATTTCAGCTTGTCATGGTTTGTCTGTAAATTAGAATAAAAATGCAGATGGAGGATGTATCTGCGTGTGTTTGCGTCAGAGCAGGAGTGAAATCATTTTCTGTCTCTTGATTGACCTCTAGTCGGAGTTGAATCGGCGTCTTTCTTTGCTTATGTTTGGCTCTCTGGTGGTCGTGGGACATGAACTGACAAAACGCATGACAGCGACACGAGAAACACAGCACTGATCTGATCTCCCGCTTCACATACGCACAAGCGCACAGTGACTGAAGCTTTATTTGTGTTCTGCTATGAAACAGTCTGATTATTGAATGTAATTGTTTGATCTCACACCTACTCTAGCGAGAGGCTTTCGTCGTGCGTGTAATCTGTGAGCGCTTTACGGTGTCATGTCATTTCACTAGTTCAACAGAAGCTGCGCAGATGATCCCAGGCCGTCTAACTCTCTGTGTGTCTCTAGGGTCTGCAGGAATCTGAAGCAGAGCAGATGTTTGGAGAGTTGCTTCCAGCCATGGCGCAGTTGGCGTTGAGAGCGCCGAGCCTCTTCACGCAGGTACCAGAACCTCAGGCTGACACAGATTGGGGATTGTTACAAGCTTGTAAACACAAAACGGTGCATGAGATCTGAATGTTCTCACATCTGTTCTGAGACGCTTTCAAATGTAGTTTTCAATCGTATGCATATCGAGCACTCGTTGATTGATGGATGCAGTCTCCGCCCACTGATCCTCCACCAATGAGAGCGCTGATTGCTCACAGCTGATGTACAGGAGGTTTTAAAGCTGCTGTCGGACAGATCTCTCTCTGTTCCTGTTATATAACGTTTCCTACTTTGCTCCCCAGTCTCTTCTGGGCAGTTTGTTGTACTTTTATTTGGGTCTGTATTTAGTGGCTGAAAATCCGTCTCCACAACATTGTTGAGAAAACGATATTCTTTTGAGTTTTTTTCCCCCCAGTCTATTTCCAGCAAGTAGATTCTTCTGTCCCTGCTATAGGTGAGCTGATACTATCTTTCGTTGCGGGTGGATCGTAATCTTCTCTGTATGATTAAAGTTCACGAGCTCCCTCAGCCGCTCCAGTCACAGTACACAAACTTCAACTTGAGGACAGTTTCTCTGTACCCGTTTACTCTCACTTTGGAATGTAGTAAACGTTTCCATGAATGAAAATACTCTAAATTGTAAATACTTGATCTAAAGTACAGCAACAGAGGAAAACACTTTGCATTGCTGTGCACCTTTACCTATGAAGTCAATAGTCCTTTTTTCTTTTTTTTGCTTTTGAGATGAATTGTGTTTATAAAATCACCGTGAGTTCCCATATCCGTCCCTTGTCCTGTCTGCGTGTAGCCGATCCCGTTGCTGAGGACGCAGCGCTGTCACTCCATCACGCTGTCGCAGGAGCAGGTGTCGTGTCTGCTGGCAAACGCCTTCTTCTGCACGTTCCCTCGACGCAACTCTCGCAGGACGGAGTTCAGCAACTATCCTGACATCAACTTCAACAGGTGCGACACCTCAGACGCCTGCTTACCGATGTGGGCTTTTCCCGAAGAGTCAAACATTATTAGTCCAGAGGTTCATTCTCCACTGAAACCAGATGAGCTGAGTGACTGAATGTGACATGGATGCTTAATAATTAACCTCATAAATCATACATTGACATGAAATATTGGTTAGAGTGTGAAGCGATGCGAGGGCCGTTTAACATGAAATGTTCGTGCAGGTTTGTGTCTTCAAACACTTCGCACAGGTCTGATATTAGATGCAGCCTTCCGGAGGATCTGCTCTGTTTTGTAGGTTGTTTGAAGGTTCGTCCCCGAGCAAACAGGAGAAGCTCAAAACCCTTCTGTGCTACTTTCACCGGATCACGCGGCACCGTGAGTTTGATTTTGTCACACGCTCTCATTCGTTCACCGATGGCCCGTCTAATGTCGTTTGTTGTTTTGTTCACCGAGGGCCCACCGGTCTCATCACTTACACCAGACGGCGTCTGCAGCCTCTGCCCTCGTGGGCAAGGTGAGGTTCATCTTCACACACTCAATAGTGTTTCATTTGCCTCAAGCCAATAAATGCTCTCGATGTGGTTTTCAGCTCTGAAAAGCAGTTCGGCAAACTTCACATCAGCAGTGACGGCACCATAGAGGAGCAGGGCTACGGCATGCTGCAGGTGACCGACACACGTCCGGGTCATAGGTCACACCAAAATACAATCTCGTATTTGCAAGAAAAGGACATTGCGCAACACTTTTAACCTCATTACTGTAATGCAGAAAAGAAATATTCTCATTATTTTAATGCAGTTGGTGATTCTTATTACTGTGATTCTGAGCTTCTCGAACTGACTGACCGTCTCTTAAAACCGGATTCATTTTCACATCCCGCTCACCCCTTGAAGTGTCATGTGACAGTGATGCGTCACCCTGTGTGTGTGAGACTGGTTTATATATACACGTGTGTGTGTGTGTTTTCTGCAGGTGGACTTTGCCAACAGGTTCGTTGGGGGGGAGTGACTGGTTCTGGTCTGGTTCAGGAGGAAATCCGTTTCCTGATCAACCCGGAGCTCATCGCCGCTCGCCTCTTCACTGAAGCGCTGGAGGACGACGAGTGTCTGATCATCACAGGTAGAACAAACACACAAGGACACGCTGAGACTCCTGTGGGGTTTGTGTTCAGACTGTAATCAGCACTCGAACCCTCAGACCTGCTGAGCGCGAGGACCGAAACTCTCAATCACGCGTCTCTGATTGCTGTCTGTCACTGCCTGCGCTCACATGCACTGCTGAAGATGTGAAGGAGACGTTCACGTTTACAGGCGCTGCGTTCGTGGCGTACTCTGAACCCGTGTACGTGAAAAAGCAGCTTTATGCTGATGTGTTTTCATGACTGCGTCGGGTGCGTTAAAGCGTTTCCTCTTAATCCCTTGATTTGATTCAGATGTTCCAGAATGCTGCTTTCAGCAAAAATCTTTAATTTCTTAAGTGTACATAAAAGCAGTCAGTGTCGTCTGACAATGAGAGAGAGAGAGAGAGGGAGACAGAGAGGGTGTGTGTGTGTGTTTCTGAATCCGGAACTGCATACTACTATACTACTCTTACTATTTCTGCCATAGAAAGATGTGGTAAAAGTATTATGAGTAAAATACTAGTATGCAGTTCTGAATTCTGTGTGTGTGTGTGTGTGTGTGTGTGTGTGTGTGTTCTGGGCTCCTCGTCAACCCCCCTTCGACACACTCACACTCGAACAGACTAAACCCAGAAAGTCACTTCAGGAAAGTACGGAAAGGTTTAGCCAGTGTGCTGTCATGTGTGTCTCTGTGTCCTCAGATGATTCGGTCAGCTACAAACACATCATGCTCTTCCGTGATGGTGCTGTACCTGAAGGAGGAAACTGACACTAGATGTTTGCTCTAACGTTGCTCTGAGAATCTTTAGCAGTTGCATCACGATACATTTCGAAACGCCCGTTTCGGGCCTCCATGTGGACCGCCACTAGCTAAAGGACTTGTTGTTCTCTTCATCTCATCAGTATTCTTGGCTCGGCTGCCCGTCATCTCGTCTCCATGGAGTCACCTTCAGGCCCCGCCTCTCCGTCCCGCCACTTACAGCGCTTAACTTTATTACAGTCCAGCAGAATTAATTACGGCTCTAAGAGCCGACTGGAGTCGTTCGGCTAATGCACAGGGCCACGACATCTCCTTTATTAAAGCATCCCGGCCCCTGCGTCTCCTCCGTATCTCTCTCTCTCTTTCTCTGTAGCCGTGCCCTAAATCACATTCCCGCTCGGCTCTTCGACATCGATGAGTAAAATGGATCTTCTTGTTGCTGTACAGAAATTTGCCAAAGTGGCTTTAGCTAATTGAATTGCCGTTGATTGCGGACGGTCTGCCCGCTGTCAGGGTGGCATTAGTGAGATATGGAAATGAGAGTGACTCACCGATACGAATCTCCAGCCAGGAAACACACAAATGGCAGGAACGTCCCACTCACCGCGCACAAAACGTCAATGCTGCCGTTTTACCTCTAGGTCACCTCTGGGTGTGTGAAGGAGACCGGTCCAGTCGCAGCCACGGTTTCTGAATCTCTAGAATGTGACGTGAATGGTTTCAGTCTCAGGGCCTTCACCGAACAAACGCCGGTGTTTGAGACAAAGGCCTGACATTAAGCTTGAGATGATGATGATGATGTTCTCGAGGGGCCGATGCTGATTTTAGCCCAGCACAGATGAGATGCGTCCGGTGACCTTTAAACTGTTTTTTAAGCCTGTCAGAGACTCCTGCATCGTTTACTAAAGACAGAAATACAGACGCTGCACCAAACAAAGGCCGACTCCTCTTCTGAAGGTCACATGAGCAGGAATTCTTCCCAGCCGGAATGCGTTTATCTCGTTTCCTTTCCAATAAAGACAATGAGCTTATCTGCGGAGAAGCTCGCGGTTCGGCTCTTCACGGCGGATCGATGGCGGGACGGACCCGTTGCTGCTGCCAGGATTCTCTGATTGGATTTGCAGAATCTCAGTGGCCTCGACAGATGAAGTTAGGGCTGATGGAATGATCGGAGGCGGGCCGCGCCGCGTCACACGATCCGACCGACTGACACGAGTGTTTGTCGATCAGAGCTTGAGCGTCAGCTCTGTCTGTCTGATGATGACTGTTTTCAGACAGGTTTCCCGTCTGCCATCGTCACAGACAGTGTTTCACTCTTCAGCACGTCCAACTACCAGTGACCTACAAAACAATCCTGAAAATCAGTCGTTGCATTTATTTCTGCAATGCTTTCTACAAAACAGGTTGTTTGAAAGCGGCTTCACAGTAATAAACAGTAAAATAAGAGTGTCAGGAAGAATAATGCAGACAGTAGTGTCGTTCTTCAGCTCCTGTGTGAGTATCACCTTGTTTATCTACAGGTACAGAGCAGTTCAGCAGATACTCGGGATACTCCCATACCTACAGATGGGATGGTAACCATGACGACCAGATGCCGAGGTGATGCCGACGCCCATCGGCGCGTGCTGTGAGTGTTTGCTGGCGTTTGTGTCTGTTCTCAGAGATGCCGGTGTGTTTGTGTCTGCAGGGACGAGTGGCAGCGCAGGGTCACCGAGATCGTCGCCATCGACGCCCTGCATTACAGCAACTTCCTGCAGCAGTTTCACCCCGGACACATGACGAGAGAACTCAACAAGGTCACAACCATCACACAGTAGATCACTGATCAGATATTCCACCTCATCCGAGCGAAAAAAGATAAAATCACTGCCGGGGTAACTCTCAAATAGATCCTGTAATCATGTGATCGAGACTGGGTTATTCCTGCATTATTAATGCGAGCGGATGAACAGGAGGGCGTCTGTTTCTGCTCTTTGATGTTGCGCTTTGATCATGTGCTCTTCGTGATGCATCGCTCGCTTTACTGGAAACTTTAATTGCCGTTTAATCTCAAACCTAATTAATGATGAATTCATATTTGTATTGTTGTGTACAGACTAAATGAGCATTAATGATTGATTGTAGAGCTGTTTAAATGGTGAATGAATCTGCTGCAGAGACGCTCAATATCACCGAAACATGATGAGGCACAAATGATAATACACATCCTTACAAATACAGTTACTGCTCCGAGTATCAAACACTCCATAACTCAGCTGCTTCCTAGCGCTCCTGCAATCGGGTCACCGGGCCACGGTTGGGTTCAGCGACGGGTTAGTCAGGATGATCTCTGATCCGGCTCTCTGTCCCATCAGGCCTACTGCGGTTTCTCTCGTCCTGGAGTCCAGATGGAGAATCTGTCCGCCGTGGCGACGGGTAACTGGGGCTGCGGCGCGTTCGGCGGAGACGCGCGTCTGAAAGGTTTGACGTGGCCAGCAGAGCCTAAAATGAAATGTTATATGTTACCATCCATAATGCCACGTGTAATTGGGAACAAACGAACTCTCTCATTTACTTAAAGAGCAGCATCCATCTCCTCTATTGATCCTTGGACAGTTTCTCATTAGCGTGAGAAAGTAAATGGCTCAAACTGACACCTTTATTTACACTCTCTCATCTGACGTCAGCCGATCCGTGAGGCTCTGGTCCGATTTGAGTAGATCTTCACACAGATTCCTCAAACTGATAATGGAAGGAGAAAGAGGGATGAAGAGTGTTTGTGCTAATATTTGTCCTATTGCTATCGACTGTCTTCTTAATGTGTGTGTGTGTGTGTGTGTGTGTGTGTGTGTGTGTGTAGCTGTGCTGCAGATGATGGCGGCAGCAGAAGCGGACCGTGATTTGATGTACTTCACGTTTGGGGACGCGGCTCTGGTCCGAGACGTCCACCGCATTCACACACTGATCACACAAAATCACGCCAGCGTAGGTGAGTGACGCCTGAGGTCACGTGTGTCTGATGCAGGACGTGACGTTTGTGCAGCGTTTCCATCAGTCCTTGTTTCTCCTGTCCTTCAGGATCCGTGTTCAGCATGTTGCTGCAATACCACGAGTGTGTGATTAAGGAATCGTCGAGAGCAAAACCGCAGAAAACACTTTACAGTTTCCTCTCCGAGCGCCTCTGACCCCTGACCCAGCAGCCCTGGCATGATTCCTGCATTGTTTTGAGCCTCAATAAATCTGTTTTGATTGTTTGTCAGCTGTTTGTTGTTCTTCTGCGTGTGCGGGTCCAGAGCAGATGAAAGCAGCCGGACCCGCTGGGTTCGTATCGACTGTGCCGCTCGGTGGCAGAACCGCCACGTGAACCGAGGCTTTGTAGCGTACGGATTTCAAACGCGCATCTGCTCTCGGTGTGTGTCGGGGGTTTGTCTCTCTTCTGCTCCCTGAATGAGTTTGACCTTTGAAGCTCATACAGTCAGCATGAAGCTCCACCGCAGTCTCCGACGAATTTAATTGACCAATTCAAAAGAAAATTGACTGTCTAGGGTAGTCGTGGCCTAGTGGTGAGGGAGTCGGGCTTGTAATCTGAAGGTTGCAGGTTCGATTCCCACGCCGGCAGGAATTGAAAGTGGGGATTGTGAATGAACAGCATTCTCTCTACCTTCGACACCACGACTAAAGTGCCCTTGAGCGAGACACCTGACCCCTGATTGCTGCCCTTGTAAGTCGCTTTGGATAAAAGCGTCTGCTAAATGATGAAAAATGAAAATGAAAATGAAATGACTGTCTGATAATACTCAGGATTTAATGTTGAGTTTTTTAAATTTGCATCAATTTGCTGCCGTTTCTCCGGCTCTGGAAATCAGCGGTTCGAGTGTTCGGTGTTTGGAGATGAGCGTGATCAACTGTGTCCTGAGTTTGACGCTCTCACTGCGGCCTTCATCCCGTCTCCGCGTCACTCGTGCTCTGAAAGAATTCCGTTTCACACGATGAATGCGTGGAGCAGGTGTAACGCACGTCTTCTGTCATGTTTTGCTCAGCGCGTGCATTTTCATTAAACGAAATCATAAATATTCCCATTACGAATGTTTGAATTCCAGATTCACAAAATAAACTTGGGCCTCCTTTCACAAAGACTTCTCGTTCACACTTGAAGAGATTTAGAAGCATTCGCAATCGGAGCTGAATTCTGAAACGCTCTGACAGACGTTAATCTTCCTCTTCTGACCGTGACGTCCGTGTTTCCCTGATGAAGGTCTGAGAAGATCTTCCCACTGTGAGCAACATTTACAAATAAAAGCAGCTTTAGTGAAATCACAGTCCGGTTAATACCTGAAGTGCACGAGAACAGAAGCGGATTCACCTGCAGTGTGTTTGTTTGTTTCTGACTTCACCACCATCTGCTTTATTTCCACACTCGCCCGGAAAGGGAAAACATGCTCGACTTTCTCTGGCACGGAGTTCAAAGCGTCCACGGCAGCTGTTTGTGTGTTTTGTGGGGTTTTGGTCCTTGATCATGTTAAAGATGAGTTTGATTAAATCTGCACACATCTGCTGGGGGAAATGACACGTGAAAATGAGACACAGAGCAAGGGTTCTTGTGAGGTGGTGGGTGTAACAACAATGGAAAAGGCATTGTGGGTAATAGAGATGTGTTGTCAGCCCCCCGCCCCAACGCAAGCTGTCAGTCTGACAGAGGAGGCCTCACGGCGCTGCTCCGTGACCAGACGTCAACCCGTGTCTTTATAGAAGAAAAGCAAGCGCCCCGGGCCTCACGGTGCAGCTCCGCAATCAGGCCCTCCTGTCGATCAGCCGGAGCTCCGGGGTCTTAAAGCCGCAGAGCTGTCAGACGGAACCAGCCGCTTCATGCCTTGTTCCTGCACAAAATGTCCTCAGAGAAACGGGGCCGTGCAGAGCTGTGAGGAACACGACACCCTGATGGGACCAACATGCGTCAAAGAATACCACAGAAATGACACAGTCCATGTGATACGGCCTTAAAAATATGGTCACGTGCAAATCAACGTTTTCTCACGTATCGTGTGTTTTTCAGACGAGTGTCTGTTTGGATTCAGTGACTGACATCAAGCCCTTCAGTGTCATGAATTATTGTGCGTCGTTTAATAAGTGATTCCTCTCTCGTGTCTTTTCTGATAATCATGTTTTCTTCTTCCGAAGGCCTCGGGACGACACGCGCTCATTTCCTTTCATCAGACAAATAGAGAAAGAGATTTTCAAATGGATCGGAGAGACGGCTGGGAATTCTGTTTCCTGAAGGGCAAAAACACCCGATGAATCTCGTGGCTGTTTCATTTCTTCGTTTCGCATTAATTCAGTTTCTCCTGCATTTGAAGTGCAAATGTGAGTCTGAACGCAAGAGTCTCTTCAGGTCAGAGCTGAAAATAGACCGCAGATCTGCTTCATTAGGTTCTTTAAAGGGAAAAGAACGATTCCATTTAATCGGATGAGTTTTCACCTGGTCAGGACCCGCTTTAGCAGCTGAAATGAAGTAATGGAAGTTGGTCTCACAGGTCAGATCCGTGGAGCTTCTCCTTCGGTTCACTCAGCGGTGCATGAGAACGAACGCGTGACGTGACGGCCTGTTTGCGGTGTAGATGACTGGACTGTAACCCTGACCCACAGCGGCGAGATCAGAGCGTCCGATAAGAGCATGAGCGCTGTCCGGCCGTCGGCCTTTCCTTACAGACGGCCTCTCGCTCGAAGCCGTGCGGATTGACTGTGTGCTTTCAGGAGCGTCTTAATGGTTCCTGAAGAAAGGCATAAAAACGCACCGCACTGCGACTAGTCATTGTGTTTTGCGTTCGCATGGCTGAATCTCCTGAGAAGATGTTACCGGCACAAAACCACTTCGATTCCTCGAGTCGAAAACGTCAGTGAAAGCCGTCCGTCAGTTTTGGAGACGGAGACAGAAAACGCTTTCCTCTGTGACTCCGGGAAATCTGTTAGAGTTCACTCAGGCACTTTTATTGTCATTCTCTATAGAGACAATGAAAAGTAGAATCTCTGCCCTGGTGCAAACAATTTACACAGATCATGAGAAACGCCTGCGTGAATATGTGATTTATATCATGTCCCATTTTGATTTGGGTTGGGAAAACAGAACCGAATCCATTCTTAAAGAAACACCGGAAGCCAATGATGTTCTTAACGTTCAGTTCATCGGCCGAACGCTGTCGAACACTATCGTCCAGCTCTAATCTGCAAAGTGAAGATATTAACACATTGTAAACATTCACATGATTTTCTGTAAAGCAGATTTGAAACCAAATGTTTTGTGATAAGAGCTACTCAAAAAAATAGACTTGCGAGGCCGTGACACTTTAAACGCTTCATAAAGATGTAATGGTGAAGCTTTACATGTATTAATTCTGCTGTGAAAGTTTTGCTTTATTTCAGCGGTAACGTTTCATCACGCTGGGTTTTGATGAAGTTGCGAAACCGGTCTCACTTTTCACGGAGAAGGTTATCAAGTGCTTTTTTCTCTCTAAACTCTTTCATACTGTGTGCTTTGTGGCTGTATTGTTGAAGCATTTGTTGAGCATGTTGATCTGGGGAGACTCGCCTCGACCCGGAGCCCGCGGCATGCGTTCGGGCCGCGGCGCCTCATAAATCAGGCCTGCGGCGCTGGAAACCTTTTCTGAATCAACGTAAATTGCTTATTGATCTAAAAAACGCCAGATATCCTGCTTTCTGCCTCCAGTCTGCATCTGTTCATGCACTGCAGATTTCCCAGTAGAAATCAGAGTTCGTCTGAACCGCTCGAGACTTGGTCGCGCACAGATGTCAGAGAAGAAGAGCGGCTCCTTTTACTAAAGGTAATCCTGTCCTCACTGAAGCACTGCAGGATCGGCCTCACATGGGCTGAACTGTGAGGCGTTTTACATCATGGCAGAGGATAGAGAGACTGGAGTTGAAGCGCTGGCTGAAGAGCAGAACGGCCGTCGCGTTAGGGGTGATATAAAGTCGCAGACAGCTGAATGACCTTTAACTCCAACAGCCTTGAAGCGCAACATTGATTTAATGCGTCAGATTTTACTATGATGAATGGTTCATGTAATCGTGTATATCTCTAAAGCATTCATCCTATACAGCGAAGAGGCCGAGGCCGATGGTTACAGAACCCGCTTTACTCGCCTGTCCGTCATCCACGCTTGAGCTCAAATGAAGGTTATGCTTTCATGACATCTGTTGTTCTGATATGTGTTCTTCATCACTTCATTTCAGTCTTTAACGTGAGCAGATGAAATGGATTGGAGTAAATGGGCCGACAGACTCATGGAGCAGTTCTGCCGTTTCAGCCGTTCTAAACTAAAGTTTGGAGTCTGAGCTTCATTAGGGAGAATGACGGAGCCGCGCAGGACGAGTCCTTCTCTGACTGCCATGTTTTCAGTATCATTAGCAAACGCGTCTCTCTTCCTCGGCCAATTAGACTCTTAAACCCGTGTGCGAGAGGAAGACGGGTACTGACATCTTCCTCAGAAATGCCAGCACGGTCATTATGAGAAGCACTATATAATGAAAACATTTTTCTGCTCTTCGCTTTAATTGAAAGATTTTAAGAACGAGGGAACAATGCTGTCGCATTCAGAGTCATTTTATCTTTTAAACTGTCAGGAGCTGAAAACTGATTCCACCTGAGGAATGACTTCATTTCACAGCCTGACCTTAAACATGATTTATGGTTCCAGGAAGAACATTGAACATCCATGGAAACTTTCCATTCCACAAAAGGTTCTTTATAGTGTACTTTAGATTATTATTTATAATAAGAAAAAAATGTTTTGAATATTGAAAGTTATTTGGGGAACCAAAAATGGATCTTCTATGGCATCACTGCAAAAAAAACCTTTTTTCAACCATTTATATTTAAGAGTGAACATGAGGAAAATATGTTGATCGGTTTCATCAGTGGATTGACGTTTCAACCTGCTTGTGATACACAGATATTAATAAATCAATAAGATAATTATTAATAAATAATCATTAATAACATGATGATCTTCAGCGGAAAAATCTTTAATACCAGTTCATCCAAAATCAGCGGATGCGTATCACGCTCTGAAACAACAGGCGCTTGCTGAAATCACCAGCTGCAATCTGATTGGCTGATGCTGTTCACCGGCCCATCTGGAAACAAAACTGCCTGTAAAGGTACAAATGACATTCAACATTCATTCATTTGATGTGAAGCTAAACTACACTAGATGTCTATACACAAAATTCTGCACGATAATCTGAGTTACACCTGTGTAATAATAATAATAATAATAATAATGATAATTAATAATAACAAAGGCTTGTTACTTTTGGATGATCACAAATGTATTCATTACCACTAATGTGTGTGTGTGTGTGTGTGTGTGTGTGTGTGTGTGTGTGTGAGTGTGTGTGTGTGTGTGTACTTGTTTTCCAAATGTCCCCACAACGCAAGTAAAACCAGTAAATCTTGACATTGTGGGGACATTTTGTTGGTCCCCACTAGGAAACAAGCTTATAAATCATACAGAATTATATTTTTTGAAAATATTAACTAGCAGAACATTTTGTGTGAGGGTTAAGTTTAGGGGGCAGAAAGTACAGTTTGTACAGTATAAAAACCATTACGCCTATGGAATGACCCCATAAAACACAACGTGTGTGTGTGTGTGTGTGTGTGTGAGAGAGAGTGTGTTTCTGTAAGTGAACGTCAGTTATTGAGTAATGACACTTCAGTCCTTTATGCACAAAACTTACAAAAGCACATTTTTATACGCACTGCCTTTTTATTCAGCTGACAAATCAGGATTACAGTAAAGGAGGAATCCATACCATAAATAACAAATCAGAATACTGAAAGAACAGAGACATATTAAACATATTAATAATGATTTAGTGCATATATTTCTATTTCATGTCTCTAGTGCAAATATTGTAATTACTTCACAGTGTTTAACATATTGAACTTTAACTGAATTTATTGCACATTATTTATATATATATATATATATATATATATATATATATACACACACAACACACAAAATACATAGACAGTACATCCACATACATTAATAAACACACTGGATCCTCTTCAGATTCATATGGAGTTATATTTATGACTAAGTATGTTTAAGTTCTTTAAGTGCATCATTTATTGCAGTAGATGAAGTATATTTTAGGGTATAATGTGTATGTGTGTGTTTGTGGCATTAGCAGTATTCTCCTGAAGTGTGTTTACAGACTACCAAATAACATGTAAACTTGGACATACTTTAGTGTTTAACTACTTTAAAATCTATATGAATGTTAACATGCTGATCTTATATATCTATATCTATACGAATGTACCAGTATATTCAGTAGTAGATGTATGAAATGGACAATCTTTGACATGACTTTTTTTTTTGTTGCTTCGGCCAGAGAGATTTTAATTCCAAAAGCAGCGTGAACATTCTTTAGTTTTATCATATTAATATAATGGAAATATAATGGAGTTACTTTTTAAATGGACTAATTTTACAGTAATAATTTACAGTTATTGTTGCTATGAAAACAATTTTATTATAGCATAATATATAATAAATTAAAATCTAATGTCCAATAATTGAGTCCACAGACTATAATGTGACTCTAAAATGTTTTTTCATCAGCGTTTCCTTCAATCATACCAAACGTTTGTGTCTGGATAAAGATATGAAGTATTTTCAATAAATACGTCTCAATCTGAGCTGTGAGGAATATTCAGATGACAGTCATCGAGCTGAAGTGATTCTGTGTCTTCTCGACTGAAGCATCACTGTGAAGCGATCTATAAACCCTCTACTGTGTAAAGCGCTGTAGAAATGAAGCTGAAATGAAGCTCATGCTGTGTTGTTCTTCCACTGATGTCTCAGATGTGATGGTGTTATTTTGCTCTGTTGCTGTGATCTGGGTGTTTAGTGCACAGGCGCATCATTTCCTGCAGCCCCTCGTCCAGCGCCTTCACAAACAGAACTGAACCGGTTTCTTTACTCTCTCTGAAACTGGACACACAGAACAGCATGCGGTCGGGCTGCGGGTTGTAGCACACGCCGTAACCGTTGGGAACCACTGGACCGTAGCAACAAAACATCTCCTCTGTCATGGGAACCTGGAAGGACAAACATCGTTCAGCCTATTGCAAACCAGCACTGATAAATGACCTGAAATGCTTGGTTGTGATTGGTCAGTGCTCTCACCTGACTAGTTGACAGGATGAAATGGTTACTGATGTGGTATGTTTCATCAGAGAAAATGTCTGGCGTCTCCATTTTCATCTCCTTGGCCGTTTCGCGTAGTCCTAGTAAGTGATTGTCCGTCCCCATCCCTGCGACGGCCTGCAGACGAGTGAAAAGGATCATCAGCTCCAGTGTTGAGCGTAATGTGATTACATTACTTTTTCCAAGTTTCCAAGATACTTTCTCAAATAAGTATTACAAGAATGTTTTCCCATGTATTGACAGCTCTCCCGTCCACATGTTGAGAGAATCATCAGTGCAGATGCGTCATGATCATGATGTTACTGTCGTTCTAGTGTTTACAAGTGAACGTCCAAGATAAAGTCAAACGGCCTTCACAAAATAAGGTCAAACAACGATGTCGGAGATTCTGAATTCATTTCTCCTACCGCGGTACTTACTCCTACGTCACGTGACCTTTCCAGCGTGATGACGTGATGTGTGGCGCATCAGAGCAGTGCAAGACCAGCATTTGTGCTTAAAAACTATATAATGTTTATTTTCGTATAAAATGTGCGACGGTTTCTCTAGATCAGACTCTTATTCCTCGTCTGGATCATGTAGAGTCTTCACTGAAACTGACATTTGGACCCGTTGAACCCCATTGAAGTCCACTATATGGAGAACAATCCTGGAATGAGTTCCTCAAAAATCTTCATTTCTTTTCCACTGAAGAAAGAAAGACTTGAACATCATGGATGACATGGAGGACAGTAAATTATCAAAGAAAATTATTTCTGAAGTGAGCTGATCCTTTAAAGGGCTTTCACATTTGCCAATAATAGAATTTTTAAAAGTATCGTAACACATACTTTCCATAAAAAGTAACAATTAGTTACTTTACTAGGGAGTAACACAATATTGTAATGCATTCTTTTTAGAAGTAACTTTCCCCAGCACACATGAGAGAGAGACGGGATGGACGGCAGACGCCTGCACTTCCTCACCAGAGCTGTGATTCGTTTCTGAGCTTCTACAGCCGCTCGCATTTTCTCCATCTTCTCGATGTCCTGGAACGAAGTGTGCCAGATATTCATTGTTTTGTTCCGTTTATGGCAAAAAATAAAGGAGAGATTGTAACAGAAGGAAAAATGTGTAACCTGAATGGATGTTCTGCCATCTGTCATGGCCTTGGTGAACGCCAAAGCCTCCGCAGTCGCCGAGCGGATGTTGTCCACGCGTCCCTGCCGGAACCGACGGAGAGAAGCGCTCTCGTAGGTGGAGACAGGCCTTCTGTGACATCTGCACAAAAAAACCCCAAATCCAATGTCCTACAGTCCAGCAGAGAGAGACTCAAACGGGCGTCTGTACCTGTAGAAGGCCAGCTGTAGAGCCAGCTGTATGTACGCGTCTGGACTCATGTTCTGCTGTTTGATCAACTCCTTCCCATGAACTGTGAATGTGAAAACACTCATGTCGAGGTTGCTCACGAGTCTAGAGGGGAAATCAAACCAGTGATGAAGTCACACATTATAAATCTGCTTCAGCCTGTAACCCGATTTTCTCCTGTCCACAGATCTGAGTGTTCAGCCTCACCTCCACAGGTGATCCGCGGCGGACGCCAGTGCGCTTTGGATCCGAGCCGAACATTTCCACACTAATCTGCGTGGATGAGGAAGTTCAGAGGCGCTCCGACCGGAGCTCGGCTTACAGGAGCTGCTCCGTCTGCAGAGACAAGAGGTCGTTCTAAATATTACAAGTATTATGAATAGCTTTGAGAAGAAAGTCAAAAGAGAATCTTCACACGGAAGCTCAGTTTGTGAAGCTGCGTCAGGAGGTTCTCTGGTGTTGACGTACATGTGTTTCAGGACGTGTTCAGTGCACTGCACCACGACGATGCCCTCGAACGGCGAGTGCTCGCACACGACCCCACACACGCCGTCGGCACCGACCACGAACTGAAACAAAACACACCTCCATGACGTCAGCAGTGCTTCCACTGGCGTTCGTGCGGCTTTTGAAGATGAACTGTGTCAAAGGTTCCTCAAAGATTCCCAGTTCTACCAAACAGACTCACGTCATTGATTGAGTGGCAGAGTTTGGCTCTGGAAGTTAAACTGAAACACCAGAATGCTGTAGAGTACATTCATTTATTGTTTTACCTGCAGAGATTTGTCGTACCAGCGGTTTGCCCCATTTTTATCAGGACCTCCGCCGTGCAGCATCAGTCCGGCTCTGTTGGTGTTGCTGGGCTCCAGTCCCGCGGGATCGTCCAGACAGACGACACACATGCAGCGCTCCATCAGCTCCACTGACTCTCTGTTCACTGGATCTGTTGTCAGATGTTACACACGTTGAAATGCACGTCTGTCACACACAGGATCGTGGGAAACATGATTTCACCTTCTGGTTAACTGTGAAATGTGGCTAAGAGACCTGAGCTTTACTCTGTCTTTCTAGCTATTACCACCGTGTCCGTGTGTTGCGCTGGACCTTTGAGCAGCTGGTCTCTGGCCGCAGCCCAGTCTGTCCGGCCCTCGGAGGTCAGCAGTCCCACGGCCGGCTGCTTCTGCTCGGCGGTCAGCGTCTGCTCGTAGATCCACTGCAGCTGAGCCTGAACATCAGCCTCGTTCAGACTGCAGGATCCTTCTGTCAGATCCAGCACGAAGAACTGAGAACATGAACGAGATGCACGACTTTAACCCGCACTTCTCTGGAGAGGGACTGTATTGTACTGAGCTCTCAATGAAAGCAGAAATCAGCTCTTACAAACATTCTCCCATATGCTACTTAAAAAACAATTAGTATTATGTTTTATTGGATGTGATGTAAGCTAACTAGCACCGTTTTGTTTTCAGTGATTTTTGTGCTGGTTGAGCTCAGCGGGACGAACACAAGCAGCGGCTCCCCGCGGCTCCACAGCTCTGATTGGGTTATTGAGTTTTCAGACCGGACCTCATTAGAGGCGCTTCATGACTCGTTTCCAGGTAAACGACCCTGGAGACCGCAGCGCTCGGGTCGCCCAGCTTGACGTCTGCAGGCGAGAGAGTCGCTGTGATGCTGAAGAGCGTCTGTCGATGGACCTGCAGTTAATTTAAGAGCCTCTCCAGCCTGCATTTCGACCGTGATTAGCTGGATCAGATGAAGGTGACCGCGGGTATCTTGTGAGTGTAATTCTGGTAGAATCAGGACCAGATATTGCCTTTTCTCGACTGCAACAAAGCGATCATCTCACCCAACAAACACGACGATGAATTCAGCAGCACTGCTGGTGTAACACGACAAAACCACACACCTGATTTTTACAGGCCACGATGACGTGTCTGCTGTGGGACGAGTGGTCCGCTGTGACGAGCGTGTCTCGTTCCGGTCCGGCCCGTCTGTAAGAGCTGAAGAGACGGTTGTACTGCTCCATACAGAGAGGAGCGTCGGCCTTCTGACCGCGAGCAACGTCCACCGGAAGAGTCTTCCTGCAACACACACAACGCTCATCATGTTCTACTGATGCGAAACCCGTCAGTGAATTCAGTGAAGGACGCTGATTTACCCGTCCACCAGAGTCTTGAACTGAGAAACACTGAGAATGAGACGAGCAGCAAACCTGGACAAACACAAGAGACAAACATCAGTCAAACATCTGTTTATATGACCACACCAGATCCACAGAGGCAGACGGAGACGGAGTCACCGTACCCTTCTAACCCTTCAGCCGAAATCACCAGAGAGAGAGAGAGAGAGAGAGAGAGAGAGAGAGAGAGAGAGAGAGAGTGTGTGTGTGTGTGTGTGTGTGTGTGTGTTTTTGTGACATATCAGGACACAAATGTGTATGATGTCATGGGTGTGACACTGGTATTACAACTTCAATGTGAAACATGAGGACATTTCATATGTCCCCACTTTTCAAACAGCTTTAAAAACACACTAAACAATGTTTTATTAAAAATGTAAAAATGCAGAATGTTTTCTGTGAGGGTTAAGTTTAGGGGTGGGGGGGGGGCAGAATGTACAGTTTGTACAGTATAAAAACCATTACACCTATGGAATGACCTCACTTTGATAGAAAAATGAGTGTGTGAGTGTGTATGTGTGTGAGTGAGTGTGTGTGAGAGTGTGTGTGTGTGTGTGTGTGAGAGTGAGTGAGTGTGAGAGTGTGTGAGTGTGTGTGTGAGAGTGAGTGAGTGAGTGTGTGTGAGAGAGTGTGTGAGTGTGTGAGAGTGTGTGAGTGTGTGTGTGTGTGTGAGAGTGAGTGAGTGAGTGAGTGTGTGTGTGTGAGTGTGTGTGTGTGTGTGTGTGTGAGTGAGTGAGTGTGTGTGTGTGTGAGAGTGAGTGAGTGAGTGAGTGTGTGTGTGTGAGAGTGTGTGAGTGTGTGTGAGAGTGTGTGAGTGTGTGTGTGTGTGTGAGAGTGAGTGAGTGAGTGTGTGTGTGTTAGTGTGTGTGTGTGTGTGTGTGTGTGTGTGTGTGTGTGAGAGTGAGTGAGTGTGTGTGTGTGAGAGTGTGTGAGTGTGTATGTGTGTGAGTGAGTGTGTGTGTTAGAAAGCCTCATTGAAGACCACCAGAGACACCTGCAAACGGAGATCAGATCTGTCTCTCACATCACAGGATCTTGATGTCGACATACGGCAAAATAAGGCAAATTCAGTGTGGTGTTGAGTGGTGTTATTTACTCACACGAGGGAGTCTTTAACGTCTCTGAACGATTGTTTGGGGAAAACCAGCGCAGGACTGGAGTTCACGGGCAGCGCGAGTCTGTTCTTCAGATACATGTCGTCCAGCCAGACGTCGTACACCTGAGACAAACACAGCAGAACATGAGCTCACACGTCATCTCCTGAGCCTTAATGAACCTCGCTTCAGGCCTGAGCATTGTCTTTGGAAGAGAAAAACGCAATAAAATATTATTTTCATAAAGCGCTATTATTTATCAAGTGCTGCTGTCACATTAAAGCTGTGATGTTTCCGGATCAATAGCCACAGATGAGTTACTGGTTATTTTTCAGTTTTAATGGGACTTTAGTAATGAATGGGTGGTGCCAGTGAGTTCAGTGTGTTATAGATCAGTGTCGTGTCGTTCTCTGTAAGACGTGTTTGTGTTTGTACCCAGTTCTCAGTCTTTTCTCTCTTCTCTAGCAGTTGTTTTTGCAGTCTTTCCCCCACTCCTCCGGGTTTGCCGAAGGTCTCCACTATGGCTTTGGTTTTCCGGAACTGCGTCTCGGACACGAGGTGTTGCACGGATCTCAGGTAGGCGTCCAGCGTGTGCTGCAGGTCTGGAACAGGGACTTTGGGCAGCATCTGGAGGAGAGAAGAAGGCTGAAGGCTATTCATCACAATCCAGCAGAAACAGATCTAAAGAGATGGACGTTACATGCGATGTTTTCGGCCCAGCGGATCTGCCCTGCGGTGGAAGAACATTAATGAGTGAGTAATTGTTAAGCGTCTCTCTGATGTTTTCATCTCTCGCTTTAATAATTTATAGGAATAGCTTCAAGAAAAATGGAGAAAAGATTGTAAAAGAATTTCCTGCTGGTCAAAAATACTATTTTGATTAACCAATATAATTCAGAAACACAGTATATCTTGAAATATTATTCAGAATTATTAATGATAGCATTTGAGAGTTTCTTTCTTTACATTTAGCTGCTTTAAAATGGTAGAAAATGTACATTTTGCAATCATTTGTATAATTATTCTGTCAGAAATAGGACATAAACTCTACTGTAATAAACTATAAACATTAGCTACTGTGCCTGACAGCTATGAAAATGTTGTTTAGAATCAAGAATGAATCAAGATACTGAAATCCATCTGAATGCTGTGTTTCAGGTCCTTCAACAAACACCACTGACGTAAAAAACAGCTGACTTCATTTCTCTCTTTTGTTAACAGCAACAAACAGCAGCAATAACAATAATAATAATAATAATAATAATAATAATAATAATAATAATAACCTGACTCCACATTTGTTCGCGGCGGGCTTCAGCTGCTTCTCTCTTCAGGACGGGCATCATCAGCTCTGGATCAACAGATGTTTGATTCCTGTGGAGATGTCGATCAGCCCTGAACACGGGCATTTAGCCACAGACATCATTACATTTGAACTATTTTAGGAATAACCAAATGCAACATCGCCACGAAAAATGTCAGATAATAATTAGGCAAATTTCTATTACAGCAACGGTTGTTTAGAGCGTTCATAAAGTTCATCAGAAGTGGGAGTAAGACTGCTTTGCTCAATTTTATTTACAATATAACTTGAGGTGTAGGAGAATTTGACTACGACAACAAATATGAAAAGCTCAAATTCATGGAATAAGCAATGGCATCTTAAATCACGAGTACACAGAAGAGCAAAAGTAATAGGAAAACTAATTGAAAAACAAACCCTTCCTTTATAAACTTTTCCACAGAAGTTGTATCAGAATGAACGCGCTCACCTGTTCCATCAGCGTCTGTCGCTCCAGCGGCGCCTCGAGTGTCTGTCAGTCGGACAGTGTCCGTGTGTCCGTGTGTCCGTGACTCCGCCCATCCGCGTCCGTCAGACACTGATGCTCCTCCAGGTGTTCCAGCGACTGCTCTTTCATCCCTTCAGCAATTTGGGTTTTATTTGGCAAAATATTCCATGCTTTCTATGTCTAGCAAGATTTTCTTGTTTTGTTTAAATGCAATTAACAACACACATTCCCATTAATAAACAGTTTGTTTTCGCTGAAACTGTTCGTATTTTCGTCGTGTGGAAAATATATGTGGGGCTAAATAGTAGGCTATTTTTATTTATTTTGGCTTTAAATTACTCTTTGGTCCCACATTAACAGGTCACAATGATATATTTCGTTTCGATTCAAAGTAATGAAACCCACACAAATCCAAAATCCCTCGACCCTCGTCAAAACATATAATTTTACAAGAATTCTTTTGAAGAATTTGAACAATCTGAATGTATTAAATACGTTCTTTCATTGTCATATTTATTGATTCAGTCAATAAAAAGGCATGTGTACGGAAATATGAGCACTGTTTTTATTTGTTTTTTGTTCAGTTACATCACTCACATCTTCTACACACTACAGGAGACACTGTCGCTCAGCGCCGAATCTAAATCATGAAAGACGAGGGAAGCAGGACACTTCTGAGCCGACACAGTCATGACTGACGAATAAATATTGCACATCGGACTCTTGAACGTTTGCGATATAATCTCTGGCTCACTAAAATAAATGCGTCGTGTCAGATGCGCCTCCCGGTTAAGTGAACTCGGGTCCGGACGATTCCTCCTCCGAGTAGGATTTGGAGCGCTCGAAGAATCCGTTCTCGTCGACGGGAAGCGCGTTAGTCGTCGTGACGCACAAGCCCTTTCGCTTGCGTTTGCGCTCCTCCATCTGGATGGTGTCGTAAAGCCCCGTCGGCCCTTCCTCCAGCAGCACGTTTCTCTCCGAGAACGACGGCTTCAGCTGGCACACGTGGCGGAGCAACAGCAGGGCCGGCGCGTAAAGCACGTTGACCAGCCCCATGCCAAGGTTCAGCTGAACGAAGCCCAGGTTGTGCACGATCTGACCTGCTACCACTGGCCCCATAGCGTAGGCGACACAGTACGAGATGTCTGCGATGGCATAAACGCTTCCATAGACGGACACGTGACGCACGTCCACCAGGAACGCCAGAGTGGGCAGCAGTGCCGTGTCCACCAGCGCGATGCCGAAGCAGATGCCGCACAGGGGAAGCATTAGCTGGCCGAAGGTTTTGCAAGCGGGCACAGTGCAGGAGCTGGCCCCTATTATGACCATACCGAGGGCGCCGTAGAACCACTGCAGGTCCGGGTACTTTGCGGCCAGTCGGACAGTGACATAGACGCCCAACACATGAGGGAAGAACGCGGGCAGCCAGATGAGACCCATCTCCCACTCTGACGCGTTCATCGTGCTCTCCATCCAGTTTGCGATGGTGGGCTCGAGGAACGCCAGCGGGATGTTACAGACGGTCAGAGCGCCCGCCACCACGGCGATGTACGGGTCAATCATGAGCCGGTAAATGGGTGTCCCGACCGGCATGTTCTCGCGCGTCCTGTCAGAAAAAGGTTTGATCACAGTCAAGACCAGAACGCTGTCTGCCAGGCACACGGAGGCCAGAACTATGAACGGGACCCGTTTACCTGCGAATTCATACAGGATGCCACCGAACGGAGGCGCCACGAGACTCCCGAACGAGATGAAGGCGAGCGCGATGCCGAGCGCGCGACTCCTCTCCGCTTCCTCCGTGTATTTATCCGCGATCATCGCGATCCCGGACGTGTCGGCAAACGCCGAGCCGAGACCCTGCAGGCTGCGCGCGAAGAAGAGCGTCCCGTAGTTATCAGCGAAAGCGAATACACACGTCGAAACGAACATGACCAGAAGTCCGATCAGCAGCGGGATGTCATATCCAACGCGGTCAATGAAAGTTCCCGTGAAGGGGTTCACCATGAGTTGCAGAATGGCCTTGGACGCAAACAACACCCCTATCTGTATGTCCAGGTTTTCCCTGGTTGCTCTGCTCAGGGAAGAGTTGGCATGGGTGTGCAACGCTTGCTTGCTCTCTAAATCTGAGAGATAATCGGGGATGATCGGAACGATCACCATATAAAGCATGTTGTCCAGCAGAAGGGCGACGCAAACAATCACCAGAATGATCCGTCTCTGCCGGTCGGGGTCTTGCATAGCGCTGCCGAGCTGTTTAGTTCTTTCGCCCATTTCGGACAACTTTAGGGCGGCTGATTGAGCCAGCCCGACAGACCCGGCAGATTCCATGACTGTCGAAATGCCTGTTTCCCTCAAGAGATCTGTCCTGCAGAATGTAATTGTATTCCCTTCATGTGCAGCGGCGCTTCTGCCTTTTACGCACGAACTTTCCAGGTGTCCGGCGCGCGCGCTCGGTTCGCTTTGGTTCGGCAGCGTCCGGTCTGTTGGCTGCTTTCACGCCTCTGACGTGCTAGCCTTTTCTCTTCACGGGTACAATCCTGAGCTCTCCATTTCTACTGAACCTTTTTCATATTTACATTCCTGTTACGCGCGCATGAGTTTGCGCTCTCTCGTGTGCGCGCAATAACTGTCACCTGTGGTCATTCACATCAGTTTTTCTCTCGATCTGAAATAGTAGCTCGCTTTGGGCACAAAGTAAGAGGTGTGCCAATACCAGTTTCCTCTCATTTCTTCAGTCTGTTTTCTCTCTAGGGGTCTGCGGCGCGTCCCCTCTGGTCACCAGCCAGCTGCGTCCGTCTGCTCATTCTAAAAACGGACGTCCGCTGACCAATCACAGTCATCATCACAAAAAAAAAAAGTTCTCGGACGAGCCCTGACTCACCTCAGATCAGCTCTTAGTCGGTTTGCCAAACACTCTAAATATGTTAAATGTTTGACCCAACCTGCTGGGTAGTTTTATTTAACTGAACTATTGTTTAAAAATGACTGTGTTGCTTTCTTAAAAATAAACCCCAAATTTGTTGGAAATTAACATTTAATAATATGTTTAATAAACGAACATTTATTCATGAATTCAATGAATAATAATTAATAAACATGTATTAAATGTCTTATTAATAAATGTTCACTTTTTGATTATTATTGTTGCCTCTAGTCATTATGTGTCTGATTTTTAATTTCAAGCCATTTTAAGCCAGGCATATAGTCATTTTTAAACAATAGTTCAGTTAAATAAAACTTTTAACATTTCACCCAACCACTGGGTTTGTTCATTTTCAACCCTAACTTGGGTTGTTTTAACACAGCATTTTTTTTTTTAAAGTGAACACTAAAGAAATAATACCAAGAACAAGTTCATCAAGCTCGTTTGGCATCATTAACTCCTGTTTAAATGACTGATAATCCTCTGAAACTGCTGGACAAATAATTAATGTATGAAACAAGAAATGTGCAATCTGTGAGTGCCAGATCAGACCCGGTTATAATGAAAACTATATTAAACGTTTCTTGTTGTCAGTTGGATCTCATTAAAAGAAAGAGCCATCACTGAAAATCTCCTCCATTTTTACATTTTTTAAAACATTGTTTAGTGTGTTTTTAAGCCATTTTATTGTGCCAAAATACACACACACACACACACACACTCTAATGTTGTGTTTTCATGTTTTATGGGGTCATTCCATAGGCGTAATGGTTTTTATACTGTACAAACCCCTAAACTTAACCCTCACAGAAAATGTTCTGCTATTTTACATTTTTAGTAAAACATTGTTTAGTGTTTTTAAAGCTGTTTGAAAAGGGAGGACTCATGAAATGTCCTCATATTTCATGTCTACGTCGTAATACCAGTGTATTACCCATGACATTATACACATTTGTGTCCTTATAAATCATGAAAACAAGCACACACACACTCTCTCTCTCACTCACTCACATACTCTCTCTCTTTCTCTCTCTCTCTCTCTCTCTCATTCACTCTCTCTCATGCACACACACACACTCTCTCACTCTCTCTCATGCACGCACACACACACTCACTCACTCTCTCATGCACACACACACTCTCTCACTCACTCTCTCATGCACACACACTCTCTCACTCTCTCTCATGCACGCTCACACACACACTCACACACTCTCTCACTCACTCTCTATCATGCACACACACACTCTCTCACACACTCTCTCTCATGCACACACACACTCTCTCACTCACTCTCTCATGCGCACACACACACACACACTCTCTCCCTCACTCTCTCATGCACACACACTCTCTCACTCTCTCTCTCATGCACGCTCACACACACACTCACACACTCTCTCACTCACTCTCTATCATGCACACACACACTCTCTCACACACTCTCTCTCATGCACACACACACTCTCTCACTCACTCTCTCATGCACACACACACACACACACACACACACACACACTCTCTCTCTCACTCACTCTCTCATGCACACTCACTCACTCACTCACTCACTCACTCTCTCTTTCATGCACACACACATAATTGTAATAGTTTCTTTTTATAGGACTGTTTTTCTGTGAAAGTGTTGTCCGGATAACCGCCATTATTTGGGGTAATATATAGAATCAGGGGCGTAGCAACCGGGGGGACACGTCCCCCGCACTTTTAGAAACGGGTGATTCTATCCCCGCCTTTTTCTTTTTTTTGACCCAGCGCCAATATTTTTTTTGTTGCTCTTGAGAATTTTCGTTCGTTCAATTACTTTGCTGTTTGGCTGTCTGGGGTAAAATGTACCCCAGAAAAAAGCAGAGAACGATTGCATCCTTTTTTCAAACACACACTGTAAGTATGTGTTACAGTATGTCGCGACGACATGAATCACACGATAAAGTTTCAATGTTATGATTTAACCTACTGTAACATAGTAAGACGTGTAAGACAACAGAACCCGTCCGGACCTCTTCACGTCGCGCCGGATTGTGCAGAGTGTGTGTTAAATGCTCTCCTACTTGTCACTTTGGATAACATCGTCTGCTAAATGAGACATAACAGATTATTCCAAGCAGGCACACAACATCATAAAACGTCGATATTTGGTTAAATTTCGGTTGCGACGTCGGGTGACCAAAATTCAATGTAAATTCAATGTAAATTCAACGTCTAATGTCAATGTTAAATTGATGTTCGATACCGAGGTCAGCTGACATTGAGATTTTGTTGTTTTTGTGTAACCAAAATCCAACCCGATTTTCATTTTCAACCGAAATGCAACAACAATTTGTGGCCTGCAAAGAAAGCCGAAAGATTTAGTTTGGAAGTTTTGATTAAAAATCTTACTTCAGTTTTGAAAATATTAAAATGTAAATACACTGATTTAGGTTGCATTGATATATTTTTCATAAAATGTCTGTTGTATAAAATTACTGTAGATGTAATCTGTATACTCATTGAACACTTTTTTTTGTGAAGTAAGATAAAAGTTATTGTTCAAGTGTAGTCTAACTGAAATATGGTAAATACCATAAAATAAAGTATAGATGTCCACAGTGGTCTCAAAGTCCCAAGTCCTGCAGTATTTTTTTTTTTAATTTTGAGTATGATTTCACAAAAATAGGTTCCTGTAAGCTATCATGGCATTTTCCCAAAAATGCCACTAGGCTGCTGTAAAATGTCAATTGGCATTCTATTTAGAATGTATTATTATAAACATCACCTTTGGGTCCCCCCCCCCACCCCCCCCGCCCCTGCATAGAATCATCAACTATTATTGAAATATTGTAATTCCCACAAAAGAGCCGAGACAATAATAAGGTGATGTCCACTTTAGAAAAGTATTTGGGGAAATAAAACATGACCCGCAGTGTTCTCTGTCCAGATCTGCGATCATCGCGCGGCGCGACACTGACATCTATTGGACGTTTAATAGAAACGGTCAGATCGACCCGTTTCTGTTCCTGCACGAGCCTCCTCTACTGACACAACATTACAGATCCAGACAGAGCTGTTCCGAGAAATAATAAATATTGATAAGCATAACTATCGAGAGTTCTTCGTAACGCTGTTGATTTAACAACAAGACAAATACCTGAAAATGATCTGCAACTACATAAAGTTAAGAAGTGATATTCGAGTCTGTATTAAAGGAAAGCAGTCTGTAACAGTCACACATGGCATGTTGCTTAATGGCGGTATCAAGAAGCTCGAAACTGAAAGCAGACGAGCAGGGATTCTCTCTCTCGACACATAAACAGAGAGCACAGGATCCGTCTCAGCTCCGCGCCACCGGGCCGCTGCAATGTCCGGTTCGGCCGCTAGATGGCAGTTTCTGTCAGGAAATCACGGGACACAAGCGATCATGTGCACGAGCGTCACTGGTGTGTCTTCATGTCTCAGTTCGTTCACAATTATATAATTTGTAATAACTGATTAGCGTTGCGTCCTCTTCCAAATCACTTTTAAATCTTATAGAATTTATTTCTTACAAAACCGCTCAGGTTTACAGTTGTATTTCACAGGGTTCATATGTAATAAAAGTAAATAGTTTTTTTCTCAACCTTCAAACGCAAACTGGGAAGCACGTTATTTTACAGTCCTGTTCCCCGTGTACATACTATGTACTTATTATAGTAATTTCAATAACTGGGTAATAACTAGGCACTGACCCTGAACTTTACTTTATGTTATCCAGTACTTTCGTAGGTAAGTACACTGTAAGTACATATAAGTGCACAACCTGTAAAATAAAGTGCAACCGCAAACTGAAGTATATGCTGAGAAGAAGCTCCTACAGGAGTGATACACTAATTATTTCATTATCTTGTGTCAGGAATGGTGCAACATTCTCCAAAACTTTCCTCTGGAATGGCATTTCATTTTTTGGAAGAATAATCAGGGCCACATGAACAACATTAATAGAGTGACTGTGTTATCTGGAGCAGATTGTTGTTTTGTATGAATGTCTTGTTCTCACATTATCTTTTCATCTCAGGAACTAACGATTAAACAAACTGACCTTCGTCCTCAGATACCATGAAACACATCTGCAAGAAATTTTGTTGTAAACATTTACCTAAAATAAACTGACTCTTTTACATACAATAATGATGCAGACGTGGCATTTTTAATGCATCTTGTGTAACTTCACAGCCTATTCTCTTCACTGATGGGGTTTCTTTTAGACTTTCTATTTAAACATGACCGTAAGACACTGACTGTATCATTACTGCAATATTGCAAATAATCACAGCAATTATTAAGAAATCGAGCAGCCGAGTCTTTATCTATTTTCAAGAAATCTATCTCGTCAAAACTTGACCCATTAATGCTGACACTCTCTATTTCTTTACACGGCAGATATTATTGCCCTTTGGTTGGTTTAACTGCCTCCATTTCTCTCCTCGTTTGCAAGTGGCATTGGATAAAAGAGTCTGCTAAATAATTACATGTAAATGTCGCCTTAAATCTGTATTGTGAACGGAAGCGTCTGTCAGGTTTGCTTAGAGAAATTGTTCAAACATTCAGGGAAAATCTTCCGCATTGTGATCCAATCTTGAGCTTCAGGACCGTGTGAAAGTTTCTTTGGAGTGTTTTCGCTCTTCACGTCTATTTCAAAGGTTGTTTCTGAGAAGAGTCCAGGAGTCAATCCTGCTTACGGGGTCAACGGCACCTTACAGCCCGAGATAGAAGCCGCAGTGACCCGGCAGCGACGAGCCGCCGTGTGAACTGGTCTGTCCACAAATAGTGCTGAAGGTGTTATTTGACCGCTGCTCTACTTGAGCTTAATCAGAACTGACAAAATCGCTGTTTTGAAAACCTTTAAATATCTTTAGAACAGCTTAAAGAGCAAATATCTGGAGAAAAAAGACAAAGCATTCCCAAGAAATTCTACTTTATCCCAAAAAAGCTGCATCTGCTTTGTAGACTGTTATAAACAGTGTTAAAAAGCTCTTCTAATATTTTTTTTTTAGCCATGTTCATTTTTTTTCTTTCAACTCGTGTTAAATACATCCGATTGCAGAAACGGTAAAATACGCAAGTACAAGATGTAAACACAACTCTGACTTGTGTTAAAAGAAGAATAAAGACCATGAAGGGAAAAAGCTCAATGAACTCGGCACTGGTGTTTCTGAGGAACTCGTCGTTTCAGAGACCTGTGGGTCAGCGGGTCTGAGAGTTGCCCCGTGACCGGCCGCATTAATGTCCTGATCCGCTTTGGGCTCCAAACACACGTCAGAAACCCAAATCTACTGATATGAGAGCAGCTCCTTGTGCAGAGGAATTACTGAAGATTACAAAAGCCTGGAGGACTCTTAATCCTAAATGTGCATGTAGATTATTAGCTCAGTGTTTAGAAACCTGAGCTGCTGAGATCGTGACGATCTCTGAACCTGTGGCAGGGAACATGGACTTGAATAAAAGCATCTGCATAATTTAGGCATTTGGTCTCCGAACCAACACTCGTGGAGCGATGAGCATCTTTAGTGAGTCAGCTGACAGGAAACCAGCTAAACCAGTGAAGGAAATGACCCTCTGATGCCAACAAGCTCTTCAGTGATACTAGTTGAGTTTTAATAAGCATCAGTCCCCTGAAGAAACTGTGACGACTGTCTTGTGCCTCATGTTTATTCTGTGGATTAACAAAGAAAGGCCCTTTTGTTGTTAGCGGTTCATTCAGTTTTGGTTAGAAAAATCCTCTTTCTTCATAGATTCACACGTGAAAACTGGACTCAGTCAACAGAGATATTAAGACAATAACAATGAAATCGCTGGACGACTGTGTCCTGAATGAATTCTCATCTCTCACACTTCAGGCTACTGAAATAAGGCTTTGCACTGTATGGTCAATATTCAGTTAATAATTCAGGGAAATTCTGGACAAACAAATGTGTTAGGCACTGATTTGACATAAACATCATCACGTGTAAACGCTTGTAGATTCTTCTCGATACGACATTACGTGGACGGATGAAACTGCTGAAGCTCTTTCACTCTCATTTCTTTTTGTCTGCAGGTTTCTGTCCCGTGAGGAACTGCCAGATTCCTCCGCGGTAGAATTCGTTACCGTACGCGTACAGGACGGCGTGGAAGATCGGAGACGTCTTTGCGAGCACCGGGAGGACCTGGAGGATTCACAGTTAGAGACGACTGAGATTCTGAACTCGTGAAGATTTATCAAGCGAATGATCTTCAGCATTTGATGACGGTTATCTTACCATTCTGAGCTTGGGTGAAACGAGACTGACGTTCTCGAAGCAGGCGTACATGCACATCAGAACATACGGACCCCAGCAGAGCAGCAGCGCCTTCAGCGGTAAACCTGTGTTAAACTACAGGAGCGAGAGAAAGAGCCGCGTCACCGTCATCACGAGATACCAGCATCAGACTGAGAGCTTGAAGCTCAGAGACTAGACTAGAAAACTAGCCCTTTCCTAGAAATCGGACTGTACCTTATAGTGGTGCGTCTTTTTGAAGTATGCATAGATGGCACTGTAGGAGGACTGCAAGATGAGAACAGGGAAGGCCAGATACAGAACAGTGATGGTCAGCATGTAGGTGATGTAATTCCTGAAGATGACAGCAGAGAAGAAAACAACAACTGATCAGTTCCAGGCCGGACAAGCGGACAGTATTTGTCAGTATGTTTCTCAATGTGCTGCAGTTTTCAGGTGTGTTGTGTTTCGCTTTGAGGCTCGTGACAGAGAAGAGTTGGTGAGCTGAGCGCGGTGAAGCGAGGCGATACCTGTCTCCGAGAGTGTAGTCGAGTGTGCAGCAGGTTCTCATTGGCTCAAAGTCAAACACTCCCCAGCCAATGGCAGGCAGAGGCAGAGCCGCCCAGAACACGGCCAGAATCCAGATGAGGGCGCTGATAGTTCCAGATGTGCTCCAAAACATCTTCTGCTCTGGAAACAAACTCCACTACTCATCTACCAGTTAAACCCGCTAAAACAAACTGGTGAAAATCTGAATGCACGACTTAAAGAAACGAGGGCTCCATTAATACCTGCGGTGTGTGAACACTGAAGAATAATGAAATAATAACATTTTTATGGATGGAGGATGTTCTGTTTCCACTCACTAGTACAGTACTGATGATATCTGTCCCAAGCAATGGCACCCAGAAAGCTGATGGCGGCGAGAATCGACACCATTCCCTGAAAAGCGTGAATCTGACAGCCTTCGGACCCGAACGGCCAGTATCTTTCAGAGTTCAGAAAAAACACAAATGCACACAGATATATATATATATATATATATATATATATATATATATATAAATACAGAGAGAGAGAGAGAGAAATACATTTGACATCCTGAGAAGGTGGTAGAAATATTCATCATATATAATTACTTTTTAATTGTATTTTGTGCAAACTGATTTTCTAACTTTCAGAAGCAAATGAAACTTTGGGTTCTGAATTCATGCTGTGGTTTGACTCAGTCTTACCTCAGATAGCTGGCGTAAGCAGCCACTAACCCGTTGATATTGAGGCTCAGATCAGCCACGGCCAGGTTAAAGATGAAGAAGTTGTTGGGCGTCTGCATCTCTCGCACTCGCAGGAACGCCATGGCCGAGATAAAGTTAAGGAAGAAGCCGAGAAGGCCTACAAGAACATTTTCAGATATTCAGACTGCACTGAGCAAAATGATATCTAATGCTGTTAGAAGCACCAATAATCACCATGATCAGACACCATCACTGTACCACAGTCCTGAACAATGCTGATTAAAAATCTGATTCAGAAACTAAGTTTATTTATGTAACTTTTAAAAATAAGTTATCTATAGATTTGTTTAAATCTATGCACAGGTTTTGTTAACTTTATAAACAAAAAAATCAACTAGCAGAGGACTGTGTCTACAGATCAACCAGCCCTGATTAATCGATCGATCAGCCTTCACTAATCAATCAAACAGTGGTAATTCTGAACTGCGCCATGCACTTATACTTGTCAATACATTCGGCGTTGAAGGATTATCCAGCATGGATGAACGGATCTTGATTGATCGATTGATCGATCGATCGATCGATCAGCATCACTCACCGCCGACCAGCAGCGCGGAGCCGAAGGCGAACATGTCAAAATCACTGAACCCCTCCGGTAACGTGTATGAAGCCATTTTCAGATGTGTCACTGCTGACCGCAGCGCTACAGTCCGAGACTTTATATGTGTGTTTCTTTAGTTGTGAAAGCGCGTGGGAGATTTAAAGCCTTTGAAATCCCCGCAGGAATGTTTTAATACCGCAGAAGTTTGTGAAATAAGAGCTGCTGCGCTCTTTCTCCTCAGTCATGCGTCCGAACTGCGCATGAAGAGCGAACACGCGCGTCTCCACTGATGCTCTGGATGAACGCGCGAGGACCAGATAAAATAAGAGCTGAAGTGAAAGATTTCAGTGACATTCGAATTCTCAAAAGTTTTATTTTCACCATAAGGAAAAGAAATGTTTTGCAGCCGTTTTAACTTCAGTTCATATTCTGCAGCTTCATCTTCATCTTCATATCTAAACGAACTACAAGAGATCAAATTCGAGTCATCTACTGCCTGTATGTTTAAATGATTTCCAAGTGAAGACCCTTTTAAAGACACACGACACTGTTGAGCAGTTTGCTGCTGAATTCAAATCAAAGGTTGCCATTTGGAAACTACTTCTTTGTTCTCAGATTTCAGATGTTAATGCCATTGGGAAATAATATAGGCCTACGTACATTGTCCAAAACTTGAATGAAACCGTTTCACTGTAATCTCACTTAATTCTTTTAGCTGACACTCTCAGAAGAATGCAGAACAAAACGCATTTGTACTTTCCCCTGTTGCTTTGGATATGAGTTTACTAAATTAATGAATTAAAATGTACAATTCTGAGTGAGACTGAGAAATCAGAAACCAGCTCTCTACACTCTGATCTGTATAATAAAAGTGAGTTTATTCATAGATTAAATGTGAAGAATGGTGTGGATTATGATTCTACAGGAAAAAAGGTCTTAATTTCTTCGTCTTGACGGGACAGAATGTCATAGTGGAACAAATATAGGCTACTATGTATTTATCACACTATAAAAATATTTGTGTAGAACACTATACAAAATATAATATATAAATATAAATATTCACATGAATTTAATGTCTGTATTTCAGTCTGAGACAGGAAGAATCTGCTCTATACTGCCACCAGGTGTTACAAATGACATAATACAACACAAAACAAAAAAACCATCAACAAAACATCAACATGCACAGTATAAGCGTGTGTTTGCAGTGGTGGAGTCCGTCGTTCTCTCTGTTGACGTTGGTTTCCTCTGGGTTTACCCCACTGTCCAAAGAAACACGGGACGGGTGAATTGGAGACTGTTCGTTTGCCCGTAGGTGTGAGTGTGAATATGAGTGTCCGTCTGTGTGTGTGTGTGTCATCCCTGTGATGAACCGGCCGTTTATCCAGGGTGATTTCTTTCCTATGACCCGAGACCCTGGGAAAGACTCCAGCCTCTCCGCGTTTGGAATAGATGGATGGATGGACTGTACTGTGCGGGCTCTAGTCCTCCCTCTCTCTGACACTCTTCTTTCCTCACCAGTGTCTTCCTTGATTCATGTTTCCAAATTCTGAACCCATCCCAACTAATCAAAAGATAAACTACTGTAATAGTAAATAGACTAAATACAGGACACTGGGTTAGCTTTCAGCTGATATTGCAATTCGATGTGTTTGGAATAATTATTATTTAATTTCATTGTAAATATTCTGCTCAGATTTAATATTTCAATGTAATTCCTGCAGAAATTATTCTGATTTGAATGTTCTTTTATCAGTTTTGAAAGCAGTGTTAGCATTGGAAAATGTGTGTGGTGTGAAGCCTTCTGTGTCGCTGAATGTGTGAAGAGTTTGAGCGTGGCTTCAGTATTGACTGATGCTTGATAGAAAATAAAAGAACGTAATACGGATGTAAAAAATGTAATATTTTAAAGCATCACCTCTTTATTTTTGTTTTAATCGTGCAATTATTATAGACTGTAAAAATGATATTAGCTAACCATTATAACCAGATCTGTGAGTAATGCATCTCTCATATTATCTTCAACTTAATGCACCACAATCAATGAGGTTTGAAAATTCCTGCTCGTGCTCCTCTTTCAATTTAATCGATGTATGTGAAGTCCAAGGTTAAACCAACAACATTAATGTTTTGCATGTATCATATTTTTCCACTTAACATATTGATTACAAAAGATTTTGAGTTTAAATAAAATTTTTAAAGCAACATCATTAAAAAATACATTTTCGACGCCACTGTATGTTCACCAATACAATGCTGTGAATTTGCTGTCCAATCCCAGGTGTAAAATTAACCCTCCAATCAAAAGAAGAAGTGTCTGTTCCGTATATATACAAAAGGAAACCGCTCAGCCTATGGGCTTCCAGGAAGGAGTAATCGTGTAAATGAAAATACCCCAAGTCCTTCCTCTAATCTGCTCTATCCCTTTTATCTGGGGATTCGGAGCAGAGCGAGCAGAAAGTGCTTGAGCGACACAGAGATGCTGCATGAATAAGCGCCTCAGAAGCCCGTCCAGCGCCGCAGCACGGAAGATGCCCAGCCGCGTGTTCTGGGGTTTTGCGCTGGCGCTGTGTTGCCTTCCGTCGCTGTGCAGCTCCTGTCCTGCTCAATGCAGCTGCTTCTACCACAAACTGAGCGACGGCTCCAAGTCAAGGTAAGATTTCACATGGATCTGTCATTTACAGAACTTGAATGTTACTGTAGTAAGGTTTCATATGGACCGTTGTCCGCAGAACGTTGACATGCCAGATTGTCCTCGCTCTTTATTTAGTCATTGGATTAACGCGCGTGTGCTTTTTAATCTTCTCTGCTTGTTATTCGGAGTCTTTCAGGCCTCTGGTATTCACTGCACACAGTGAAATGATGATGATAATAAATATACAAAATAAAAGTAAACGCAGCATAGCACTATATCATTATAGCAGTGCTGATGACTGTAATTGCAAAGTAGAGAATTCTTATTGTGATGGATCATAAAGACACCGTGCTTTGTTTTTAGGAGCGTCCTGTGTAATGACCCCGACCTCACTGACATCCCAAACAACTTTCCCTCGGACACCTCCAAACTCCGCATCGAGAAAACAGCCATCAGCCGCATCGCTAGCGAAACCTTTCTTTACCTCAATAGCCTGGAGTACCTCTGGATATCGTTCAACTCGCTTTCCTCCCTCAGTGTGGACAGTTTCCGTGGACTTTATGCCTTGGATGAATTACGGATGGATGGGAATGTTCTCACTTCTTTTCCATGGGAGAGTTTGATGGACATGCCCAGCCTTCGGCTTCTGGATTTGCACAATAATAAAATCAGCAGCATCCCAGCTGAAGCAACCATTTACATCAAAAACTTGACCTATCTCGATCTGTCCAGCAACAGCCTGGCTACCGTTCCGGCAGAGGTTCTGACTTCGTGGTTCTCTTTGAAACCTCCTCAGGATACAGAGAATTCCAAAATGATTCTGGGTGAGTTTATTTCTGCACTTTTGAAGCCATTCGAAGTTGTTTGTAGAGTCTTAGTCATTAACAAATTGGAAAACATTGTTTGTTCGTTGCGCAGGTCTTCACGACAACCCCTGGCAGTGCGACTGTCGCCTGTTTGATTTGGTGCAGTTCCAGAAGTTTCCTTCCTCCTCGGTGGCGTTCATCGATACAGGTCTGCGCTGTGCCGAACCGGAGAGCCTATCAGGAGTGCTCTTTTCTGACACAGAACTCCGCAAGTGTCAGATTCCTCGTGTGCACACGGCCGTCGCCAGGGTCCGTAGCTCCATCGGGAACAATGTCCTGCTGCGCTGTGGGACCATCGGAGTCCCGGTCCCGGATCTGTCCTGGTCCCGGGCCGACGGCAAGCCCATGAACGGCACTGGTACGTGTCACGTGTATGTGTACATGTCATCCTTGGTTTCTTGCTTCTGATAAATAAAAGTAATCTGCTGCTTGTGCAATAAGACAGATGCGCAAAAGTGAGTTTTGTTGTAGTTGCTGTTATGTGTTAATTGCACACCTAAATGCACAATGCATTGTCAGAACTCCTACTAAAGTGAATGTTTTTTGTTTTTTTCTTCTAGTTCAACAGGAAGTCTCTAAGGAGGGCATCATCTGGTCCATTCTCAGCGTTCCTGCTGTTTCATACCGAGATTCAGGAAAATATGTTTGCAGAGCCACTAACTTTGTCGGGAGTGCCGATGCCATCATCTCACTTGTCATTTCTGATACATGGCAGATCGACGAAGCGGTTGCCAAAAGAAGCCACGGAAAGAAGAATGGTGGATTCGGTCGTGCGGCATATCAAGAAAAGCTTGTCGCCAGATACGTGCCGCCCGCCACATCGGCCGCTGTGCCCATTATCGAGCCCCTGAATGGACCGAAAGACACATCGTTCATCAAGATCGAAAGCTACAGCGTTTCTGATGACGTTTCAAAAGCAAAAGCAAAAGCAAAAGCCACAGCGGCGCCTGCAGCCGCCGCAGAAACTGACAGCGGCGTGGGCGAGCTTCAGAAAGACGTGTTGAGTAACCTTGAGGCCAATGCTTCTTCTCTACAGCAGGGCCCGGAGCGCAGAGTCGTCCGATCGGTCAAAGTGATCGGCGACACTGACCACACGGTGTCGCTAAACTGGCGAGCGCCCTCCGCGACCAACACCACGTCTTTCAGCGTTCTGTACGCTGTCTTCGGTGAGCGGGATATGCGTCGCATTAATGTTGGACCGGGCAAGAATCGCATCACCATCGAAGGCCTCGTGCCCAAAACCAAGTACATAGCATGTGTGTGTGTGAAAGGCCTCATCCCTAAGAAAGAGCAGTGTGTGATCTTCTCCACGGATGAGGCGGCCAGCGCCAGCGGCACGCAGAAGCTCATTAACGTGGTCGTGATCACGGTCGCCTGCGTCATCGCGGTTCCTCTGACCCTCATCGTCTGCTGCGGGGCGCTGAAGAGGAGGCTGCAGAAACTGCTGGGTCGGAAGTCCAAAGACATTCAAGACTCCTATGTGACGTTTGAGACGCTGTCTCCAGGCACCAAAGCTAAAGGAATGGAGGGCGAATTTCTCAACAGACTCAACCCAGACGAATCCAACCGCCTGCTGTCAGCCCGCTCCAGCGTGGACTCGGAGGCCACGGCCCGGACCGAGGGACAACCCAACGAGTACTTCTGCTGACGGACCAGCGCAGGGCTGCGTTCGCCCTGATCGAGACTGTTTCATGTGCTTGTCAGCATGTTGATCTTTCTCACCCCTGAAAGGGAACAAACCACCTCAGAGCAAGTTCCATATTCAAAAAGGGAAAATGATCACACAAGAATGAAATAATGTCTTTATTTTTTTTTTCACATGCACTTTTCACATGGTATGTTTATCGCTGAATATAGTGAAATTTCTTTATACAACACGCAATACCCATCTGTCGAATAGAGAAACCGAGAAGTTTCCACTTGGACTGTCAGAAGAGGGTTAGTGATATACATGCTTAATCATGTACGTGATTTTTCTTTTTACTTGTTTTTCTTTACACTGTTATCTTGTCACCCCAATGTACCAGGGTGAGTGTTTTCCACTTTAACCCCAAAGTTTATAATCTGTCCTATCAGGAATAATTTGATGTCTGTATGTACTAAGAAGTTTGTGTTTAAGAATGACTGAATAAAACCATGGTTTTTATATGGTTCTTGATTTCTGAAAGTGATGCACCTGAAAACACGTACAGATACATTAGCTGTTCTATTCCTAGTTTGTGTGAGTGTTCAAAGCAATATTTAGAAACTTGCGATGAGGTTTGACCTTTAAGGATAATAGGATTTCCTCTACTGAACCAGTGAACTACCGTCGGAGCTGCCGTGTTTCCTGGGGCATCTGCCAGTCAGAGATCCCAGATGTAATTCTGTATTAAAGCCATTTGCATGAAAGTGAGGGGGACTTAGCAAATTAATATTTCTTAACATTTGTTTTATCTTGTTTTCTTAAAACTGTTTTCAATAATTCATTACTGTACAGCAACTGAACAAAAGTGAATAAGCCGTTTCCTTTGATCACATTCGTTATTTACTGCTGATAAGAACCTGTGAAAAAATATATGGTTTTGTGTCTAAGCATCATTTACTCGCTGATCAACTGCGTCAGGATAGATTAAGTGTAATGAGCTTAAGTGAAGCAGGACCACGGATAAACCGCTCCTCGAGCGTCTTCAAAACACTATGGCCATCTTTCACACGGCGCTGTCTGCTCTCTTCTTCTACCAGCGGCTCGGTTCCGCCGGATCCGTGTGTGTGACCGGATGCTCCTGTACGGACGAGGCCTTCGGAAGGTGAGTCAGTCCTTTAGAACAGATGTTGGTTTAGGCTGGTAGAAACGCCTATAAATGCTCCGATAACTCAGTGTGTAGCTCGAGTCACCTTATCGAGGGTAGGACTTTAAAATATCTCTATTTTGTGTGTTGATCTTTTCCTGTAAATACAGATCAAAATTTCTCTTTTTTGCCCCTGCTACTGTGCAGATCTTTACTCTGTATGGAGCTTCCCTTTGCAAGGATCCCACAAAACATCCCTGAGAATTCCGTCAAAATCCGTATTGAACAGTCACACCTAGCTGAAATCCCTCAAGAGGCATTTGCTGCAGTCAGTGCCTTAACCTTCCTATGGCTGAATTTTAACAATATAACGCTGATGAATGTTAGGAGCCTGGAGGGGCTGCACAACCTGACAGAATTACGCATGCAGGGCAACAAACTGCGTTCAATACCATGGACTGCTTTCCGGGACACTCCCAACCTTGACATTTTGGACCTGAAGCACAACCGAATAGACGTGCTCCCAGAATATGCCCTACGTCACCTGCCCAAACTAACCTACTTCGATTTATCCTTCAATCAGCTTACCATTATTTCCAGAGACGTCTTCCTCAACTGGCCCCGCATCCAAACACAGACAGCCGGCAGCAAAGAGGAACGTGCTAACGTGGTTGTGGCGCTGCATGATAATCGATGGCTTTGTGACTGCAGACTCAAAGGCTTTGTTGAATTCATCAACAGTGTCAGCCCACCATTGATCCTGATGAACTCGTATATGTCATGTTCAGGGCCTGAATCCAGAGCAGGAAAGTTCTTTCATGAGGTGGAGTTGAAGAAATGCTTGAAGCCAGAAGCCTCCAGTCCTCAACCTGACGTCACCCTCCCTCTGGGGTCAAAGGTCACCCTGAGGTGCTTGGTGAAGTCCAGACCTGAAGCGGTCATCCGCTGGAGCTACAGTCTGAAACGCATCAGAGCTTTCACAGGTCTGCACTTTGCCTAATGGTTGTTCATCTGATACCAAGTAGTAGCTTGTTTGATTTACTCTTTTATTATTGAAGCTCATCCTGTTAATTCTGACCACTAATCTAACCCTGTGACCTCCCTCTCTTTTCTGCAGTTTCTCAAACTTGGCTGAGTGACGACACCATCAGCTCTGCGCTGATTATTCCGGCTGTTCATGTGGCCGATCGAGGCGTTTACACTTGCGCTGCCAACAATTTCATCGGAAACTCTTCTGTGAGCGTCCAGCTTGATGTCGTTCTAGACCACAACTCCACTTTCCCGCCCTCACCTGCCTTCCCGCTGGCATCGGTTGATGAAAGCGTGCATATTGATATGCACATAGCCAAGCAGACCAACTTTGGCATCACCATCGAGTGGTTTGCACTGACTGAGAAACCTGCAGAAACCTGGTTCACGATCTATTTCGGCCGTTACGGTGCCTCTGAGAAAAACGCCATTTATGTGGGTCCAGGAACCACCAGCTTCTCTGTCAATGACCTACTCCCACTTACAAAATATGAAGTGTGTGTGACAGCGAGGAACCAGCCACCACGAGATGGCCAGTGTGTTGTGTTTGTGACGGGCAGCGACGTGAACCCACCGGAGCAGAGAGCAGGACTCGTCCACATCGTTGTCGTTGTTTGTGGCATGGTGCTGGCAGTGCCTGCTGGGATATGTTTGTGCACGAGTAACACCAGAACACACTGCTGTGAGCGCTGCGCTGACCTGTACAACCAACTCAAGCGGAGCGGCGGCGAGAGACGGGAGACGTTTGATGGTCTGCAGGGCGCCAATGAAGAAGGTCTGTGTGGAGACTCTGCCGAGGTGAGGATGAAGAGGAGCTCAGAGCAGAAAACTCCGAAACGGAACAGCAGTGCACAGTTATATTAATGGACCACAGTTTGTGATATTTTCTTTGTGAACTGAATAGAAGCAAAAATTCCCTGAACGCTCTTTTGTTTTCTTCCATTTTCAGTGGGAGTGTTTCATTGTAAGTGCTGCGTTCATTGATTTCACAGTATGTGCATTGTTTTAAATGTTTGTGAAATAAATGTCAAACATTGAAGGTGAGGTGGATTCATCATTTTGTTTATTGCAAAGTGAAAATTTATTTTTTACACATACACAATCTTAGAACCTCAGAAATACTCATGTGAATGACAATTAGCCCAAAATACTCAGAGCCAAAGTTCTGTCTTTGCCAGGTTGAGCTGCAGATGATATTCTTCCATCCATGTCGAGATGTCCACCAGACAGCTTGAGATCCGTGCCGCTACTGTGGAATCATCTGGTTGGAAGGACAGGTAGAGTTGAGTGTCATCAGCATAGCAGTGGTAGGAGAAACCATGTGCCTGTATGATGGGACCCAGTGATGTAGTATAAATGGAGAATAGGAGGGATCCAAGAGCTGAACCCTGAGGAACCCCAGTGATCAGTTCATGAGGTTTGGATACCTCCCCTCCCCAGGCGACTCTGAAAGACCTACCTGTGAGATAGGACTCAAACCACTGAAGCGCAGTACCTGAGATACAGATTGACGAGAGGGTGGACAGAAGAATTTGATGGTTTACGGTATCGAACGCAGCAGATAGATCCAGCAGAATGAGAACAGATGATTTGGAATCAGCCTTTGCAATCCGCAGGGATTCTGTGACTGACAGTAGTCAAGTCAAGTCAAGTCAAGTCATCTTTATTTATATAGCTCTTTTTACAATGCTAATTGTGGCAAAGCAGCTTTACATTAATAATTAGCAAATAATTTTGGCTGAACAGCAGCTCCCAAAGAAAATGGTGTCATTGTCCAGCTTATTCTATATATTATTGAGTCATTCCGTTGCAAATATCAATAGTTGTTATTCTAGTTAATTTAGGTATATTAGCACTGCAGAAAACAGAGACGTAATTGTCCGGCTCAGCTCAGTTCACATACAACAATGCAGGCATATCAAAAACACTGCTGAATATCAAGCAAGGGTAGCGCAGTCACCTGGTTGAGCACAACTCGTTCAAGTGTTTTCGATATGAATGGTAGGACAGAGACAGGTCTGTAACGGTATACAACTGATGTGTTTAATGTGTTTTTTTTAAGCAGTGGGGTTACCCGAGCCTGCTTGAATGCGGTAGGGAAAGTGCCTGTGTGGAGAGACGAGTTAATAATGTGTGTAAGTGCTGGTAAAAGAGTGGGAGAGACGGCTTGTAGAAGGTGTGAGGGGATGGGGTCTGGAGGGCAAGTGGTGGGATGACTGGAGAGAAGTTTGGATACTTCCGCCTCCGTGAGAAGAGAGAAGAATTGTGGATGTGGATGGCCTGAGTTCCTGTGTGTGTGGAGCTGGGAACTGACTGCTGATGGAAGATATTTTGTCAGTGAAGAAATTAGTGAATTGATCAGCAGTTAAAGAGGTGGTCGGTGGTGGTGGAGGGCGACAGAGGAGAGAGTTGAATGTTTTGAAAAGTGAACGTGTGTTTGAAGCGCTGTTCAACTCTTCAACTTTAGTATTATTTGAAAATGATTGTTTTTCAATGATAAATCATTTGTTTTGCCTTATTTTTAAAGTTGCCTTGGGAAAAGAAGTTTGATAAAAGAGCATGCAAATGTAACTGAACAGTAGGAAAAAGAGATCAGTTTTTTTCTTTTTTTAAATAATACTTTAAAAATGTTTTAATTCTAAATGGATTTATAGCACAGAGTTTACATGATAAACACACTTAACATTTTGATATGCCGTACAAATAGCACATGTATTTTCATCTGCTCTTAAATCACTTTCAAAATATCAGTGAAAAACTGTCTTTACAAAAGAATAAAAATAATAATAGTAATAAAAAAAAAAAGAGGGCAGTAGCTACAAATGAGAGAGTCTGTTTTCCGATGTCCGTACAGTCAGTAGACTTTCACTGAAGATCCTCAAGGCAAAAGTAGTTCAAAGAAGAAATACAATCAGACAGTAGGACACACATCTACATCTATTGAAAAATCGATGGACAGAAAGAGCTGTTTCAGCTAATAATGATTAGACTGTTTAGACTAAATGGATTGAAACCTAAAGATGGCAGTATGGTGCTAATTATGAGATTACAGTGGCATTTGGCATCACTGGAACTACTGCATAAACTGGTCTAAGAAGCACCGGAGGATTGAGGTGTACATTACTGAAATAAACAGCACTTAATCAGCCATTGTCTGTTTACAAACACATGTGCATAGACCAGTATTGGCAAGCATTTTTTTATGATTTTTTTCCTTGCAAGAAAACAAGTCAGATCTTATAATTATAATGACTGTATGCCATTTTGAAAAACAGAAACACTTTAGATGAACCAGATGGCCACTTTAAAAACACGTTCACACACAAAGCAACATTCTTCACAAACAGCTGTTTGTAACATCAAATGTTTGGTCCACACATGTCCAACATGTCCAGTGCGTGCGTCTGTGTGTCAGTAATAATAACCTTGATTTGCCTCGATAATCTTCTGTTCTATTCTCATTTTTAGCTCGGACACAAGAGCAGAGCTGATGCCACTGCCGTCTTTGTTTTGGCCGGATCTCTCGTGACCATCTGTGCTTTTGCTCATCCTGCAGCTGGAGCTGCGACTGGGGTTTCTGGAGGCCAGAGTGCCGGACACCGTGGGCACGGCCCGCACGCGCTCGCTCGGCCTGGAGCCGGCTGGAGGTGCGGGAGGCAGGACAGGAGCGCTGGGTGGAGGAGGCTTGGGTCTGGAGCTGCCGTTGTCACTCGTGTCATCGTCATCATCGAGGAATCGTCCAGCGTTAGGGTCGGTGTGTCCGAACGCTGGCCTGAAGGTCCAGTGCTGCTGCTCTTTGGGCCTCCTGCGTATGATGCGGCGTGCTGGCGTGATCCTATTGGACTTTGTGTTGCGAAAGAATATAACCGTGGAGATCATAACTGTCACCAAAACCATGACAGCAATGATGCCGACCGCCAGGCCAAGAGCCTTCAGTGGATTGTCCCGGCTCTGCATGAGAAAGGCAGCCATGGGCCCTTTGAGACGATTCTGCAAAAAAGTAAGAAAAAACATGTTGTAAATAATGTACACCATTATGAAAATGTACTGTGGTGGTACAATGATATTTTCTTTTCTAGAAGAAAATGGTGTCATTGTCCAGTTTGATAACATATGGTGTTATAGATGAGGACACAGTGAGCTAGTCTGATTTTAGGATGAGTTTACTTTTATCCCGACGAGGGAAGGGGCTGGTTTGGAAGTCATGGTTCGCTACTAATAAAACGACTGTATATAAACTACACTACACTCCATATTCCTTTTGCAAGCCATTCACATCATAACCCAAAGTACTATGCATGGTAGTAATATGGTATTCTTCACAAACAGGAGAAATTTGATCATTCAAATCTGTTTTAAACCCATGCGGCGAGCCTCGTCTCACCGCCTCTGTGATGTCGATTTTCACGACGGCTGTGGTGCTGAAGGACGGAGAGCCTCGATCACGGGCTTGAACCACCACAGACCACCTGCAGTCCTTCTGTTTGGTGATGTTCTGCACGATCTCCATAGACTTGATGTACGGTTTGAGCTTAATCTCTCCTGTGGATGTGTTGATGTCGAAGATGTTGTCTGGATCAGCTTGCATGATGGAATATTCAATGATGTTATTGGGTTCCTCTGCGTCCTCATCCACCGCCTGAACACAAACCACAATCAAATCCAAATCATCTCGTTCACATTCACACCATTAATGACACTCTTTTTTGGCATTTCATTATTGTTTGTTAAAAAACAAACCTGTATTTGCACTGGTGCTCCAATGATCATGGTCTTTTCCAGGAAGTTCTGGTTGAACTCTGGGGAATGGTCATTTTGGTCAAGCACAGTGACAAAAACCTCTGCTAGGCTGTATTTCCCCTCAGTGTCTTCAGCTTTTACATAGAAATTATATTTTGACTTCACTTCAGCGTCTAAAGATGCCCAGGGCTGTGTGTAAATGATGCCAGACGTGGGGTGAATGAGAAATCTGAAACAGACAAACAGTCACAAGACTATTTAAAACTATGATGCGGTTAACATCACAAATGGTGTTTAACTCATGTGTCTAGCATGAGAAGGGTCCAAAAAATGAGATGAATAGCATCCTGCACAGAACAAGACACGTTTCAGTGTGGTAATGATGTTAATGTGGAATATTATATGGAAGCTCCATTCACTGGTCGTTTTAAAAACAAAATAAACCAAAGGGTGTGTCTGATGTTAAAACCATTAAAAGAACTTATCATCAAGTCTGGATTTCAAGCAGCTGCTTTTTTTCTTTGTCAGTGTGAAAATTAACAGTCAGCCAGAAACCTGCTATTTTTCACACCATTACAATTTGCCTCCTGCATTGGGGAAGAATCAAGGCATAAATTTACAGGTTTTGCATTACCCGTATGTGTTCTACCTCCAGCTGTCAAATCGCTCGTTAATTGGGCCCTGACTCACTAGCGGGTGTGGAGATGCTATTTTTATTCCTCCAATCCCATAACAAGATTAGCCCGCTCTCTCACCGGAGTCTGTCTGTAAGCTGTTTTGTGCTTGTCCTTTAGTCCTTTACAGGCCTTATAAACATGATTGAGGACCCAAACACAGGCGAGAGTGAGCGATCAACACACGCCAATTCACACACTGAATCACAGACGTTGGAATTTGGTCCCATTCTGTTTGAGTTAGAATTGCCATGAAATCTCAAGCAGCTGTTTGACGAGTGACGTCTATTATTAATTAAAACTTAATCCATCACTGTTATTGGAGCTCAATATGGCTCTAAGTGGCAGATTCACTTATTCAAAGCCATGGTGTTCAGCTACAGTATTTCGCTGTACTCACAGATCAGCACCAGAGCCGTAAATGGAGTATTTCACTTCCCCCCAAAGGCCCGAGTCGGGGTCTGTTGCCTGTAAAAACACCAAACACACATCAAACCACAGCGCTCCACAACCACACAATATAAGACCTGCGGCTGAGAAATATTCCCCCGCTGCAAGATTATGAACTCGAGCATTTGTTCTGGAAAGCTCACTTCTTGTAAGCAAAGGAGCAGACAATTCTGCCAAAATTTAACACTTAGTTTTCATGTCTTGGTGAAACATGATTTCACAAAGCTGCCCACCGTCACTGAGACGACGTTGGAGCCTCCAGGGGAATTTTCAGGGATCCTGGCGATGTAGAACTCCGAGGAGAACTTTGGAATGTTGTCGTTTGTGTCCAAAAGATTGATCAGAATATCGGCGGTGGCACTGAAGCGCTCTGGAGTGTCGATCTCAACTGCTAACAGCTGAAAAACAGCATACGCACTTTTCAGCATAAGTCAAGTCAAGTCATCTTTATTTATATAGCGCTTTTTACAATGCAAATTGTGTCAAAACAGCTTTACATTAATAAGAAAATGGTGTCATTGTGCAGCTTAATCTATATATTATTGATTCATTCCGGTGCAAATATCAGTAGTTATTAGTCTAGTTAATTTATGTATATCAGCACTGGAGTAAACGGTGACGTAATCGTCCGGCTCGGCTCAGTTCACATACAACGGCGCCAATGCAGGCATATCAAAAACACTGCTGAATATCAAGCAAGTGTCCCCAACGTAAGCAAGCCAAAGGCAACAGCGGCAAGGAACCAAAACTCCAACAAATGGAGAAAAAAACCTCGGGAGAAACCAGGCTTAGTCGGGGTCAGTTCTCCTCTGGTCAACAGTGAACACTTGTCCGATACTCAGGCAGAGTTACGGGTCATTAAACCCATTTGGAATCGCAACAGTCAAAATATTTAATCTAGTTCCATCTAGTTTAAGATCTTTTTGATCACGCCGGTATGGGACGGTTTGTTGGGATATGTGCCACTGGCTGATGGTCTTAACAAAGGATGAGCTAGTTCACACAGTCTCCTGCCGACACCACAGGGCCACATTGCTGCCGCACACAGGCACAGGTTCCCCGTCCGACCCGGACACGGCCCGGATCCAGCCAATCACGTTAATTGGTAAACCTCGGGATAAGCAGAGAGACAAAAAATTAGCGTAGACGGCATTCTTCTTCTGATGTACCGAGTACATCTGGTGTTCCTGGTTCCGGCTGACCTGATCTATGCAGCCTAACAATCCTTTAACGGATATGAAGACAAAAGTTTATAGTGCGTCATGTGTTTGCCAGGTTAAATAGATGCGTTTTTAGTCTAGATTTCAACTGTCAGAGTGTGTCTGCTTCCTGAACAATGCTAGGAAGATCGTTCCAGAGTTTAAGTGCCAAATAGGAAAAGGATCTCATAGCATAAGACACTATGAGATGACATACTGCAAACATAAGATCAGACCTTGAATGTTAAGAACTGGTATTTTTCGTAGTCAATGGCGGATGAGTTTTCCACAATGATGGTGACTTGGGCTTCATTGAGAACCGTCTGAGGAACCACACGGAGAACTCGGGGTCCAACCAGCAGCAGTCGGAATTTAGCATTTGCTCCCTGGATGAAATTGGAGAAATCATAGATTAAGTTACATTAAGTACAAGAAAATACTAAGTGCAAGAAAATACTTCTGAAAAATGAGACGGGTTAGGTTGCTATTTACGTGTTGAAAGACAAAAGTCTTTTAGGCTAGAAAACAGGTAGAAAGTGTGTGTGTGTGTGTGTGAGAGAGAGAGTTTTGACACTTCCACAAATCAGAAAAAAGAGAAAACATTTTCAATCAAAGTTTTGATTATTATTTATTTGTTTATATTTTTTGGTCATGGTTATTTATGTAAACTATTTGTATGTAAATCATTTTCTGTGGGGGCAGGGGATTATTACATTGAATTGGGATTTGTTATAGGAGGAAGGACTCTTATTGCAAAAGGTCTCTGGGTTAGGAAGTGAAGGGGTGGCCATTTTGAAAAAAATTGTAGCTCATGGGGTGGCATACTTTAGAGACGGGCCTTCAAAGGTGCTGGAAAATGTCAGGCTCTCACCTGTGTGAGTGGATTCATTCCTTTTCTTTCATTGAGTTATGAAGGTTGTATGTGGATTGAATGATATTTGTTAATATATGCATTGATCAATGAGACTCTCCAGTTTGATGTCAGTGTCATTTGTGTGTATAACGTGCTGTAAATCCACAACATTAACGTCAGTAATAATCTGAAAGCAGAACAATTTGTGATCCGTCATCCACTCACGACGGAAGCGAAACGGACTTGAATTATGTGATTCACACTGGAAGAGCAGCCCTCACATTACACTTCTCACACATTTAGTATTTATAGCTCTGCACTTATCAAAATGTAGATTGGTATGCAGGGACGTTATCTAAGTGAAATGCATGTATAAATGGTTGTGACCGCTGGTGAATGCAATGAAAGAAGGCGAATGTTTAATGTGTTCAGTGTGCGCACCTGGTCCGAGTCGTTGACGGTGATCTTCAGGCCTCGGAGAATCTCTCCCTCCGGCGGGTGTTCGTACATGGTCAGCTCAAACCGGTTCTGTGGGCCGTTCTCGCCGTAGAATGTGGGTGGGTGGTTGTTCAGGTCCACCACACGAATACTGACTGTAGTGATGGCGTAGTCAATAAATCGGTTATCAGGTCCGACCTCCGAAGCCTTGATTTAAAATGAAGAAAGTTATCCATGACACTTCTTATAAATACACACTCAATCTTTACTGATATTCATATTATAACTATAGCCAACCTTGACTATTAATTCATATAACTCATTCTTCAGCTGTACAGGAAATGATGTCAAGCTGATACACCCACTGGTGCTGTTGATGCTAAAGAAGCCGTCACTGCCTTTAGTGAACAGAAGAAGAGACAGACACCGTTCAATAGATTTAATGAAGCTCTTATTTGACCACAATATAACATTGTGAAAACAGATCTTGGTAGATAAATTGAACTAGATGACATGAAGGCAGATGTTTAGCTCTCCAGTTCACAAAATATAATGAGCACTGAAGCAATAACGCAGCTGACCGTTCAGAATGGAATAATGGATGGGATTGGGGCTGTTCTGGTCCCCGTCCTTGGCAAAGACAGTGAATATCTCCGAACCCTGGACATAGAACAGAAAAAAAAGACAGAACATCATCATAAAAGCTCACGGATTTTAAGCATGTATGTGTGTATATATATATATATATATACAATGAAATGGTGTCATACTTACTGGTACAGAGACTTCATAGACAAATCCAAAATACGGAGTACCAACAAACACTGGAGGAGAATCTTGGGTGTCAAGGACATTGATGGTTACGATGGCTGTCGAGGTCATAACCTGGTATTTCCCGTGAAATTTACCACCTCCATCCTGAAACAGAGACACAGCACAATGTCCTGATCACCGATGTGATCAAATGATGTTCTGAAGAAATTCTTCTCATCTTTGAACTTCATTTTTACAACATAAAGGCATCTCTGAAACATCAATGCAAACAGCCCTAACTATCAGTGAGGGGCAGAGAGGATTTTGTGGCTCACCTTTGCTACAACAGTGACAAAATGAGTCCTGGAGAGTTCGTAATCCAGCGATTCACCCGTTCTGATGCGCAGAACACCACTGTGACCGTCGATGGTGAACTTACTGCTGGACTGCAAACGAAATGACAACTGATGAAGATTTCTTTCCTGAAATATATAACACGTCTCTCAAAGTTACAATCACGTCTGTCCAAACCTCAACCGTTTCAGACCATTTCTGTTCCAAAAGATGACATTGAATAAAACTCTCAAATGCCAAATGGCACACGCTGAACCGCCGTTATTAGATGGTCATGGCCGTAATCCAAAAAGAATGAATGCTTGACCCAGAATAAACTATTTACGAGAAGCTTTAATGAACATGGAGAGCTATGACATCAACACCGTAACTATTAACGCAGGACACAGAACGAACCGGGAAATGGTGTGAAACTAATTAGAAACTATGGTAACAAGCGATAACTCAGGTGACGGATAATCAAACTAAACAAGAGATCTGAAACAATATGATCATGAAGTATACATACTGAAGAATCTGACTTCTCAGAGCAACGTTGGTGCAGTTTCTGCACCGTTTAGATCCAAAGATCTCCATTTTAAACATGCAGAAGTTCTGACTGCCGCTGTTAGTGTTCTCATATTGGGAACTGTTGTGATGACTATGGGTTGCTCGCAAACGCACGAATAAAAACACATGAATAGTGTTTGTAGTTTTGGTCAATTTGCCTGTTTTAGATGAGATGGTTTGGAATGCAGGTGATTTAGTAAAAGATATAATTCATTGATTCATTTGAATAAACAGATCAGATCGAGAACCCAGAACACACCAGACTGCAGATCCAATGTATGTTTAAGTTCAGATCTTCCGTGTCTTCACTGCTCACCGTTTCTTTCACTGGCCCATGTTAAAAGGTCCTGTGGTGTGAATAATGTATTTGTAAATGGACAAATATTCTTTGAAATCCTTCTATTAATTTGAGCTCATAAAAGCGGCATGTAGAATAATTATATCATAAGTCAAATATGTTGTTCAAAAAAATATCAGAAATTCACTTTTCCTCTGAGAAACGTGCCCTTAGAGGCCAGACGCTCGGCTCCCTTTGCTGTGGGAAATGTTCAGAAGCGTCCGACCTCAGATGCCTCGTGAATCAGAGCGACATGTGGCTGAACGCAGAGGTAAGCCAGGCTAAGCCCTCAACCTGCCTAAATGTAATTGAAATTTAATCCAGTAGCCGCAAATTTTCTGATGGTACTTTGGTGTCACGTCTGTTCGACAGGCGATGTGTGTGTGTCCCACATGACACAGAGTCTAAGTTAACACTGGCAGTAGAACACAAAGCTTATGACATCTTAGAGATTAAAATATCTTCAGTGGTTATTCTTTTAAACTCACTGCCTTGAGAAAGGGACTAAATCAGACTTTTAAAAGAGCAACCACTGATGCCACAGGAAGTCGTTCGGTCTGACCTGCAGGTTGTAGGTGACACTTCCTCCGGAGCCGAGGTCTCTGTCGACGGCCTGAACTCTGTAGATGCTGCTGCCCGGGGCGGCATCCTTCAATACAGATCACAGACATTCAAGCATGTCATTATATGAGCTTCACCAATAATGCTGACCGTTTATTATGACCCACATTCATTCAGTTCCAAACTGCTTCATTCTTACCTCAGGAACGTCCACTATGTACGGTCGATTTAAAAACTCTGGCTTTTCGTCATTAACATCTGTGATAAACACTCGAACATTTTCAACAACCTTGGAGAAATGAGGCACAAAGTAAATTTGACCTGACAAATGGCACATTCGTAGTCACTAACGTACACTAAACACGATACGCAAAGGACTATGGAACTAAATGATAATTACGGGACAGTTATAATTGAAATGCAGCGTCAAAGGCTAGTACCACTTCTTAAAGGTGAAGTGTGTAATATCTGCAGCACAAGCAGCATTAAACAAAATCCTAAATTAACGATTATTTCCTAAACATTCCAGCAGCCAAACAGATTCAGTCAGCAGATCACATGACATGAACCGGCTCGCGTCACTGGTTGAGTCAGAAGTTGATCACACTAATCGATGTTGTGAAAGAGTCACAAGGTGTGTTTGACTTCAACTGATCAGCGAGATTTTTTGCTTCCAGTCAGAGTTAGGAGTCCAAACATCACGTCAGACGCTTTCCGCTGCGAGTGGTGTCGCTTGCTTTCTTTATCGCAGATGAACCGGATTACATGCATGTAGCATTTTCCTAACATGTTTCAGACATTTACATGCAGCAACACGTTTCATTCAATACTTACTGTACTGCTTAATGCAACACCAGAATGTTTATGTTTTATGTTAATAAACATACCACAACATTAAGATTACATTAAGATGTCCTTTTTTTTTACTTTTGTAAAAATATGGATTTGTGAGCATTAGCAGAACTGAAGGTGTCAGAATAAACATAAAAACATCGTCGTCACTCCCTAACCCTAACCCTCGTGCTCTATTGATGGCATTCGTCACCGTGACGTGGAAATGCTGCCGACTCAAGTTGGACAAAATTTCTACCCAACATGCAATGCTTCAAGTCAGATGCCTGTCGGTCTGTGCAGCGCCACATGACGTCGAACACACCGCCGGTGTTTCACTCTTTACAAAGTCAAACTACCTGTGACTGACCAGCGACTGAACATTCGATGACACGCTACTAGCTGAACATACAAACAATGACACACTTCCGCTTTAAGAAGTGAGCCTGTAAGTAGAACGTATTGTCATCATGTTTTATCACCTTGTTTCTGCCATCTGTGATGGTCACACATCCAACGATCTCATCCTGAACCTTAACATTCAAAACAAGTTGAATTATTACACAAATCTCAGACTTCAGATGGTATTTTTCATGATTTATGTCCTTATATCGTGCCATTTTAATAACGTATACACTCGCCTCTCTGTCCAGACTTTCAATGAGAGTCACATTCCCTGATTTGGGCTCAACACTGAAACACTCTCTGGAGCCCTTATCAAAGGTCATGCCATAGGTCACGGGTTCCCCTTCTGGGTCGGAGCCGTTCAGCGTGTACACATGAGTCCCTGTGGAAGAACGAATCAAATATGAGCAAATGATCTCAAAGTGTGTGTGCTCGCAGTATATGCGCTCCTCCACACTGAGACCAGAAAACCACTGCGAGAAATTCTCTGTCACTAAAGCTCGCTGAATATCTGAGAAAGGAATTTCTGCACACAACAAAAATGAATTCAGCATGATCAGTGATTTGGCTCATTATATCTCTGTTCTGTGATCAGTTCAGTATGACACAGTATTTGATGTTAGGTTTTCTGTTCTTCTTCCCTGTCTGACAGCATGATGTCAGTGTGTTGTCACAAACGTGAGGTGCATTCGAGTGCTAACCAACAGATGTGTCTTCAGCGATACTGAAAAGCGCCATGTTTCCATTCCTGCTGCCAGGTCCATTGTCATAGAAATATGGTGCGAAGTCAGATTTCCCTGAAAACACAGATACTTCAAGCTCAGCATCAAATAACAAGCAAATACATCTCACACTTTGAGCATTAAACATCAGGATGTTCACACACACAAAAACTGAGACTATGTAGAGAAAATAAGAAATAAAGTGTAAATGGTGACATCTTTGTTAGACTGACAACAGCATTCAGTGAAATCACTGACACAAAAATCATTTGGACCAATTCAAGTGAAATTCAGTCTTAGAAAGTGAGAATTACATGCATTTTAGATGCTCTAAAAATAAAGCAATAGTTCTACTGTAAATTGTAATGTGTTAAATGTGTATATATACGGACAAATAATCAAGTAGCACAGCTCTGCTCCCCTGCGAACACTCACATTATACTTAAAGGATTATGGAGATGGTCACAGTTGTGAAGCTGATTACACAAAGACTACAGTCTCGTCTCTAACCAGTAAAACACTCAGTAACTCACCCATAGACATCCACAGTGAGATGAGAAGAATTACAGTCTTTTTGTCCCTCATACTCTTCATCCTGCAGAAAAGTGTGAACAGTCTGAAGGATCATATGGTGAGCGATGCAGCCGCTGCCCATCTGAAGACGTCTTAAACACGTCTGAGCGCAGGAGACGCAGCCTCTGTAATCCCGTGACTCACTGCAGCTCACGACTCAAAGACGAACCTAGAACAACAAGCACACATCTAACCCGTCACCAAGAGCACACTGCCACATTTTCATTTTTAAACTCAACATTCAAGTTAGGGTTAGACTCCATAACGCCTGCTTTTTTCCCTAGAAATATAATTGAGGGTTAAGTAGATTTAGACAATTTGTTCTGTAACTTCAGAACTAAATGAAATAGAAGGACAGACCTTCAAGACATCCATTATTTTTCTATGAAGTGTACATTTGCATCAACTTCTGATAAAGCAGATCTGTCTCTGAGAGCTATTATAAGGGGTGAATGTGACGTACATGGAGGTTTGATGTAGTTCACACGTCACACACTTCGGTGAACGCGGAACAGTCACGAGAATTGCACGGCTATATATAAAGAGTGTTTCAGGAATCCCGTGCTTCCGTTCACTGCAGATACTGAAAACAACACCGACGAAATTTCGTTCCTTCTCATTTGATGAAGATTTGCTGTGAACTCTGGCTAGTTTGCACCGACAAACAGAAACTTCTATCCATTGATAGAAGTTTAGTAGAATAGTCTGAATTTCTGCATTAACTTTACTTTTCTGATGGGTTGTTTCAGTGATTCGTTGCGTACAGGTGTTTTGATGGAACTTATTTTTGATGCTGTAAAATGCAAAAACATAAGGCTGCCTTTATTTATTATGAGAGAATAATCAGATCACACTTTCTGTTCTCAAGCCAGCAGCTCACAGAAACAGGGCAGGATTATTTGGACAGAGAGTAGCTCACTCAGGAATAATGTGTTTTTCGTCTGATCAGTTTGTATGCCATCACAGAGGGAAAAATATGAAATATTTCTGAAGAAAACATTCTTTTACCCGTTTTACGGGTCATGCTCATGGAGTGCAGACGCAGCAGCAGCCAGATTGTCACACATATCTTCTCCTCTTGCTTCGGGTCTTCAACGATGTCCACTTTGAGAAAGCAGCAATGAGGGACATGATGGACGGCAAAGACAGGTGAAGGTGTTCACGTGGTCAGCTGCAGAATTGGCACAGCTGTGTAGAGATGGCAGAAGGACGGACAGTAGGATGTGGGGTTCAGCGCCCGCTAAAGTGTGATTATTAGTACAATAAGTCTGAATAAAGCTTTTTCATGTGTTAATGACTTGTATATGTATTTATTTATTGTGATTACTTTAATTCATTCTTTACTCATTTATGTTTCCTATTGTCAGTAAATAAAATGTAATATTATTAATTCATCCTTTAAATCATTGCTTAACTGAAAATTGAGATATATTCACCTTGACTGCACTTGTGCGTTCATGCATAGCAATGTCATATGACCAAATGAATTACATTTTGCTTGTTTTACTAACACATCATTTTCAGTAAGGAGTAATATAATTAAGTTTAGGGCAGAATTTTTCATTATTGTGAGCAAGTGTAGGGGTGGGCTAGCAATGCTGGGGTAATCTTATTTTTAGTAGTAATACTTCCATTTTCTGAGTACAAAATCAACATTCTTCTCCAAAGGTGGGATCTTCGAGCAGCTGCCCGACGCTGACGTTGAGTTCCTGATGCTGTGAGGTGTTAGTGCACCTGTCACTCATTTTTGTCTTTTTATTATTTATTGCAGAACTTATAATTACATACAAGATCAGGAAAAATACCATGGTTGTATCTTTAACAATGAACAATCATAAAAAAAGACAAAAAACAAAACAAACATTTGTGTACATCATCATGAGATTAAATACAGAGCACAAAAAAGCACAATCACAAGGTTAATTATCTGAATAATTCATCATAATGGATCAAAAATATGTATATTTATTGTTATTTAATAAGCCTGATGAATAAAACAACAGTTAAATTCAAGAAAAAGAGGGAAACAAAGGAGATTTACATCACTTCTCCTTGTGGATGAAAATGTTTGCGTATAAAATAAATTAACATATTCAAGAGATTGCGATTTTGGGTTTTCATAATAATAAAAAAATATCTTTAAGGATAAAACTGGGGGTCACATTAGTAGAGTTGAAAATAGAAGAACTGAAATTAACCCCAAATTTATTGGTTACACTACAATCACAAAATGGGGAGCTGTTTCTTCAACAAGACTACAAAATGAGCAAGTTCTAGCAAGATATTTACACTAAATGAATAAACCTGTCACTCATATCTCTTGAGTTGTTGTGCTTGCGATAACGTCGTAGGTCACATGTTAACGTCGACATGGAGCACAAAAGATGAAGAACCACAAAGGAAATGTTTCAAGGGGGACCCCAAAAAGTGACGGACCCTACTAGGACGTGCGTCCAAAACCAGTTCAACTCCCCCTTCACTCATTCACTGATCCCTATATAGTGAACGGCATTTGAGTGCACAATGTGTTCACAATCATGAAATACTATAAAAACTACAAACAAAAATAAACAAGTGTACATTATTTCATGTATTTATTATTTTTAATAAAGTGTTTTTCAGGTCATGACGTCACATTAGTAACAGATGATGAACGAATATCTTTAAATCATCCACTAAATGATCATCTCTTAAAGTCGAATGAGTGAACATCAATGCCACATATTAAAACACTTTTCTGTTAGAGAAACACATTACATGGAGTTCATGCCTACATAATAAATTTTAATATGTTTTAGTTTGTGCTGTTGTCAAGTAGGGTCCGTCACTGTTTGGGGTCCCCTTGAAACATTTCCGTTGTGGTTTGTGCTCTTTGCAGCGCTTTTCGTAAATGTAGCGCTTTTTTGTGTTTGCATGTGTTGAGAGGATTTGCAGCACATGTGTTGTCAAACTGATGATCACGTTTTTTTTATTTTCTTGTGCTTTTTTTAATTCGCATGTGCTTTTTTAAAAATTTGCATGTGTTTTATTATTTGAAGCGCTTTGAGCTCTCTCGGCCACCGTACATTTGCTTATTAAATGCGTTTGGCCTATGTAACATCCTGCCATTGTTTGGTGATTGTTACGATGGTGTTGAACAGAATTTGTGTCCAGAGTTGAATGCTAAATGCTTGTAAACATCGTGTATATTGATTCAGCATTCCGATTACCGTAATGCTAATGTGAGTAATTCAATTTTTTGGGGTGGAATATAACATTTGCCATTACATTAAAAAATCTGATTTTTTAGCAATTTATAGTGGATTATTTTTGTGATCGATTTACTTAAGTTTAATGAAATGGTTTTATTTGTGATTTGAGTGCACTTCCGTCCTGTTAGTTTGCGGAACCCTGTGTTCTGATAATTACCATTCCTGCTACTTTTGCATGTGAATATTGTGTCCATTTATAAAGAAACACTAGTTTTTGCCCTCTCAAATTCTCATCTCTTGTGAGGTTAAAATGTGAAATAATGGCTTCACATGCAAATAAAACAAAAGTCCACCCACAGTTGGGACCCTAGATCAGTTTATTCTGGTGTTTCACAGTCTGAATCACTGTTACACAGGCTCTTTAGTGAAAGTCACATGTGAAGGCTAAGTGTGGTAACCCATACTTGGAATTCATCCTCTGCATTTAACCCGTCCAAGTTGGGACACTTCCTACTCTTAATGTGCGTAAGTTATTGGAACTGTGCCCTTAATCGTCTACCGCCTGTAAACCATTAGTGTCTTAAGTTTCACTGGTCCATAAGCAATAATCGCTTACGGTTCATTGAACAAGCATGAATAAAAAAAGTTTAACTTTTCAATGAAGATATATAAAGCTTTTCGATGTTACAAATGATCAGAAAATACAGTATCCTGAAAAAGGGATTTTGACTGTACTGTTACATATTGTGCGTTCCACGGTGAAAATCTCCAGGGTAATTGCATCTTCTGTCGAGGAAAGCAGGATCTTCAGCGTGTGATGGAGACACTCCCTCTGCTGGTCACACTAACCCCCCAGCTGCCAAAGGCTTGACCGGCATCTGTTCTTGAGGCTACTCCTTTTTTCTTTTTGCAGACGATCACAAAATTCATATTCATATTAATGTGGTTTAAGTGTTTTGGCTGTGAATGTGACCTACAGTCACTATTGAATATTCCTTAATTTTGAATTTTTAAATCAAGTTGCACCTGTGCCAGTGCTGATGTTCCCATCCACTGGCAATGGCCTCCTTTTAGGATTTAATCAGCATCAGAATACAGATGGCAGACACGAGGATTACTCGCTAATCTCACTGTCATCTGCCGCTGGTCAGAGCACAAATAAAACATGAATGTCTGTCGATGCCCAGATCCTCTCGTAACGGCAGAACACAAACAGGGCTTCTCTATCACAGCTGCTGCGCGGATCTGTCTGAAAAATAACAGTCCGTCTCAACTCTAATCATAATCTGGATCATGGACCATAATCAATATGTAAAATGATCATATACCACTAATCTCAAAGAAACCAATGAAAGGGCTCGCTATCAGAACGTGAATGTTTGAGAGCCTCTCTGCGCTGCTGAGCGATTCAAGTCAAGTCATCTTTATTTATATAGCGCTTTTTACAATGCAGATTGTGGCAAAGCAGCTTTACATTAATAAGAAAATGGTCTTATTGTGCAGCTTACTCTATATATTATTGATTCATTCCGTTCCAAATATCAGTAGTTATTATAGTTAATTTATGTATATCAGCACCGGAGAAAACAGTGACGTAATCGTCCGGCTCAGCTCAGTTCGCATACAACGGCGCCAATGCAGGCATATCAAAAACACTGCTGAATATCAATGAATCAATGAATGATTCACTGTCATTCTGCTCTAGAGTTCAGTGATGTTTCTCATGTCTTTAGATATCACAGTGCCAATGACAAACAATCCTGCACAATGTTAGTTTAAATAGTGTTTGTCTGTTGAAAAGCAATAAACTGTACAATTAAGATGTAGTAAAATGTAGATGCAAATAAAGTTTATTGAACCATGAGTGTCAAACTGTAAGAACGCAAAAATCACAGTGACACAAACATTCTCTGTGGAATAACTCTGGTCTGCTGTGAGATTAGTATAATAAATAGACAATGTTTGTTGTAATTACACCAAATTTGAACATCTGCATTCAACCTCATCTGATAAACATTAACTCTGTCCGTTTACTGTCTGACACGTTCAGCTGAAAACCATCCAAAAGTTTTTTTTTTCTGCTTTTAAACAAATAAATGCAAAATAAATGAGCAAGACTTATTGAGCAACATCATCTTCTCCAGTCCAGTCTCATGTCCTCTTGTCTCCTTGAAGCTACTTCCTTCTGTTTCCGCCGCCATTGGCTAGAATCATCACCAAACGAATGAAGATGTTGAGAGTGTCCATGTAAATGCCCATGCATCTGTCAGAGCAGAGAGGAAGAACACGTCACTGTGATGCAGTTTACAGAAGGCAGAATGTGGACCGTCATACTGTGTGACCTCTGTTTACATGATAGACATGAAGTCATGTGAAAGAGGTTTTCTTTCCCCAACCCAACCCACAGAAGACACTTACGCATTAATAGGATCATATTTCTGAACGCCATAAAGAGGGTGCGTCTCGGCACGCTTGATGACTTTCTGTGTGTCATACAGCAGAAACATGCTGAACAGCACCAGACCTCCGTAAACAGCCACGGAGTAGAGACCAGCTCCGAACGCTGAGGTGGGCGGCAGGAACATGGAGCCTTTGGAAAGAGGCAAAGAGATGAAATCCCTGCACTGTCTCTTAGACCAAATACACTCAATCTGCAAAATCGGACTCAAAGTGAATCATACCCAGAGAAGATGCAAATACCACTCCGAACCCCACGGCGAGTGGCCCGCCCATGTTGAGGAACTTCTCGCTGGGCGCACACATGGCCACGGTCGACAAACCTCCCACGATGCCTGCTGTGTACCAGGCAGCTCGAATCATCAGAGGTCCACCCAACAGAGTCAATGGAGCGATGACGGCTCCCATTACACCTGCACACAGTGGAATACGATTCATGAGCAGCATGTGACTCAAGTGTTGTGGCTGTTCGTCCACACGGGAGCGATAACTTTCACGTGAGGGCACGTATCTGCCTTCTGAAATGTTCTGCAGTGCTCAACTAAAGGAAATGAAACCCAGCAGAACTTCAGACTACAGTGCCCTCTAGGGGTCAGTTAAAGCATCTGATCATCTCTGGCCTCATCAGGTTTCAGACGGAACTGTGACAGCACTTTACCTGCGTGCAGCGCCCAGGCCAGGTGTTTCGGCAGACTGTTCTCGTACGAGATTGACCTCACCAGCATTCCTGCACCAATCATGGCAGCGAATGTTGCGCCAATAGCCTGCGGACCATTAATATGTTTGTCACAGCATTGAAGAAGTTCTATCAATCTATGAATCCAGTAAACGCCTTTATTTATTTATTTATTTATTTTTTTAAATATCCCTCTCAATAGGAATGTTAAACTACAAGTGGGATCAGGTACAGTATATAGTATTAATACACCTTATAGTGTGTTCTATACGAGAGAATCGCTGTCATGTAGAATTTATATAAAGGGCAACAAATAAAAAAACACCACAACATTCTTGTTAACTCATATGATCTCTTGCGTACCAGCCAGGAGCCCCTCATCATGAGTCCCATGAGCGCCGGCGTTCTGCTGACGGCCACAGCGGACAGCGCGGTCAGACTCACGCTGCCAGCGAAGTACATGTATGTGGAGTGGATCCTGTCCTTCACATACTGCGGCCAGATCCTGTGAAAAACACAGCTTCAGTTTTCATCACTAAAATGCAGTCTGTTCCTACAAATGAAACACGAGTCAACGATTCGAAGAGAAGTTCGTTGTTGGAACTTTTTCTGCTGGCATAAAGAGATCAGTTCTGGCCTTATATCATTTAGGGGTCGTTTACACGACACCGATTTCAACTAAAAACAGAACACTTTTTATGTGTTTTGGCTGACTCTTACACTGCTTTCTCTATGGCTCCCATCTCATTGGACATCCCGAAGCCATAATAACATAAAGCTCCCAATCCGACGGCGGCGCCTCCTGCCAGGATGATTCTGCCCATGTTGTCAACTGTAAAAGAGAGACAGAGAGACTAGCAGGGCACTCACAAACATCATCTGTAATGGCATGGAGTTGCTCTGTTGTGTTTTTTTTTTTTAAAAGGGGTCAAGATTTAATCTTACTTTTCATCTTAGTTAAGAGTTCTGGGTTAGGGTGGAAGCATGCATTTGCTACATAATGTTAAGGGCTGCATTTCTCAAAAGCATCTTGAGCTAAATTGATCAGAGACCACTGGTGTCAGTGGTTCTACGATCTACTTAGGCTCAGGATGCTTTTGGCAGATGCAGCCCGGACTGGCATTAACATCCGTCTCAGCTGATCTGACCACAGGCACTTAAGAGAACAGCCTTTAAAACATTTTGTGATTAGATTACTCAAACCACAGGTGGCGCTGCAGTCGTCTACCTCTCGACACAGACCAGAGATCTGAGAGAGCAAAAGTAATCACGCCATTACATTGAACTGCTTGTTTTCGGCGGATAGTGTATCTGCAGTCTAGCAAAACTCAGACCTGCTCAAACACCTGAACCAGCTAATCTAGGTCTTCAGGATCGCTTGAAAAAAAAATGATAGACCAGGTGATCTGAAACAGGCTGGAAATAAACTTTGTAGGAGCAGTATGAAGACCTAGGATCTACACTTAAAGTCTATTAAAATGATTCACAATTGACCATTTGTAATAAAGACCAGCTTTCAGTCATAATACGATTAAAATCATATATTCTCTACAGAAATCACATAGAAAACAAAAACAAATTAAAAGATTAACATTTTCTCTCCACAATCCAAAGAGATGCGGGACAGGTGAAGCGGTCATTCCGCATCATGCTTTTAGTCTGTGCCGCGGGTCAATGCTGTGGCCAGATTACTGTAGCTCACGGCATTTCCAACCTCCATCTCTTCTCTAACGAGCCCTCTCTAGATCTGGAAATGAAGCCTGTGTTCCAGCCGTCCGATCGCCGGAGGCAGATGTTAATACCAGGGCTGAACAGCAGCAATAACAAGAGATAAAGGTGTGTGCAAGCAGAATGTAACAATTCACTTTTAATGGCCGTGTCAGTAGCAGGTTCGAATGCTGCGTCCTGAAGTTGCTCTTTGGAAGTCTTGCTCCGGCGGAACCCCAGTCTTGTCTTGGTGGAATAACCCTGATCGAAAACAACATAATGTAAAACAAAACATGCATCACTGGCTTACAACAGCTACACCTGATGGGACCAGTGTGTGGTCAGTACCTGCTGCGGTCTCATCAGGGGCGGGCAGGACTTCATGAGGGCTGAGCTGCGGAGGGTTAGAGGGGTCTGACCCAGGGCTGACCGCAGTCCGGCCGCAGAGACTGACCGCAGGCATGACAGCCGTGACACCAGCATCACTGTCTGTGTGAAGACACTCACAGCTAAAACTCTTTTCTTATAAACAGCACAACAAAGATACAGAGTCAATACAGCTGGCATTCTGTATAAACGCCAAGACAGGAGAATATAAAGATGTTTCTCAACTACAAACTCATGTTCAGTAGAACGAATGTTAGATTTGCCTAAATTTGAGTCTAGCGGCTCAATTTTACTCTAGCGGTAAAACAATCCTGTAGTACCTCATTTACACTTTAATTACTGTAATATATTAGGTCTAAAAGTAAAACTCACCGCTTGGTTTGTTTTCTAATTTCACCTTAGAGATGCGTCTTCTCAACTGATGTAACACACACTAAAGTCCTTCCTGAACCTTCCTGCGTGACGTCATACGACCGTGACAGCCACGCAATGCACTATGGGTCTTGAAGTTCGGACGTTCTTCGTTTGTTGAGTTAACTCAATCATTTATGTCCCGCTTGTTTATTTCATTAAAAAAAAAAAAAAACATGCACTAGAATAACCAGAGAAACAAATAAATAACGCACTGGTCTGATACCGTTATGAATGAACAACAATTCAAATAATTTATTTGAAATCATTAACAAATATTCAGTATTTTCACTGCTTTTCTTTTGATTGATGGATGTAAAACTTAGCAAGTAAATCAAAACGTGGCGTTTGTTCGATTGTTGCGTTGGTAGACTCGATGACGTCACGGCACACGTGACGCTCGGCGCTGTTTGGGGCTTCTGTCTCTCTGGCTCTGGAGTCAGACTCGCTCGCGCTGGATGTGAATCGCATCTCTGTCCCTGAGAACCCTTTTGCGTTTAAAACTAAATGCATTTCGATCCGCTTATAGTATTAGCATATATTTGACAGTTTTATTTGTATTCCCAATTAATTTCCGCCCTTTTCATTTGGTCATTTCTTTATTTAATAGTTTAATGTGTTACAACGCCGGTCGCGAATGATTATTGCATGATGGATTCGAATGTTTTAAAACTATTGAACATTGAATTTTACACACCGTGATCTGGATTGTACTGTTTTCTTTCCATCAAGTGAACGAGGAAACATAATGGTACAGTATCATCTGCGGATGTTTTATTTTATTCCGTTTGACAGTGTCATTTGAAATGATCATGAATGACTTTCTGTGTGTCTGTCATATAAGGACATGGTTTGGGATTTTCAGTGATACTGTAACCGAAACTGTGATTCTGACTGATGCTGTTACACATCTGTGGATTTTTTACTCTGCATCAAAACATTATTCCGCGATGAATCATTATTTTGTCGTTGTATGTCAGTGAATGGACATTGATTTGAGGGTCCTTCAGTAATCTCTGCATTTACTGGAGATTTGGTGAAATGAGTCTGAAGCGGATCATGTTTTAATCACAGATCCTTAAATGATTATTTTCTGGTGCTGATCAAATGCCTGTGCGATTCTGCTGCTGTTTCTGTCAGTCTCAGTCCCTCTAGTGTCTGTGTGGAATGTGACACTGATGTGAGATGATCAGAGAAATGCACCGGAGCTCGGAGCTGATCTTCCTTCATATCAGTCAATGATCATTTATGGTTTAATGGTGCAGCTTAAAATCAGTTTGTGTTTTGAATAGATGGACAGACATCAAAAGAGTAGGAGAGACAGTGTGAGAAAATGAGCACACACTCAGATAAATACATACACTGATTTTTTGTTTCTTCAGAGTTTTGGTGGTGATGTAAAAGGTTTCCGGAGTCTCATTTGTGGCTCACGTTAATAATGCAAGACAGAACTTGCTTCCTAACCACCATCTGCTGGATGGACACCTTCTCTTCCAGCCTCTTATCTTACTGTGTAATTATCTCCAACGAGCCGACTTTTACAGGGTCAGTTATGACTGAATGCCTGCTTATCTAATGTTCAGATTCCTGACGGTGACACTGAGTCTGCAACATCTGATTGAGTTTGAAATTTGTGTCATCTATCAACCATGGCTCATTAGTTAAGGACATACTTACTATACATAAGTCAAATATTATTTTAATATTCTTGTTGATATTTGTCTTAATGTATTGTTGTGCTAATGTCGGTCCTAAAATACAGTGATTGTCCGGGATCTTTAGCGGAATTTAATCGTGTAGGAAAAGAGACCTACTGTAAATAGCGGACTTCTTTAAAGTTCCCCTGTAGTCAATCATTTTATCCCTTAAAACTCATCGTTAATCACCAAAACCACATATTTAAACATTTTATTTCCCGTGGAAAAAAAAAATTAATTCCTTAAAATAACGCAAATGTAAATCTAGACCCTTGCTTCATTTAGTATACATCTGTCCACGAATATGCAAATTAGTTTCGGCCTCTGCCCAGAATACCTGATCCACTCGCTCAGCTTTACTGTAGTAAATTTTACACAATGTCATGTGGAATACTGGTTTAGGTTCATCAGCCATATGTTTTAAACAGAAACCGATTCAGAAGAAGCAGAAAAGTGAATTATACAGGCTCGTCTGCAAGTCGATGTATCAGAATGATAGTGCGTTTTATGTATCAGTCTCTACAACATCGGACACATAACGATAATTAATATGATTCACCTTTGGCATGACTACCCTGTTAACACTGTTAGCTGTTCAGGGAAGGAGGCAGGAACCGGCAAACGTTTCACAACTTTTATATAGGGTAGTCGTGGTCTAGTGGTGAGGGAGTCGGGCTTGTAATCTGAAGGTTGCCGGTTCGATTCCCACGCCGGCAGGAATTGAAAGTGGGGATTGTGAATAAACAGCACTCTCTCCATCTTCGATACCATGACTAAGGTGCTCTTGAGCAAGACACCTGACCCCTTGTAAGTCGCTTTGGATAAAAGCGTCTGCTAAATGATGAAAAAATGAAATTTAAAAAATAAACACAAAATGAAAGTAAAGGCGGCAGCCCCTCATGGGCGGCTGTCGCACACACATAAACAAAACATAATGTGAAGCCCAGGCCTCGAGTTACCCTTTGTAACTCTAATGAGAGCAGTCTCAGTACTATGGTACGGTCTAAATCCTGACTGGAAATCCTCACAGATACCATTTCTTTCCAAGTAGGAACACAGTTGAGATGATACTGCCTTTTCTAGTATTTTTGACAAAAAGATAGATTGGAAATCAAGTAAAAGGACCGTAAAAGTAAGTATTTATAATAATAATAATAATAATAAAAAAAATATATATATTATACACAACAATAGCATGTTATTATTTTGATAGATATTTGAATTATTTTTATTATTATTATCATAATTAGAAGTCTTTGCAACAACATTATTTCTGGCATCTGTAACCCAAATATCATTGCATCTCCTTTGCTTTGTGAAATAATAACGTGTACAGTTTTATTTTAAAGAAGTACATGTGTTTGCTCTCATAACCACTGAACATCTGAACACAAACAATGTCAAACAAATCAAACACACAGTGACAGATCTTCCGTCTGTTCTCCAAAATGTAATCAAATGTATATTTCTGCAGGCGGGTGTAAACTGGTTAACTGTGTCTGGACAGGTCGCCGGCGCCATCACTGACAATAAGCTACCTGCAAATTACTGCGGGACGGCGGGTGTTCATTTCATGCTCTCTGAACAATGGTTGCTTATTTAATGTATAAATTAAGATATATGTCCAAGAAAAGGGTAAAGAAATGTGGCATACTTTAAAGTGCTGTTATCGTGGTGTTAGAATCAGTTTGGTTATGAAATCGATACCTGTGGAATTGTTCACAGACACCATACGCAAATCAACTAATAAATATCTTTATCACTGGCAAACAATAGGAGGCATTTCAGATTTGCTTTTAATTGACTGTAGGTCCACTACCACTTCATCAACACTCAGAGTGAGAAACCGCTTCAGACGATTCAGTGCGTGCAGAGAACTAACATTTTTGAGTTTTCTCAACTTGTTGTTGTCTAACAAGTTCAATTTACAACAAGTTGAGAGAACTCAAATCGCCTGAAGCTGGTTGCCTTAAACTTTTGAGTTGTCTCGACTTTTGATGTTTTGAGTATGAGTATAGTTTAGATTTGCATTCAGATGGATGTGAATCAACCTTCTCTTATTACCGGATCTGTTTCTCTTCCTGGTAGTGATGTTTATCACCTGCAGCGCAGTCCTTTATCCTTGAGAATTAGGGTTTATTCTCCCATTCCCTTTGCAACCTATTAGTGTAATTAGGGAACCTTTTGAGCGTCTGAGAATTGACTGTGTTGGCCCATGACCTTGGTCTAAATGTGGACATTGGCTGGTCTAGCCTGAAAAAATATGTTTAAAAAAAAAAAAAAAATGCTATTTGAGTGTAAGAAACAACATTTATGGGACAATTCATGGCCATGTGCTCCCATACAAATGCCGGACAGTTTGAGTTTTCTCCCGTCGTCTCTCTTGCCGAGCATCCCTTTCTCCTGGTTCAGATTTACTCGCTCCGAACCTTTAAGTGTTGAGTTAATGTGTCTGGAATTTTATCTTCTGATCTCTGCTGCCAAACATTTTTTGTTTCACTTGTATAATTGCAAATTTACTCCATCTACGCGTAAACACATGAAATGTAAAGACTTTTGGATAATTCTTAGGTCAACACAACCACAAAGATCCAACTCAGATGTTAGAGGTGTAGTCAGTCGATTTCATCAGGCAACATTTCCATCACATTTACATTTACATTTATTCATTTGGCAGACGCTTTTTATCCAAAGCGACTTACAAGTGAGGCACAAGGGCACCTAGTCATGCTATCGAAGATGGAGAGAGAGCTGTTCATTCACAGTCCCCAACGTTTTCATTAGTTTCTGTGAGAATTTTCCTAATTTCACAGCAAATGTTCTTTATCAATTATTCTTTATTTAATTTTTCACACCATAATGAGATGATATCAAATTTCATCAGTTGCACACATTTCTGAAAACTGGTTAAATTGATAATGAAACACATTTCTGTTGTTTATATTAATGATTGATTCAGGCAGAGGTTGTTTGCATGTGAAACAGACTGACTATATTTTTTAAGTAGATTAGTATTTTTTAAAGTTTTAAGCTTTTAATTTAAACCCAACCCAACATCAGTATTTGTGCATGATTCACCGTGAATGTTAATTAGTGGTGTTTACTAAAACAAGAGTCACTATTATTACTACTACTTTTTTCTTATTTGTTTCCAGAGCAACCTTTGGAGTGCAAGTCTTCTCGCACCAGTTTGTGCTCTGAATACATCTCAAATGATGTGCAGTAAATAGAGGCCTATTGCAGCATCAGTTGAATCCACTCAGAACACCTTAGCAACTACATACCAACACCCTCCCAATCACCCGCCGCACCCTATAGCATCTTTTAAGCACTCTAAACTCCATTGACAATTTCCTCAGAAAATTAAAAAATTTGTCCATCTTCCATTTGATAGACTCTTTCTGTCTCAATGAAAGATTTAATCAGATCATTTATGAAAACCAAATCTGTTGTGATTTGTCAGATTGTGAAACACAGTCCATGCATACTTTAAATTTGACTCCCATCAGTAATCAAGCACATGTAAATGAAGGCTACTAATTAAATGAAGGCTCCTCCTATTTAACCTATAGTCCATGTCTGGAGAGACATAATTACCTTAAATTACCTACAGTAACTACTGACAACATGTGTTAGCAAAACACACGCTATCAGACATGGACTGTCCACAACTACAACAAGACTGTCTCACCAGGGTTAGATGAATTAAGGATTAGCTCATATTATAAAAAAATGAAATGCTCAACTCAGTGTGGAAATAGTGTTTATAACTCGGTGTGTTACTGTGTTTGTCATAAGTCTATATCAAATAATGTGCTGTGTGTTTTATTTCAGAGTCAAATTGGAGGAAAAAGATGAAGGAATAATCTGAGAGCGAAACAACAGCTGAACACAATCACACTCAAGAATGCGCATTAAATATACCATTTCTGTCATCTTTATTGTGGCTCTGGTCATCATCGAAAAGGAAAACAACATTATTTCAAAGTAGGCACTTCTCTCACTCTTCTCTTTTATTTTTTCTTTTGTACGAGTGACTAACAGTCAGAGAACACTTTAAAATCAAAAGTCGTCTTATTCATTTTTCAAATGCCTCAGTTTACTCCCTCTCAAGTTTCCTACCAGTTTGACGTTCTTTCTTCTGTGGAACACAAGAGAAAATATTTTGAAGGCCAATGGAAACCAAACACCATTGGTTTTATTGTATAGACCAGGGGTCTCCAGACTCGGTCCTGGAGGGTCACTGTCCTGCAGAGTTAAGCCCCATCTTGCCTCAACACACCTCCCTGGAAGTTTCTAGTATGCCTAGTTTGACCTCGATTAGCTGGTTTAAGTGTATTTAATTGTGGTTGGAGCTAAACTCTGCAGGACAGTGACCCACCAGGACCAAGTTTGGTGACCCCTAGTATAGAAAAAAAAAAAAAAAAAAATCTATCATCAAAATATTTGTGTGACTTTCTATCTCTCAGATACGACATGAGGTCATGACAGAACGATCTTTTTAGCCCTAATAGCAACTAATTATTCTTGTGTCTTCAGGGTGTCTGATAAGCTGACCCCGCAGCTGCTGCTCAGCCCGTCTCTATTGTCTCCTCCGCAGCACAATGTCTCAGCTGACGTCTCTTCCGACCAACACGTGAATCATCGTCTGGTAAACTTGACGTGGTCCATCCAGGAGAGCGTCTTGCCTGCGTCTTCAGCGGGAGGACGGAAACACATCCTTCTGCTGGCTACGACTCGCACAGGCTCCTCTTTTGTTGGTGAATTTTTTAACCAGCAGGGATCAAATATGTTTTACCTGTTCGAGCCGCTGTGGCACGTGGAGCGCATGTTATCGGTCGAGACTGGCGGGACGAACGCCACAGTCGCTGGACCGGCGTATCGAGACGTTCTGCATCAGCTGTTCCTCTGTGACTTTTCCCTTCTGGAGAGCTTCATCGAGCCCCCGCCGGAGGATCATGTGACCGCTACGCTTTTTCGCCGTGAATCTAGCCAGTCGCTGTGTGAAGAATCCGTCTGCACGCCATTTGTTAGAAAAGTGTTTGAGCGTTACCATTGCCGTGAGCGGCGCTGTGGGCCACTCAACCTGACGCTGGCCTCGCAGTCCTGCATGCAGAAGGAGCATCACGCGATTAAGTCCGTCCGTGTGCGGCAGCTAGAGACGCTACGGCCGCTGGCGGAGGATCCCAGACTCGACATGAAGTTCATCCAGCTGGTCAGGGACCCTCGCGCCGTTCTCGCCTCACGAATGGTTGCCTTCTCCAGCAAGTACAAGATCTGGAAGAGGTGGGCCGTGGATGAAGACCTTCCAGTGGATGAGGACGAAGTGAGAAAACTCAAAGGAAACTGCGACAACATTCGCATGTCTGCTGAGATCGGACTCAAGCAGCCACCGTGGCTTCGCGGACGCTACATGCTAGTGCGCTATGAGGACATTGCACGATTCCCCATGCGCAAAGCTGCAGAGATGTACGGCTTTACAGGCATTCCCTTCAGCGCAGCGGTGGAAGAGTGGATCATAAAAAATACTCAGGCATCTAAGGAAGTCAGTGGAGTTTATTCCACCCAGAAAAACTCATCTGAACAGGTGGAGAAATGGAGATTCAGCATTCCCTTTAAACTGGTTCAGCTGGTGCAGAAAGTATGCGGCCCCACCATGACTCTGTTCGGCTACAAGTTTGCTGCAAGCAAAGACATGTTGATCGATAAATCAGTAAGCCTGATCGAAGAGAGAACATTCGTATGATACTACACATACTTCTGGCATGGCATGACGAATAGTGCTGAGATTTATGAAGCTGTTCATGACATGATTGAAATGTTATATTATTCAAAAATTATTTACATAACTTCTTAAGCAGTACTGAACGATGAAATATTTCTTTTTTGTACTGATGGCTAATAAGTCAAAAGTGATGTGCCCATGTTTATTTTTTGGGTAAAAGTGCGATTGCTCTGGGACACTGCAGGTGTTTGAGGTTCTTTCAACTATTCTGTATGTGTGTTTGTTTTGGGGAAATGAGCTAACAGATATTTCTGTGTGTTCAGATACTCTTTCCTCCGATCCACTCCTGAGATATCAAAGACACAACGATTCAAATGCTGTCATGCAGTTTTTCACCCAATCCTTTTCATCGATTTGTGAAAAAAAAGTGAAAATGAGTCCTTTCTGAATTATATTCAAACTCTGTTAGGTAAGTTTGTTAAGAAGAACATGTAGTCTCTTGTAATACAGCTTTAAAATGTCCAATAAGGGGTTAGTAAAATGTTTCTTACCTAACCCTAAATTCTTTGTTTTTTCTGTGTTGTAAAGATTTTATCAAGCAAATAATAAACAGGTGCTTTAGTTCCTACATTTTGAGTGGTAGCTGAAAGTCTGAACATTATATGCCAAGATTCATGTGAACAAAGATCTCTTTCATTGCTGCTGCAAAAGAACCATGAATCCACAAATGTAGGAACTGTTTTCTACAGAGTTTTTAAGTTGCATCTAAATCTGTAAGTACTAATTAGTGTCTGCAGTCCAGGAATACACAAACCTCAGTGACGGCCCTGAAACACTCAGTAGTATGGCACTGCACTAGCTGAACTCTTTTTTTTTTTTTTTTCATTGTATCTGTGCTCTCTGTCTCGCATATTGCTGGATCTCGTTCAGTCGTGTGTTATCACTTTGCATTGTCCTGCCTTTGAGGAGGAAGAACCTGCTTGCTGTAGCAGCAGCTCATCTGCTGTTGTGTTTATTACCGTGTCGTCTGCTATTTAGAGCGCCAGTGAAACTCTAACATGCTCATTTACGCAGAACCCCTCCTGTATGTGGTACAGACGATTTACTCAAACTGACCTCACCCTCCCACCCACACACAGTAAGACAGCTTTCAGAAGAATGGCCCCATGCCTCCGTTCTCTCACCTCAAGTTGAACGTTTATGCTCAGTGTGTGGAGATGCAAGCTTCCAGCATACACAATCTCAAACTTATGCTTTTGATCTATAGCTTATGTGACAAAATATGAGTGCATCTTGCATCAAGGAATTTATAGCTCAAGGACTTCAATCTTCATGAGGTCTAAAGGAACTGCGTGGTTTATGTGGGCTGTGTGTAGAGGGTGGAGCATGTGTATATGGTCAAAGCAAATATAGAAGAGCCCAACCGCTCTCCACAGTCTCAGAGGCCCCTTTTTTCCTTGCATGTAAAATGAGGCCATTACGCTCCACCCTGCAGATAGACCACCACATCAGATAAGAAGAGAGCTGTAATAAAAAACTTGATTTAGAAGAATCACCGAAAAAAATGAACATGGTTTTATTCTTGTCCAAAATATTATTTAACATTACTGAATCAACTTATTTACATGAGTTTACATGAACAAAACTAATGTTTATGGGTTAAATCAGGGAGAAATAGGTAACTACTGCATGTTGCCACTTTTTGGGGTTCTGGTGTCATGTCAATCAAGCAATTTGTTTTTTTCCCCGAATGCGTTTTGAAGTGATGATTGCGATGAAGTGATCATTTGGTCTGTTCTTTCTGGTTTTAATTACCATTGACGCTTTTACATTCATTGACAAACACTTTTATGCAAAACTTACTCATGAAGAATCACAACAGATCACAAGCAGTTTGTTACAAAAGTCACAATATTCACTGCACACAACGTCAAGTTAAATGTAAAATTAAGATTACAAAACAAAGCTAGAAAAGTGAAATGCAGAAAAGAAGAGGGAGAAACCTTGGTTTAACTAGTTTGTTTGCCCATATAATCTTTGAGATGTTAGATTAATTTTATAGGGCTTGCTGTGCACTGATGAGGGGCTCGATGAAGCCGCGTCAGCTCGGGCTCCGTTATATGCCCACAGTGACTAAATATAGGATGTAATTACATAGGGCGAGGTACTGAAGATGAAGGTGGAGTTTGGGGAGGTGGAGGGATGCTGTAACAGCTGCTTATATACTCTGGCTGTCGATTGAAAGATTAGATGGGTTCGCTCCTCCCTAACTTATGTTCACAAACTTTATTTATGGTTGATGGGAATGTTAACAAAATGTGTAGAAAGGCAGCTGTTATTCTGTCACAGACTCGGAGTACTTGCGACCTTGTGAGACCTGACTCCACAGCCGACTCATTTACAACTAAGGGGAATAATTCATGAAAGACAGTAATTGTCAGATAATTAATAACCAATTTTGGAAGGAACAGAGCCAATCCAGGCCCAATAATGTTGTAATAATTCACGAAGAACAACCGTGAAAGTCTTTTGGATTTTGATGTTGATATTGCTATTTACCTGTTCAAATATGAGATTTGCTTGTTTTTAATTACTGCCAATAAACCAATGATTGCTATGATATGTTATCTACTTTTGAGTAGTACCAAATATGCTTGCAAAAAATGCTATGTTGTATAAACTGCAACTCAGAATAATGTGGGATCCTGTGTGTGACTGAGATGAGATGAATCGTGCAGAATGTAGTGAAAGTTGAAGTTCATGAACTGATTGTAACCAACCAGAAAGGCCAACAAAAAGGCACATGAGGATGAAGAGGGCATGTTGCAACCTCAAGCAGAGGTGAGCCAGATGAAGACTTTGGTGAAGAAGAGGAAGAGTGCTAGAAGAAGATGACAGCATAGACGACAGAGGAAGGACATCCGTCTTCGTAAGCAAGAGATACAGAGACTGATACGCCTACAACTGGAAGATTGGATCATAGGCATTATCAGTTGGAGACTAATATGTAGTTGGAATTTCTCAAAAAGTAGTATAAAAGTCTGAAAAGATCAACAATACTACTGATTCACCTCGTCTCACAAGAGCTTTCTTCAGGCTAAAACAGCTCTTTCATAAAGTTTAACCAACAGAATAAAAAAACCCCAAACAGCCAAAAGAAATGACATGGATCAGACTTTATGAAAACCACAAATGTTTTTTGTGCATCAACATAATTTTGTTCTGCTTATAATTGCAGTTCCTCTTCATTTCTCTCAGACATCTCAAGGCATTTTTATATCTCCTTTTCATTTGGAGTGGTTTTTCTCTTTTTTCCTGTCATACATTCACAGTGACTCTCTGTTTGTCTTTTTGCTCAGAATAGATTTTGCTGCAAACAGTTCACATTCCTTTGTGTGTGTGTGGCAAATGCCGTGCCACTGCTTGGTGTGTTCGTGGATACTTCATGCCCAAGGTTAGTTAACAGACAGATATTTTATGTCACTGTTTGCGAATGGAGCCAGGACACTTTTAAAACAGGAAAAACACAACCTCTCTTTGCAAAGCATTTAATCTGTAGTGTACTGTAGTATGTTTGAGCTTAGAACTTTAAGAGTTTAGGCATGTTCAGTATCATAACCCTAATGATTTATTTATATCAATGTTTCTAAATGTCTCAATGAGGGTTTTTGAATGTTTTTGTACTGAGCCAACACACATCATTATCTCCCTTAGCAGAGTTTCTGTAAAGAGACATTTTTTCCTAATTGCTCAGTGCTGATCTAAAGTCAGCTACTCCAAGCTTTCTGAAGTACAGATCATTCTCATCTGATGTCCTGCATCACATGATCCTCGAAGGGCTCTGAATATGTCATTGTGCTGCTGTGATTTTCTTGTCTTTAATACTGTGCCACACATAAATAGAAGACCTCACATCGAAGGTACTGCATTTATTAAATTCGATCTGATTTTCTGCTGGATTGTCAGTCACAATCTAAGAATCCATGTCATTTAGCCATTTGGTCCTTATTCTTAAAGTAAGAGCGGGCATGGCCATTTGTAACTTTAATGTGCTTCTGCAGGCTTCTGCAGTCATCTGTTTCCAGTTGTTTTAGGCTGCTCAAAACAGCTCATTATGCTGATTGATATTGCAAGTCATGAAATGAGTCTAATGGTTTTAACTGATCGCTGTCAGTTTTATAAAAGTAGGTTCATTTTTAATGAATTCAACTAAGTAGAATACTTTTGCATGTTTAATATAAAAGCTTCTAATTAACCTAGTTTTCAAAGCCTTTCCCAACAACACACAAAACAAGCACGAGAGATTCGGACACACTTATTCGCTCGCCTACTGCTTTTCGTCTACGACATAGTAAAGAAGTAGGTGGTTTTGGACACAGAAGAAGTCTTGTGCTTCCCCTGTATTTGTCATGCTCTGGTTGTTTTGGTCATGTGTCGTATGTTCTTATTGGGTCCTTGTCTCATGTGTCACGTTTCTTAAATGTTCCACATATTGGGGTAGTCGTGGCCTAGTGGTGAGGGAGTCGGGCTTGTAATCAGAAGGTTGCTGGTTCGATTCCCATGCCGGCAGGAACTGAAAGTGGGGATTGTGAATGAACAGCATTCTCTCTACCTTCGATACCATGACTAAAGTGTCCTTGAGCGAGACACCTGACCCCTACTTGCTCCCCTTGTAAGTTGCTTTGGATAAAAGTGTCTGCTAAATGATGAAAAATGAAAATAACTGGCTGGTAATATGTTGCCAAAAAAGTGTACTTTTATTGGCTTGTTTTATCAGGTGTAATCCTTCTTGAGCCTGAAGAACTCTGAGCAAAGTCAAAATGAAACATAAAAACGTTCTCCAACAAGGTGATATTTTCTAAATTTACTAAACTGTTAATGAAGCCATGTATTTAGTATTTAATGTAATTTAGTTTTCTATGTAGCCAATAGGAAGAAGGCTGAGGCCGTAAAACAGGTAAGGGCCCAAAAATTTGAGCGAACATCACATAAGCTGACTTCATAAATTGACATTGATTTTCCTAAAATGTTTTATTTTGATCTTTTTTTTTGTTTCCTTTGCTTGGGCACTACATTTATATTATTGTATTTCTGATTTGATGCAGTGATGCAACAAGAAATCACAGTTCTTATATTCATATGTGATTGAATTCATATTTAAAATTGTGGATATGAATAACATAATCATCTTATTTTATGCTGAATCATGATTATGTATAAAGTTAATGGTAGCTCGTACAAACACACATAAACAGTTGGTGAAACTTTTCAGTGGCTTGATCCAATTCTAAATTTGTGACAATATTTTGTAATTGACTATACTTGAGTCACAGACTTCAACACACAACAGTGGTAGCAAATTTATTTAAAGTAAATTATCAAGTACACTCTTTTTTAGTCACTAGAACTCATGTGTAAGTCAACTATACTTCCTAAGCTTTTGTCAGTACAACATACTATTCCTTTTTCACTTGACTTAATTTTTTAAGGTAATCAGTTTGCATGCTTTTTTTTAAGTAAGTCTAACTAATTAGATTTTACAGTGTAGTAGGGACCAGTAATGAGGGCGATTTAATGGTTTAAACACCTAAAGATTTAACACACAAAAACATATTGTTACCTGCACATGGATTGACTTTCTATTAACATAATCATTTACTGGATAATAAAGATTTACACTTAATTTGCAACAAATTTTATTGCAGCTCTAGTTTGCAGTCTTTTGTGTTCACCTGCACTGTTTGGATTTATTCAACCTCGTAAAACTTCCTTCCACTTATTCCTTTTCTTTATACTCCTAATATATATATATATATATATATATATATATATATATATATATATATTCATCTGTCCCATTTGTTTAATAAATTTTAGTTGTATTTTTCTTCTCAAACAGTTTCAAAGTGGCTTCACGCCACTTTATTTTGGCCTTTATGCTCCTTTGCATCTTTTTGTACTAAACCCTTTTGTATGCATCTTTTTTAGGCTTATAATTGTCTTTTTTATGCCCCTTTCCATTTCAACATTTTGCTTGTTTGTTCTTGTACCATAGGCATTTATACTCTTGTGCCTTTTATCAGTCTTTGTATTTTTGTGCCTTTTATAAAATTATGCCTGTATGCATTTTTGTATTCATTAACTTTTTTTTCTCCGCATTCATGGCCTTTTCTTGATTTTCTATTACGCCTTTTTGCATTCCCATTTGTTAATTATGAAAAATAATAATAATAATAATTAATTAAATTAATAAATATAATTTTAAAAATTAATAATATCAATAAAAAATAATTAATAAAATCAATAAAAATAATTAATATAATCAATAAAAATAATTAATAAAAATTTTAAATTTCTAATTTTAAACTTCAAATTTTACATAATTTTAATTTTTAAATTTGAAATTAATTTGAAATTTGAAATTAATAATTAATTAATAAAATTTCAAATAACACAATTTAAAATTAATTCCAAATGAATAATTAATAATTAACATAATTAGCAATTAATAAAATGAATAATTAATGCAATTAATAATTACAATTAATAATTAATAAGTAATAAAACGAATAATTAATAAAATTAATAATTCATAGAATTAATAATGATTACAAGTACTAATTAATAAAACGAATCATTTAAAAACGCGTAATTAATAAAATTACTAAAATTAATAATAAAATTACTAAATAAATTAATAATTAATAAAATTACTAAATAAATTAATAATTAATAAAATTAATAAAATGAATAACTAATAAAATTAATAAAATGAATAATTAATAAAATTAATAAAATGAATAATTAATAAATCAATAAAATTAATAATTAATACAATTAAGTATTAATAAAATCAATTCAATTAATAACTAATACAATTAATACAATTAATAAGTAATACAATTAAAAATTAATACAATTAATACAATTAATAATTACTACAATTAATAATTACTAAAATTAATAAAATTAATAATTAATAAAATTGCTACCATTATTAATTAGGGTTAGGGTTAGGGTTGAAATTTGAAATTTGAAATTTGAAATTTGAAATTTGAAATGTGAAAATTTGAATTTTTTAATTTTACATTTTTACTTTTTAATTATTATTTTTAATTTTCAAATTAAAAATTTATTAATTAATAAAGATTAATATTTTTTATTAATTAATTAATTTTAAAAATTGATTAGTTAGTAATTTTGTTTAGGGTATTTATTTTTTACATTTTTATTAGGGTTAAGGTTAGGGTTAGGGTTAGTTAATAATAAAAATGTATTAATTATCAATTATTAATTTTATGTTTTTACTAATTCATTAATTTTAGGGTTAGGGTTAGGGTTAGGGTTAATTAATTTTATTACTTTATTAATTATTATTGTTATTCATTTATTTATTTTTATTAGGGTTAGGGTTGAAATTTGAAATTTGAAATTTGAAATTTGCATTTGAAATTTGAAATTTGAAATTTTTAATTTTACATTTTTACTTTTTACTTTTTATTTTTAATTTTCAAAATGTATTAATTATTAATTATTTATATGTTTTTATTAATTATTTAATTTTAATAAATTATTAATTATTATTGTTATTTATTTATTTATTGTTATTAGGATAGGGTTGAAATTTGAAATTTGAATTTGAAATTTGAATTTTTTTAATTTTATTTAGGGTTAGGGTTAGGGTTAGGGTTAGGGTTAGGTTAGGGTTAGGGTTAGGGTTAGGGTTAGGTTAGTTAGGGTTAGGGTTAGGGTTAGGGTTAGGGTTAGGGTTAGGTTAGGGTTAGGGTTAGGGTTAGGAATTTAGAATTAGCAACGCCTCCCCCTGAGTAGATCCGTTTCCGGACCGCCCAGTTTGGTTTAGGGAGGACGCAGAAAATGCACAGGCCGGCGCATGTTTTTTGAAAGGATCAGTTGGCTTCCCTTTCTATCTCAACCATTCTTACATTATCCATTTAATTCCCTATGGATTCCAGTCCAAACCCAGTTCCTCCCCGTCCTTGACCAACTCAGATCCCATTTTGTCAGCCAATAGTTCAGACTGGGCCCATAATTCTTCACAGCTTCGTCGTATAGGGAATGCGAAATTTCCACATTAAATTTATCTGGGCCGGCGAATCGAGTAATCCCGATAATCCCGGTCCAGCATCCCACTCCCTCAATCATGCCGATACCTCCAATTATTTTCTAGAGTAACCCATCCCGAAGCTGTTCTATTTTTAAACCCCAATAAGAGGTAGGTCTTAGTTATTATTGTGTACTATGCCCATTTTCATCAACCAAATCTATTCAATTTTGTAGAAATATCATTTTTGATTATCTTATTATCATTTTATTATTTCATCATTTTTTATTATTGTCGTCCCTATAATAAGGATAGGGTTAGGTTAAGGTTAGGGTTAGGGTTAGTTAAGGTTAGGGTTAGGTTAAGGTTAGGGTTAGGTTAAGGTTAGGGTTAGGGTTAGGTTAAGGTTAGGTTAAGGTTAGGGTTAGGTTAAGGTTAGGATTAGGTTAAGGTTAGAATTAGGTTAAGGTTAGGTTAAGGTTAGGTTAAGGTTAGGATTAGGGTTAGGGTTAGGTTAAGGTTAGGATTAGGGTTAGGGTTAAGGTTAGGTTAAGGTTAGGTCCAGGTTAGAATTAGGTTAGGGTTAGGTTAAGGTTAGGGTTAGGTTAAGGTTAGGGTTAGATTTAAGGTTAGGGTTAGGTTAAGGTTAGGGATAGATTAAGGTTAGAGTTAGGTTAAGGTTAGGGTTAGGGCTAGGTAGTCTATCCAAGTTTTTATCGAGAGACACATCCTCAGTAGTGTACCTTGGGATCCTCGGGTGTTTCGGCCTTTTAATCACTATACACCCTCCTCCAAGGCGGCCCGTCTTGGGGTGATCAGTCCCAGACTTGTGTTCTCTAGGAAGAGTGTCTTAGAGCCAATTACTAGTCGAACTAGACCAGATCCACAATGACATTGTTGGGTTCTAGCTTGAACCAAAAATAATTTTATTTTCTTATTTTTATAAGTACGAATTGTTCTGACTTGAACTACTCATAGTTTTAAATCGGGTTCTGGCTTGAACCAAAAATAAATTCTTATTTTTACAAGTTTGATTTGTGTTCTGACTTGAACTACTCATAGTTTTAAATCGGGTTCTGGCTTGAACCAACAACAATTTTATTTTCTGATCCTTACAAGCCCGAATTGTGTTCTGACTTGAACTACTCAGTTTTAAACCAGGTTCTGGCTTGAACCAAGAATAAATTCTTATTTTTACAAGTTTGAATTGTATTACTTTATATGATTCTTAAGGAATGGAAAATTTTCAGGCTGAATTTATCAAAACCAGCGAATCGAAAACAAAAACATTCGTTCTCAATAATCCTGGTCCCGCATCCCATCCCTCGAATCTATTCCTACCTATTACCTTGTAAAGCAGACCCTACCATTCTAGCGCTAATCACCGATAGAAGACTTGGAAACCATTCAAGACCCTTTAATCCTAGGTCACCTACCCTGCGTGCTGTCCTAGTGGACCCAGAGAGGCTGGATACCTACCTATCTCCCCGGATGAAAAATAATTTTATTTTCTTATTTTTATAAGTACGAATTGTTCTGACTTGAACTACTCATAGTTTTAAATCGGGTTCTGGCTTGAACCAAAAATAAATTCTTATTTTTACAAGTTTGATTTGTGTTCTGACTTGAACTACTCATAGTTTTAAATCGGGTTCTGGCTTGAACCAACAACAATTTTATTTTCTGATCCTTACAAGCCCGAATTGTGTTCTGACTTGAACTACTCAGTTTTAAACCAGGTTCTGGCTTGAACCAAGAATAAATTCTTATTTTTACAAGTTTGAATTGTATTACTTTATATGATTCTTAAGGAATGGAAAATTTTCAGGCTGAATTTATCAAAACCAGCGAATCGAAAACAAAGACATTCGTTCTCAATAATCCTGGTCCCGCATCCCATCCCTCGAATCTATTCCTACCTATTACCTTGTAAAGCAGACCCTACCATTCTAGCGCTAATCACCGATAGAAGACTTGGAAACCATTCAAGACCCTTTAATCCTAGGTCACCTACCCTGCGTGCTGTCCTAGTGGACCCAGAGAGGCTGGATACCTACCTATCTCCCCGGATGTTCCCTTGTTAACACCGCAAGGTTTCCCAGGACATCCGAAAGGAGACCCCCGCCGTCAATTAGGAATCGACGATTGGCGGTTGCGTTCAATTCCACACAACAAGCTTCTACCAATCTCTCTTCCAACTAATTCTTCACAACAGAATTCCCTCCCATCTCCCCACTTACTACCTCAACCCCGGTAACCTTTTTAATCGACTTCATTATCGCTTATTTCCTTTATTTTATTTTTTATTTCCTATTTTTCCGTCCCCCGATTTTCTAAAATCTCCTTACATCTTTAATTCCAAAAAGAAGCTTCCTTCCATTCCCTATCTAACTCCTCTTATGTCCTGTCCTATCCAAATTCCCTTATTTTAATTACCACCAATCAGAATTCTGCATTTCTTGTTACCACCAGTGTGGCTCTCAGCTCCCTTAGTTTTGAATTACCTAGTCCACAGAAGATTTTCCTTCAAAAAAAATTTTTTTGCTGGTCTCGAACCCCAATCCTCTCGTTCCTAGCCTAGTCTCCCTTATCCACTCACCCATCTTATCTGATTCAATCACAACCTTTAATTTCCACTTTTTAACTATCCTTCTACTTTCCCTTATATTTACATCTAACTGATCTCATCTCCCCCTATACATCCGTCATCAAGTAATTACTTATCTATTGTCCACTGATCCACTGATAAGTTTAAGGTTAGGGTTTAGGTTAAGGCTAGGGTTAACTAGTCAACTGAGGTTAAGCTTAAATTAGGGCTAAAGTTAAAGCCAGGGTTAAGTTAAAGCTTGGTTAAGGTTAGAGTCAAGATTATGGTTTAGGGTTAGGTTAGGGTTAGAGTTAGACTCCTCATATCATCCACCAGTGGTATGGTAAAAGAAAACAACACCACCATCTGTTTATCCTGCCCTTATATTTACATCTAACTGATCTCATCTCCCCCTATACATCCGTCATCAAGTAATTACTTATCTATTGTCCACTGATAAGTTTAAGGTTAGGGTTTAGGTTAAGGCTAGGGTTAACTAGTCAACTAAGGTTAAGCTTAAATTAGGGCTAAAGTTAAAGCCAGGGTTAAGTTAAAGCTAGGTTAAGGTTAGAGTCAAGATTATGGTTTAGGGTTAGGTTAGGGTTAGAGTTAGACTCCTCATATCATCCACCAGTGGTATGGTAAAAGAAAACAACACTACCATCTGTTTATCCTGACAATTCTACTAAAACAATTAACTATGGATTCCAGTCCAAACTCAGTTCCTCCCCGTCCTTGACCAACTCAGATCCCATATTGTCAGGCAATAGTCCAGACTGGCCCCATAATTCTTAGCAGCTTTGTCATATTATCCTCCAAATACTACTGGAACAGAACCAAGTATGAGAGCAATAGGAGATAAGAAGGGTGTGACGGGATTTCGCCAAAACCCCTTCCGGGCTGGAGTTAGCCTCCTCTCCAACTCCCCCACTCAGTCCCCCTCCACTCCCTAATTCCTGGACCAAGTGGGGCAGTGTGATACCTAACTTATTAATTCTAACTTTATTAATTCTCCCCTTAAGCTCCATATGATCCCCTAGTTCCGAAGGCACGGGCTAGGTTAGGAATTTAGAATTAGCAACGCCTCCCCCTGAGTAGATCCGTTTCCGGACCGCCCAGTTTGGTTTAGGGAGGACGCAGAAAATGCACAGGCCGGCGCATGTTTTTTGAAAGGATCAGTTGGCTTCCCTTTCTATCTCAACCATTCTTACATTATCCATTTAATTCCCTATGGATTCCAGTCCAAACCCAGTTCCTCCCCGTCCTTGACCAACTCAGATCCCATTTTGTCAGCCAATAGTTCAGACTGGGCCCATAATTCTTCACAGCTTCGTCGTATAGGGAATGCGAAATTTCCACATTAAATTTATCTGGGCCGGCGAATCGAGTAATCCCGATAATCCCGGTCCAGCATCCCACTCCCTCAATCATGCCGATACCTCCAATTATTTTCTAGAGTAACCCATCCCGAAGCTGTTCTATTTTTAAACCCCAATAAGAGGTAGGTCTTAGTTATTATTGTGTACTATGCCCATTTTCATCAACCAAATCTATTCAATTTTGTAGAAATATCATTTTTGATTATCTTATTATCATTTTATTATTTCATCATTTTTTATTATTGTCGTCCCTATAATAAGGATAGGGTTAGGTTAAGGTTAGGGTTAGGTTAAGGTTAGGGTTAGGTTAAGGTTAGGGTTAGGTTAAGGTTAGGGTTAGGGTTAGGTTAAGGTTAGGTTAAGGTTAGGATTAGGTTAAGGTTAGAATTAGGTTAAGGTTAGGTTAAGGTTAGGTTAAGGTTAGGATTAGGGTTAGGGTTAGGTTAAGGTTAGGATTAGGGTTAGGGTTAAGGTTAGGTTAAGGTTAGGTCCAGGTTAGAATTAGGTTAGGGTTAGGTTAAGGTTAGGGTTAGGTTAAGGTTAGGGTTAGATTTAAGGTTAGGGTTAGGTTAAGGTTAGGGATAGATTAAGGTTAGAGTTAGGTTAAGGTTAGGGTTAGGGCTAGGTAGTCTATCCAAGTTTTTTATCGAGAGACACATCCTCAGTAGTGTACCTTGGGATCCTCGGGTGTTTCGGCCTTTTAATCACTATACACCCTCCTCCAAGGCGGCCCGTCTTGGGGTGATCAGTCCCAGACTTGTGTTCTCTAGGAAGAGTGTCTTAGAGCCAATTACTAGTCGAACTAGACCAGATCCACAATGACATTGTTGGGTTCTAGCTTGAACCAAAAATAATTTTATTTTCTTATTTTTATAAGTACGAATTGTTCTGACTTGAACTACTCATAGTTTTAAATCGGGTTCTGGCTTGAACCAAAAATAAATTCTTATTTTTACAAGTTTGATTTGTGTTCTGACTTGAACTACTCATAGTTTTAAATCGGGTTCTGGCTTGAACCAACAACAATTTTATTTTCTGATCCTTACAAGCCGAATTGTGTTCTGACTTGAACTACTCAGTTTTAAACCAGGTTCTGGCTTGAACCAAGAATAAATTCTTATTTTTACAAGTTTGAATTGTATTACTTTATATGATTCTTAAGGAATGGAAAATTTTCAGGCTGAATTTATCAAAACCAGCGAATCGAAAACAAAAACATTCGTTCTCAATAATCCTGGTCCCGCATCCCATCCCTCGAATCTATTCCTACCTATTACCTTGTAAAGCAGACCCTACCATTCTAGCGCTAATCACCGATAGAAGACTTGGAAACCATTCAAGACCCTTTAATCCTAGGTCACCTACCCTGCGTGCTGTCCTAGTGGACCCAGAGAGGCTGGATACCTACCTATCTCCCCGGATGAAAAATAATTTTATTTTCTTATTTTTATAAGTACGAATTGTTCTGACTTGAACTACTCATAGTTTTAAATCGGGTTCTGGCTTGAACCAAAAATAAATTCTTATTTTTACAAGTTTGATTTGTGTTCTGACTTGAACTACTCATAGTTTTAAATCGGGTTCTGGCTTGAACCAACAACAATTTTATTTTCTGATCCTTACAAGCCCGAATTGTGTTCTGACTTGAACTACTCAGTTTTAAACCAGGTTCTGGCTTGAACCAAGAATAAATTCTTATTTTTACAAGTTTGAATTGTATTACTTTATATGATTCTTAAGGAATGGAAAATTTTCAGGCTGAATTTATCAAAACCAGCGAATCGAAAACAAAGACATTCGTTCTCAATAATCCTGGTCCCGCATCCCATCCCTCGAATCTATTCCTACCTATTACCTTGTAAAGCAGACCCTACCATTCTAGCGCTAATCACCGATAGAAGACTTGGAAAACCATTCAAGACCCTTTAATCCTAGGTCACCTACCCTGCGTGCTGTCCTAGTGGACCCAGAGAGGCTGGATACCTACCTATCTCCCCGGATGTTCCCTTGTTAACACCGCAAGGTTTCCCAGGACATCCGAAAGGAGACCCCGCCGTCAATTAGGAATCGACGATTGGCGGTTGCGTTCAATTCCACACAACAAGCTTCTACCAATCTCTCTTCCAACTAATTCTTCACAACAGAATTCCCTCCCATCTCCCCACTTACTACCTCAACCCCGGTAACCTTTTTAATCGACTTCATTATCGCTTATTTCCTTTATTTTATTTTTTATTTCCTATTTTTCCGTCCCCCGATTTTCTAAAATCTCCTTACATCTTTAATTCCAAAAAGAAGCTTCCTTCCATTCCCTATCTAACTCCTCTTATGTCCTGTCCTATCCAAATTCCCTTATTTTAATTACCACCAATCAGAATTCTGCATTTCTTGTTACCACCAGTGTGGCTCTCAGCTCCCTTAGTTTTGAATTACCTAGTCCACAGAAGATTTTCCTTCAAAAAAAATTTTTTTGCTGGTCTCGAACCCCAATCCTCTCGTTCCTAGCCTAGTCTCCCTTATCCACTCACCCATCTTATCTGATTCAATCACAACCTTTAATTTCCACTTTTTAACTATCCTTCTACTTTCCCTTATATTTACATCTAACTGATCTCATCTCCCCTATACATCCGTCATCAAGTAATTACTTATCTATTGTCCACTGATCCACTGATAAGTTTAAGGTTAGGGTTTAGGTTAAGGCTAGGGTTAACTAGTCAACTGAGGTTAAGCTTAAATTAGGGCTAAAGTTAAAGCCAGGGTTAAGTTAAAGCTTGGTTAAGGTTAGAGTCAAGATTATGGTTTAGGGTTAGGTTAGGGTTAGAGTTAGACTCCTCATATCATCCACCAGTGGTATGGTAAAAGAAAACAACACCACCATCTGTTTATCCTGCCCTTATATTTACATCTAACTGATCTCATCTCCCCCTATACATCCGTCATCAAGTAATTACTTATCTATTGTCCACTGATAAGTTTAAGGTTAGGGTTTAGGTTAAGGCTAGGGTTAACTAGTCAACTAAGGTTAAGCTTAAATTAGGGCTAAAGTTAAAGCCAGGGTTAAGTTAAAGCTAGGTTAAGGTTAGAGTCAAGATTATGGTTTAGGGTTAGGTTAGGGTTAGAGTTAGACTCCTCATATCATCCACCAGTGGTATGGTAAAAGAAAACAACACTACCATCTGTTTATCCTGACAATTCTACTAAAACAATTAACTATGGATTCCAGTCCAAACTCAGTTCCTCCCCGTCCTTGACCAACTCAGATCCCATATTGTCAGGCAATAGTCCAGACTGGCCCCATAATTCTTAGCAGCTTTGTCATATTATCCTCCAAATACTACTGGAACAGAACCAAGTATGAGAGCAATAGGAGATAAGAGATAAGAAGGGTGTGACGGGATTTCGCCAAAACCCCTTCCGGGCTGGAGTTAGCCTCCTCTCCAACTCCCCCACTCAGTCCCCCTCCACTCCCTAATTCCTGGACCAAGTGGGGCAGTGTGATACCTAACTTATTAATTCTAACTTTATTAATTCTCCCCTTAAGCTCCATATGATCCCCTAGTTCCGAAGGCACGGGT
>CM074295.1:21109460-21146077 GCA_037194245.1 Opsariichthys bidens | reverse complement strand
CAACTGCAGTGTAGGCGAACACTTCTATTGACATGATTATACAGGATGATAATTCTATTTGGTCGAATATTTAATTACTTTGTTATAATTATGCGATCTAAAATTGTATTATTATTATTGTTATTATTATTATTAACTGTAATTAAATATAAGTAGTGTGCGCTGAATTTATTGCATTATAAATCGTGTGAAATGTATTTCAGTAGTGGTATCTTCCATGGCTTTTCATTGCGTCATATCTGCTTACGCAGGGATCCTGCACACTGTAGGCAACACTGAGCGATCATGTCACAGGCGTCACCACCTGCCTCGGTATCCTTTTTGGGAGTTTTTTTTTTTTTTTTTCATTCATTTTCGGTGCACTATTAATATGTTTGAGGAATGTATGCAAAGATGCTGTTTTTTAATTGCTGTTTAGTATATGTAGCCTATTTATTTAAACTGTTATGATTACAGTTTTTTGCCGAATTTCTAAAAATGTTCGTACCCGCTGCAAAAATATGCAAATGATATAAGTGCAACTGAATTACTGTTGTTAATTATTATTGATACAAATAAATAGCCTACATTTTGGTGAGGGAATGCATGCACTTTTAGAACATTTGAACAAATCCGTGACCGTAACAAAGCGCAAAAAAGGAAAAGTTTCAGTATTGGAGCTATATAGTTACTAACCAACAAAACGCACAGTTTTCTCATGCTGTAGATCAGCCTTTATCCGCCGTTCGCGGCTGTTATCCGTTGTCCCTCGTGGTGAGCTTCAGCCTTATTCTGCCAATTTAACCGAGGCCTCGTTACGCTAAAGTACACGACTGAGCAATGCGAAAACAATCATTAGACGCTTTAATCAATGCACTAATTATATGAAATGCATACGCGCCAGAAAAATCAGTCGGTTATAGCCTACATAATGAATTGTATTTATTGTAATCAAGTTAAAAATTAGCTATTTTACATGGTTTTAGTTTTATTTCTTTGCATCTGTAAGTTTACCCCCGTTATGCGTAAATCGACGAAAAATACATCCCATAATGCCAAAAATACCGGGGATTGAACAGCAGGCGATTTTTAGAGATGAAATATCTTACTGCTGATGTGAGCTGGCCCTTTGAGCGTGAATTATGGCAAAGAAGATTTGGTGCAGCTGAAGGGGACGATCTCTCTCTCTCTCTCTCTCTCTCTCTCACACACACACACACTCACTCACACATACACACGTATTTTGTTCTATTCCACATGTTTTCATCAGCCATGATATACTACCCGACCCTAAAATACATGTAGTAAACAAACCAAAGGTATATGCATTTTTAAAGCACGCTATTTATAAAAATAATAATAAATATAAAAATTCATATGCAAGGAATGCACAGCTTAATGACTGTATTTTGTTCTGACATTTAATTCTACTTTAAATTGACCGAAATTGAAATGTGCTATATTACAATAACGTGGTACAAAAGTGTAAATAGAGAACGAACGGAATATCGACAAATCATTAATTTTGTAGTAAAGAGTGGAGCGTTAAGTATTGTAAATCCCGGCTGAGCTCCTCCTCCCGGCCATGTCGCCTCTAATAACGGCGTGCTCCTTTCCTGCTAAAGTCTGCATCGGACGCACATAGTCAAAGAGCAAGGGAGAGAGAAGAGAAAGAGAGAAGAGGGAGGGTGAGATGAGAAAGAGAGAGAGAGAAAGCGAGAGAGAAAAGTGCCACTCGTATGTAATGGTATTGACTTGCAATCAAGAATAACTTGTTAGTAACATCAATTCTGCTGCTTTTGAGCTGACTGTTTCCACTGAAGCATCAGAGGTGTCAGCTGCTTCTCACTGAAGCTCAACCGTTTTCCAGGAGCAGGACAGCAAGACGTGGCTTTTTTATTTTAAGCAAAGACTAAAGTTCTCCACAACCCTGTCTGATCTAGGTCAGCAATAGCAACAACATGCTGCTGATCGCTACATTCTGATTTCCACGGATTTGCGGATATCTTCTCATTTGCAAGTTTCTCTCAATATATTTATAGACTGTAGGCTTGCATTATCCTAATTCGAAAATACAAAACTCTACCAATTTTTTAAAACTAGCTAAAAAGACAAATAATGAATGACCTCCAAAGAAACGAGCAAAAGCGCCTCGTTGAGGATCGAAGGACGCAAGTCCGTTGGACCATCTTCCTCCACCTGCTAACTCGAACAAGCCCCTCACTCCGTTGTCATCATAGAGGATATTTTAAACAAACGGTCAGTCCAAACGAAGTTACACAATGTGCGGCACGGCGCACCTGTCTCTCGCGTCCGGTGAGAAGTCAACCCATCCAACGGGCCATTCCCTCTCGCACCGCGCGCTGCTCACCCAGACATTCTTCCACTGTGCGCCCTGAGGAACTCGCACAGCAAAGACCTTCAAGGGCTAGGAAGACAGTGTTCTACAAAGCGGCAGAAGGGTAAACAAAAGGTCCCGTCGTGTGTGCAACCTGTTCAGGATTGTGATAATCATGTTTTTTTTTTATTTTTTAGGAACACTAATTCAAAAATTATCATTATAGATTTTTTTTTGCAGCAGCAGCAGCACTGAAATGAAATATCAGTTTTATGTATTTTTTTTCCTCTCTCCGCTTTGTGTTTTGAGAAAAACGCTTGTTTGGGGTTTTTCAAAGACTATCGAATGTAACTCGGTAAAATACGTAAAAAACAAAAGTAATTAATTCTGTAATTTAAGAAAAAAATAAAAGGTTAAAATATATATCCACGTGAAATACAAAATAAATACAAACGGCTAAGCATAATGTGTGCACAGAGCAAGTAAAAATAGGATTTAAATTTTCCTACTTAAGGCCTATTTTGTCAATTGAAGCCTAAACGAATAAAGCAATTTAGAAATGAAAGTAGGGCTAATATTCTTATTATTTTAACATTAATACTAAATCTTTTCACAGGCCTGATTTTGCTGGTCCACTCATTTAAGGAAAGTTAACAACTTGATCGCGTTCCAATCAAAGTCGCTGCATTATTTTTGTGTGGTTTGTTTTGTTTTAGGAGAGACGGCATGACACTCTTCGGTCAAAGAATACCCCAAAAGCGAGAAAGTCGAGAACAACAGGCCTTGTACCAATCACCAAATCTACGAACTGGAGAAACGGTTTTCTGTATGCAGAAATATCTGTCTCCTGCTGATCGGATCAAATCCCTCAGTCAGCTCGGGCTCACCAACAGCTCAAGCCATCACCTGGTTCCAGAACCGTCAGAGCCAAAACTTCAAACGAGACCTGGAGGAAAGTGAAAGCAGGAAACGTGGAGTCGGCCAAAGCAGTAGTTCAATGTACCAATTTTTGATAAAACTGGCCACACTAGCAGAACCTAGAAAATGCGTCAATGGCACCCTCGGAGAATCAGTCCGCCAAGTCTCCAACGCGATCTAATCACAGCACGAGGGCACCAACAAACTCCACATGTCACCATCGTCACATTTACAGACAACACTCATACACAACGAGCAAAGAGTCCTCAGAGGATTAAGACAGGAATTGATGTCGCCGCTGATTGTCCTTGAACAGCCTCGGTATTATTTACGCCCTTTTTTTGTTTCCTGAATGGTCCTCTAAATCCATATAGTTGAAAGTGCCATTAATGCAACCAAATGTTTATTAAATGACTTGTAATAAAAGCAAATATAAAAAAAGGAAAAAACAAAATCAACGCAAGCATGGACAGTTTCTTCAGATCTATTTATGCAGTGGCAGTATCGGAATCATTTAGCCTATTCGATTAAAAACCGATAGCTGGAAGAGCAATAAGTACCTTGATAATTGTTTCATTTCAGTCATGCCGCCAACACACACACACACACACACACACAATTCACACACTTATTCCCCACGCAGGAACTTTTTTTTTTTTCTTTACCCGTTCTGACTTCATTGAATGCCATGTTTTAATTTTGTTCACGAAAATATTTGAGTTCAGAACGGCTGCAGATCTATAAGATATTCAAAATATCCCGAAAATGAATTCAGGAGCGCGTGTCCTCTCATGTTGTGCGTTTTGGCCTATGACTAAAACCGTTTGATAAAAGAGTGTATTTCTAGAACATTTCCCTACAAAAGGCTACACCAGGAAAAAAATAAAAAAAAAATCAGACTTCTCTGAATTAAAATCTGGATTTTCACATTTTTATATCTTTCATATGGTCTTGTATGCCTGTAAGTGCCTTAAAGCCAGATAACCAATTTAAAACCGAGTGTACAAAGTGTAATGTATTTTAAAATGAAATATAAAATGTCTTTCACAAAATTTTTTGACGTTAGAGTCTGCTAGTCTTAATTTAAATCGTTATTCGAAATAAGCAAAATATACACGTTAATATAAAGAAAGCTTGTGTAAAATGGCTTCTTTTGTTTGTATGTTTACTTTGTAGCAACTTTTATTCTGCACCCAACACTCTTTAAACATGAATTCAATGTGTTTTAGATTTGGACATTTTACGCTTTTTATCTTTCAAAATGAGCATAACATGTTTCCTGTCCCACGATGTGTTTTCAATATCACAATGAATTGTCTGTTGAGAAACAGAAATCTGATTGAATAATGCGCGCATAAAGGATGCCCAAAAAACGCAGGGTTTTTGGCCCGGTTTCTCTGCGCTTGAATGACCTAAATTCCCTGCAAAGCGAAGAGATTGCAGTCTTTTTCTAGCGTAAGGCGCGTGAAAACTGGGGACAAATGAAGAGTCTCCCCTGAAGTGACAAGCTACAAATGAAGCATGCTCTTCTTGCCTCCCGCGGCTCCTCTCAATACGGAGACAACGTGTCCCACCGAATAAAAAGGACACAAACGTTATTTTGTGAGGCATATGGTTTATGAACTTTTCCTCACAATTTTCAGACTTTGAATGGATTGAGCTGGCCTTTTTTTTAAAGTGGTTTTCCGCTCATTTTCACAAAGGCACTAATGCGCACAGGGCGAGGGGCATCTGGGCCTATTAATGTCCCTTCTTTTCTCTCTTTTCACTCGACTGGTATTTAAACAAGTCAATGAATTACAATGATGACTGACTCGTCCCTTGTTAAGAAGTCTGTTGTCTTCTGCCATTGTATTGTTTGAGTGTTTGGCTTAAAATCTAAAGTTACCATTTTGGCTACCGTAATAAGCAGAGCATATGGCTGGATTGACACAATGTGAGGAATTGGAGCAATATTCCTCACGGGTTTATATAGATATATAGTATATATAAATATAAAAATATATATATATATATACTAAATCTATATAAATATATATATATATATATAATAATATATAGAGCCTATATAATTGGTCATGTTTTTTTGCATCGTTTCTTTTTCAATTCGTCAACATATTGATAGGCATCTTGTGTATTAGATAACTCTTAAAGAGTGATTTCTAATTAATTATTTCTATTAAGAGGCAGATTTTTTAAATAATAATAATAATAATACGTTACATACATACTTTTTCTTTAATAAACTAATAAAATAATAATACTTTTATTAATTGTTTACTTGAAAATTAAATTCAATAACTATGTTACACATTTTAAAATTAAAAAATTATGTGTAAAAAAATGAATGTATATATATGGTATATTGTGTTAAATTAATTGTTATAATTCACAATTTTATTAATAGTTTGTAACTCCGTCTAGGTCATCTCATATCCAGTGTATAAGTACTAAGTTTTGGAAAACATCTTTTATTTGGTCAAATTGCAGAATTGTGGATCATACAGTCCGAGTGAAAGAAAAAAAATATGTGTGAAATTCCAATATTGCATTTTTGGCGCATAAACTAAGCAAATGATTCTGTATCGTAAAAATAGAAAGAGCTTCCATACGCAACTACGGAATAGACTATTTTAAGCAACATGAAGCGTCGTAATAGCGGATCAGAGATGAATATGCGCGGACAATGTTGATATATTGTCACCGCTCCTTACATTACCAGAGTCTCAACACTGATGCGGGCACGCGCCACTTCCAGCAACAGAATCATCACACATTGGTTTTGTATTGGTGATTTACCGTTTCTATCAAACTTTGCACGTTTTTAGGTATTTATTAGTCCTCCATCAAACACGACGGAGCAGAGGGACGCAATTGAGGGCCAAGCATCACAAGGATGAAAGACTCCAGATGTCCCTATCCAGGGACCGACTGTCCCACCTCCTCGGCGCTGTTTGCACATGCAGAAAGTTGAAATGTATATAAGAAGGTGCTGATATATCAGGGGCTCGCGAGCCGGTGGGTTCAGTTCCTTATTTTATGAGTGTTGTCAAATGTGAAAGATAAGTAAATACTACAATCTGAAAGAGTCATAAACGTGGTAATTAATCCCAAAGTCTTAAGTGTAATTTCATCTCAAGAGATAGAGAGAGAAAAGAATTCTCAATTCATCGTCCGGAAAATTGAAGTTTGATGCATGAGTCCCAGCTGAAACAATGGGGTTGCACCCTCCCTCCCTCCCTCCCTCCCCTCCTCTCTCTCTCTCTCTCTCCTCTCTCCAACCATTTAACCCTTTCGGTTTTTTTCTGGCTAATCGTTTATTTAAAAAGAGGAGATACCAGCGATTTTTCTGCCTTAATTAAAATTTAAAATATATATTTTTGATAGATAGATAGATAGATAGGAAGATAGATAGATAGATAATAGATAGATAGATAGATAGATAAGATCGGTGTTTTTCCTTTCGTGCAGTTATACAATTTTACAAAACCTTTCATCGACGTCCATGCGACACTGATGCATAAAATGTAAGATGTCGAGATGAAAAATTAAGCAGATTAGAAACCTGAGGGGAAAGCTTTGATTGATCACTAAATAGGGCCGGGTTCCTGTGTTTTAGTATATAACGCTTCTGTGGGACCCCCTTAATACTTCAAACTTCAATTTTACGGACGATTGACCTAAGCATGTCCCTGACAAAGTTGATATATGTATTAATTTTCTTTAACTGTTGATTAATTACTCTCCACCGAAAGAATTATACAAGACTTTTCGCCTCAAATTTGCATATTAATCAAATTCTAGTTGATAATTCAAACGGAAAAAATGGATCTAAGGGAGTTGAGGGGCATAACTCGAAAAATATACCTAGCCAGATATTTTTTCCCCTCCCTCGCTGCTAAGCTGCGTGTCTAGTGTATTAAAATCAAAGATGCAGAACGAGTTAGCCTGGCTATTTGGTGAAAACAGAAATTGCCTGTCCAGTTTTATGATGTGTTCATGCTGAGCAGGCAGATCTTAATGTGTCCTGTCAAAATGTCTAAGATTTAAAAGGGAAAGAGGCCTATTCACCAGAGGAGCTGTGTGAGTGTTTGAAGCTGAGCTTTCATATGTGTAATTTGCCACGGAAATCCCTTTTTTTATCGCCCAGCTATGATTATGTAGACTTTTTGATATTTTCATGGTAGGAGCATATGCTTATTTCTTTATAATTTATTATTTACAACAATGATAGCTATTCATATTATTGATTTATTGATAATTGATTTAGATTAAGCGCCTTAATATATTTTCACCTCTAAGCCTTTTTTGCTTTTTAATAGACATGCAGGTATTTCGTTGTTGTTGTTTTCAGCTTATAATGTAGAAGTTGTCCACAGTACAACTGTATTGATTTTTGTTCCACTGAGGGACCCCACCTCATCTGCTGCTACATCAGGATATTGTAATTGCATTCTCAACATGTTGTGATAGAGGAAAATATCAGGAGAAACACTAATCCCGATGAATTTGCCATCATTTTTATTTTGCCAATAGAAAATAGCTTAGCATATTGAACTCAAAGAAAACATAATGGCACTCATTATTGGCACACAACATTTCACATTTTCAGTATTGAGCTTGTATGTCCACAGACAAGATGGCATGCCATCGAAGTTCATTCAAATGAAACATGATCAAATCAGTTTGTACTGATTGTGCCTTTAGGTGTTTTTGACTTCTAACAAACATTGTGGGAGTATGATTGTCTGTGGATAGTGATCTTGGTGGCCAAAATGTTGGCATTGGCTATCAACACCACTTGCGCTTGATTTTACAGTCCTGTTTCACATTAACATACAATGTACTTACTGTGGTAATAACCCTGAACCATACCCTAAACCTTAACTTAACTTAACTCATATAGTGGTGCACTCATTATATAGGCTACATTGTAAATGTACGAAGTGCGACCGTTCACTCTCAGTTAATTAAGTTTAAAATCGTTTTTTTTTTACTCTCTGTATAAAATTGCAATTATGAATGTAATCTAAAACAGTGGATAATAAATTAAAAATATTTTTGAAATAATTTAATAAATTCCAAAAATTAAAGTTCCGAAAAAAAAAAAAGATTCTGAAGAAATTAGAATAGAACAGAAAGAACGAACATGAACGTTAGACAGTTTGTTCTGCTACAGGTTCCCTTTCATATTTTATTCTAATGACTTGTATTTACTTTTACTTGTAAATTCATTTCACTCTTTAATGCCATTTTATTTTATTTTTATTTAGCAATAATACTTTTATTTTGTATTTGTTGTTGTTTCAGCTCGCAGCAACGCTTCAAATGTGTTTGACAACACATAAAAACACTTCATGCCGCATTAAAGCGCCTTAATACTAAATTAAAACTGATGGAGACTGTATCAATTCATTTTGCAAATATAAACATGCTGATTCAAATATAGGCCTAAGCCTAGATACAAACGTAAAAGTACTGAAAGAAGAGAAAATGACTTTTATTCATAAACTTTGAGAGCAGAGTTACACCGACAGCTTTGGGGTTTGTTAAAAAGAAAGGGTGCCATCGTGTGGTTTTTAGTAGTCATGTTTCTCTGATCTCTCAGTCACATAAATATATATATTTTTGGTCTTATTGCGCCATCATGTGGTGAAATGCTTGTAACATATTTGAAACGTGCTTACGTATGCAGACGCTGTGAACAGGTGATTTAAGACTTGAATGTTGCTATCATTATCATTATTATTACTTTTACGTACAATTATATGTACGTTTCAGTCGTTTTTTGGCATTTCAATGACCACAAAAGTACGACTACATTTAGTCAGAACGCGCTAAGTGGGACACCCTTGAACAGAAGTCGTGCTCACGTGAGCAGGTAACCATAGCGACGGTATCACTTGTTTATCACTTGATTAAAGGTGTAAATATCATACGTAGCCTATATAAGAAAAGGTGTTTTATTTAAAGTATTTCAGATAGCTTACGCCACGAGACTGCCAAAAGGGCAGTAGCCTATAAACTGTTAACATATATGAGATAACATAATGAATGATATTTTAACTATAGCAGTACAATATGCTTATAAATGAGACCACACGGAACCAGTGGTTGCTAATCTTAATCAAACTCGCCCTTATCAACCTTATTGTAAGGTCAGAGCGCGTGAGACCATGTGTGGATGTTCGAGGCTTCCGGAGACTTTTTGCTGTAGAACAGTCCGTTATTGTGCTTTTCGTTTTGCAAAATAAGGTGGGCAGCGACTTCTGTTGTTGTCACTGTCCTGTTGGTCATTCTGATTTCTGCTTAGGCAGAACAAACCCAATCAAAAACAAACTGTCGTTGACCTAAATCTCTGTAAATATTTGAATGTTTTTTTTTTTCTGTATGGCCAGGGCAGTGGATGAAAATAAGTAGATCCCTGACCTCTGGCCCTCTGTTATCTTACCGAAGTGACCTCTGGGTTTGTGGAAGTGCTGCTCAGTGTCCTGGGGAGAGGCCTGCTTGAGTCTGGACCCATCAGAGATGCATTCACAGCCAGGGAGTAACGAAATACAAGTAACTTAGTTACGTATTTAAAATACAAAATTTGAGTAACTGTATTTCATTACAGTTACATTTTAAATGGGTGGTAATCAGATTACAGTTACATCTGAAAAGTATTTTAGATTACCAAAGTGATTACTTTGAATTTTAACGTCAATTAAACAGCAATTGGTGATTCTCTGGCTCTGACAGTCTGAAAAAGCTTAGAGTTGAGTTTCATGAACAATGTAATACTTTTAAGAGGGATCATAAAATTTTTGTTATTTTTATTTAGTACTGTCCTGAACAAGACAAAATTACTGAATTCATAAAAAAAAACCTGTCAGGTTAACTGTCCTGTTTTGTGATAGTTGTTTGTGAGTCATTTTATAATTCTCTGGTCACTGCAACTTTTTCTCACAATTTGTTTTTTTCCCCTCACAATTGTGAGTTTGCATTTCACAATTCTGACTTCTTTTTTTCAGAATTGCGAGATTTAAACTCACAATTGCAAGTTATAAAGTCAAAATTAGGAGATTTACATTTGCAATACTGACTTTTTTTCTTGCAATTGTGAATTTAGTATATGAGTTTATATCTCATAATTCTGACTTTTCTCAATATTGTGAGTTTATATCTCATATTTTTGACTTTTCTCAATATGGCGAGTTTATATCTCATAATTCTGACTTTATAAGTCACAATTGCAACTTTATATCATGTAATTCTGAGGGAAAAGTTCAGAATTGTGAGAGAGAGAGAGCACAATCCAGACATGGCGAAAGACAGACTCAACAATACTGGGAAACCAGAGCAAGAGAGGATGCGTGAGCATGCAAAACTGAGGTATACTTTCTATCTAACAAATACCAGATAATCAGAGAGTGTTCTAAATTCCCTATATATGAGTACACCAAAGGGACCTTTATTATGAAACAACTTATTGTGTATGTCACTGGGTAATGTTTCCGCTATTCCGCTATTCTGTTTACTTTCACTTTGACAGCCGCTCGCTCCGTCATTTCTTCAGGTGTTAATGTGCGTGACTGAATGTAAGTTTATTTTGATTATACACAGTTAAACGTGATACACGTTCATTGTATTGGGTTTAAATATTCAGCTTGAGCACTTGAAGTTTACATTATGTGCGATGTTATAATGTGAAGCTACATGTGATTCACGTGCATTTGTTCGCTGTAGTTAATTCCCTTTTTCTGTGACGTCGGTCCATGTATAACATGTCAGTAGTGAGTTGCGGTTTATGTTTCATGTGATTCAAAGTTATTAGACAAACATTAATGTATATTTTATTCTGTATATTTCAGAAATACCACATTCAATGCCTCATGTATACATTGGGAAGTTCAATACAGTTCGATGGTGTCAATGTAAAGGAGTCTTTAAAACACATTATAAAGAGTTGAAGAGTCCTCTGTCTCCTGTCACGCTTCTTGCCGGAGCCCCGTAGTGGATGAGCATTCACCTACCTATATTTAAGTTCAGTCCGTAATAAATGGTCCTTCGAGCCGGATGCTACACTCATTACGGTTATGGAGCAACAGAGCACATATTATTCTCCTGATACCACACATTCTGCACGACCATCGACCAGAGCACGACAGCTCTCAACACGTCTGCAAGATTATTCAGTAACTTTACCCAAATCTCTCATGCCAGATCCTGCGCAGTATGACATTTCATACCATCAGCCGAGGATGGATCATCCCACAGCACAGCTAAACCTCAGTGGACAGGCCAGGCCAGTCTCGACTGTGGAGCAGCTTCCCATGGGTGAGTTATCTCTGATGCAGTATGGAGCAGGTCAAGCTACAGGACATTTGAGCATGACCGATAATGGACATGGATTTCATGCAAGACAGCTGGATGCTGAGAGATCCCTTAGCCATACGAATTCACCAGTAGCTCAACAAGCATATTGCAGTCAATCCGAATGTGCGTCACTTAGCAGTGGCACTGTATCACCTTCACCTCTGGACGAAGAACTGGTTAGAGGTATCGCACCACCTGTGGTCAGACCGAAAAAAGCAACTGCAGCGCCATCTATCCCCCTCCTGCATTCAGGTCAGCCATTCCCAGTTCCTGTGATCACTAGAGACATTTCTCAACCGTCAGCTCTGTGCCACATGACACAAACCATGCCTAATGCTACCTATGGTATGACACCATACATTGGTATCTCATCTTCACCTGCTCCATATGCAACACTGCATCAGCATACTTTCTCTAGTACACCAGAATTCCGTCCTGCATATCAGCTTACCTCATCATTGCCACGCACTGTTACATCAGTACAGCTGCCTTTAGTTACAACAGCCCACGCGACTCGTGTTCCACCTGTTTATCAGTTACAGACCACTGTGCAGTGCCAACCACAACAGCAGTCATTCCCTGTGCCAGACCCTTATCGACCTTCACCATCGGTCACGGGATATTATGTCACTCAGCCTTCGGCTCATATACCAGGACAGACCTGGCGTGGTTATCCAGCGATGTACCCGCCGGCACCTCCAACCCCTGTGTACACGCCAGTACCTGCAGCACCTCCACTCCAGCCAGTCCCAATTCCAACATTACCTAAGCTCGTAAATGATAGTGAGAGAGAGTTTACGGATCTGAAGATGGCTTTGGACAATCTCCTCAATCCTCACACTGAGCTTACTGAACATTATAAATACAGGTGCTAATGGAACAGTTAGTCCTGGAAGAAGCAAGGCTAATCGCCCAAGCATGCCGGCATCATCCTGCGCTCCTATGTAACAGCTATGATAGCATTGCAGCGGCAGTATGGCCAACCTCATCAGCTGGCACAAAGTGAAATTGCATCCCTGTTGAACTCGTCTGATATTAGAGCTGGGGATGCAAAGGCTTTCCAGAGTTTTGCACTTAATGTTGACCTGTTAGTAGGCATGCTGTTATCGCTTGAGGGGCCACAGGGACGAGAACTTACTTGCACGGGGCATGTTGACCGATTGCTCAGTAAGCTACCCAAGCACTACAGAGATAGTTTTATTGAGCACCTCCAGCTGCGAGGGCGACTGAGCACTGATAGCCTCAACCCGTATAACCTCCATGACCTCGCTGATTGGTTGAAAGTGAAGCAGAGGCCCAGCGTCTGTCAACTAAAATGGTACAACGCTACCAGACTGAGAGAGTTCAAGTTCCACGTAGAGAACGTCAACCTGTCCCAAAGCCCCAATCTCGGTTTGCTGCAGTTTACCATGGTAGTGACCAACCCAAAGAGGTCAGTACAGTACATTATGTCCATACAGAGCCCTCTCGTGCTCAGCAATCAGTTAAAAGACTGAAACGTCTGTGTCTGTTCTGTAAAAGTCAAGAGCACTACTTGTCGCAGTGTAGTGAAATCCCTGATCACACAACTGAACAGATTCTCAAGTGGATAAAGGATAGCAAGAGATGTTGGAAATGTGGACGAACAAGTCATAAATGTGAGGAATGCACACTAAAGAAGCCGTGCAGAGAATGTGGCAATATACACCTCAGCGTCCTGCATTCCATTGCTAAGGAGGGTCCTAACCTTGTGCTATTCACCACGTCTGAAGATCGAGCATATCTGACCTCCCCTAGCTCAACAGGACGTGTTTACTTGAAAGTAGTCCCGGTGCTACTGTGGAATGGCAAGAGGTCCGTACCAACCTATGCTATCCTGGATGATGGGGCCCAGCGGAGCATTGTTCTTCCCGCAGCGGTTCAGCAGTTAGGACTTGCGGGTAGGGAAGAGATCATGGCCCTTCGTACCATCAGACATGATGTCACAGAGTTGAAGGGACGGTCAGTCGATCTGCTGCTTTCCACACAGTCAAATCCAAAGGAGAAGTACAGCCTTACAAATGTGTTTACTGCTCCTCTTCTTACGTTAACCGAACAAACTTATCCCAGCAAGAGACTCCAGCGATGCTATTACCACCTCAGAGGGATTCCTCTTCCATCATTTAATAAAGTGCAGCCCCTTCTCCTAATTGGGTCTGATTATCCTCAGCTGATCACAGCCAAGGAGCCCATCAGATTGGGGCCGGCTGGTGGACCGGCAGCTGTACGTACACAGCTTGGTTGGGTTCTTCAGGGACCAGATGGACTTCTCCTTCATCAGGTACCTTCACCACAGTGCTTATTCACCTCCCTAACTCCAATTCGAGATCCTGTCTACCAACATGTAGAGCGACTGTGGCAATTGGACATCCTCCCATACCGCAGTGAAAAAGCTGGTAACCCGATCGAAACAGGATCTAGCGGCTGTGAATATGCTGGAGACTAAAACACGACGTGTGGAAGTTAATGGCATCTGGCGTTACACTACTCCACTCCTTCGTGCCCCAGATGCCCCACCGTTGAGAGGAACAAAGGAGTCAGTCTTATCTAGCCTCAGAAGCATTGAGAAGCGTCTCAGCAAAAACAAAGAGAAAGCTAAAGTATATGAGACTGAAATACAGAAACTCCTTGATTCAGGGTACATAGTCAAGGTACCACCAGAAAATCTGCGGCCAAACGAGGAGGCATGGTTCATACCACATCACCTTGTACACCACAATGGGAAAGACCGGCTGGTTTTCAACTGTTCCTTCGTGCATCTGGGTGTCTCCCTTAATCAGCAGCTGCTTCCTGGCCCCAATCTTGGTGCATCATTGCTGGGAGTACTCCTTCGGTTTCGGCAATATCCGGTTGCCATTAGTGGTGACATACGCGGTATGTTCCACCAGGTGAGACTCCTACCCGAAGACAGACCTCTGCTGAGGTTCATTTGGAGGAACATGCGCAAAGAGGATCCGCCTGACATTTACGAATGGCAAGTCTTACCCTTTGGGACGACCTGCAGTCCCTGTTGCGCCACCTTTGCCCTGCAGACACATGTACGCAGCCAACAGGATGGAAATGAAGACGTGCTGCAGTCTATAGAACGAAACTTTTACGTAGACAATTGTCTTCAGAGTCTTGCTACTGCTATGGAAGCTAAGCAACTGATCGACAAGATGATACCTCTTCTAGCCTCAGGAGGCTTTGAAATAAGACAGTGGGCTTCTAATGTACCTTCAGTCGTACAGCACTTACCTCCAACAGCCCGCTCAGAGAGCATTGAGCTGTGGTTGCGGCAGTATACTCAAGATCCTCTGGAACCAGCTCTTGGTTTGATGTGGCACTGCCTAGAAGATCATCTGGGCTACCGACACCGCGCAATGGGAGAGCACCCCCCAACAATGAGACACATATATAAAGTCTTGGCGTCACAATATGACCCCCTAGGGTTTATCATTCCCTTTACTACACGGGCCAAGATTCTTGTCCAGAAGCTCTGGGCCAAACCAAGAAATTGGGATGACCCAAACCTTCCCACAGACTTACTTGAGAAGTGGAAAATGTGGGAAGAAGAGTTACCTGACCTCAGCAAGATCAAGCTTCCCCGATGCTACATTCCTACCAACTTTGATGTGGAGACATCGAGATTTAGTTTGCATGTGTTCGGTGATGCATCAGAGGTGGCCTATGGATCAGTGGCTTACCTCCTTGTTGAGCAGCATGGAGAAACGCATACCTCCTTTGTAATGGCCCGCTCTAGAGTAGCCCCCAAACGACAGTTGTCAATACCACGTCTTGAACTGTGCGCAGCTCTGACCAGTGCCCAGCTTGCCAATCTCCTCACCCAGGAATTGACCATCAGTATTGAGAAGGTAACATTATGGACTGACTCTACTACAGTCCTGACCTGGATTCGATCAGAGTCTTGTAGGTATAGAGTCTTCGTTGGGACAAGAGTGGCGGAAATCCAAGAATTGACTGAGATTCACTCCTGGAGGTATGTGGATTCCTCCAATAACCCAGCAGACGATATTACCAGAGGGAGGACACTTACAGAGCTGGCAATCAAAGGCAGGTGGAGTCAGGGTCCAAAATTCCTCCATGAACCTCCAGATCAGTGGCCAGTCACACCCTTGATAGAGGCCCAAAATGACACCTCAGAAACAAAAAAGGCTGTATTTTGTGGTCTAGTTGGGAATGATCAACGTTCTGAAATTCCTGATGCATCTCAGTATACTTCGTGGAAGGACTTGGTTGACGCTACTTACCAGTTTCTTCACGGGGCGGCTGCCAAAGACATAAGTACGCAACACCCAGATTACCAGAGTACGGTAGCACTTATATTGAGTCGATGTCAGGAGGAGACCTTCTCAGAGGAGTTTAAAGCCTTGAAGGCAGCGAAGCCTGTGTCTGCATCCAGCCGTCTAAACACACTTGCAGCAGAATTTGATCACACCCTGGAACTAATCCGTGTGGGAGGAAGACTGCGGAAGCTGGATGGCTTAAGTCAAACCGAGATTCACCCAGTGGTTTTAGAGCCGCGCCATACGGTGACCAAACTTCTCATAAAGCACTGTGATGAACGCCTTCTCCATCCAGGACCTGACAGGGTTTTTGCTGAACTCCGTCGCCATTACTGGATCCTGAAAGGCAGACAAGCAGTAAGGCAACATCAGAGAGAGTGTAGGGAGTGCCAAAAGTGGAGAGCCAAGCCAATTGTACCGATCATGGCTGACTTACCTTCAGCTCGACTAAGACTGTACCAACCACCCTTTTTCTCAACTGGAGTTGACTGTTTTGGGCCTTTCATTGTGAAGATTGGCCGTCGCACCGAAAAGAGATGGGGAGTCATCTTCAAGTGCTTGACGACCAGATGCATACATCTTGATCTCCTTAGCAGCATTGACACGGACGCATTTTTGTTGGCGCTTAGACGCTTTATAGCTCGCAGAGGAACTCCATCGGAAATATTTTCGGATCAGGGGACCAATTTCCGAGGAGCGGAGACGGAGCTAAAGGAAGCCTACAAGGTAATGGAGCCCAAACTTCAAGATTTGTTGTCTAATTATCAGATTAACTTCAGGATGAATCCTCCCGCCGCACCACACTTTGGAGGCGTATGGGAGAGGGAGATCAGATCAGTAAAGTCTGCCTTCCTGCTGCAGGTAGTTGTTAGGGGCCAGTCGCTTCCAGAAGAAGTACTGCGCACAGTACTGATTGAGGTAGAGGGCATCCTCAACAGCAAGCCTTTAGGGTATGTCTCGTCTGATGTGGCAGACATAGACCCAGTTACCCCTAACATGCTGCTTATGGGTCGGCGAGACGCCTCACTCCCCCAGGTAATTTACACTCCTGAACCGTTATCCAAGCGCCGCTGGCGTCATTCCCAGACCATCGTCGATCACTTCTGGTCATACTATATACGACACTACCTTCCAAACCTCCAGCTTCGCCAGAAGTGGCAGCGAGAAACTCATGATTTAACTGAGGACACGGTAGTGATGATCATGGATCCGCAGCTTCCCAGAGCCCATTGGCCAGTTGGTCGGGTTGTCAAGTTGATACCCAGTGCTGATGGACATATCAGATCAGCTCAAATCAAGGTCAATGATCGTTTCTACCTACGACCTGTGGCCAAACTGGTCAGACTTCCGGCACTCCCAGATGGAGAGGACACTGACCTTAAAGACTAGGGAATTCATTTGACACATATTAGCTGTGCTAATATGGGGGCGGCTGTTCTAAATTCCCTATATATGAGTACACCAAAGGGACCTTTATTATGAAACAACTTATTGTGTATGTCACTGGGTAATGTTTCCGCTATTCCGCTATTCTGTTTACTTTCACTTTGACAGCCGCTCGCTCCGTCATTTCTTCAGGTGTTAATGTGCGTGACTGAATGTAAGTTTATTTTGATTATACACAGTTAAACGTGATACACGTTCATTGTATTGGGTTTAAATATTCAGCTTGAGCACTTGAAGTTTACATTATGTGCGATGTTATAATGTGAAGCTACATGTGATTCACGTGCATTTGTTCGCTGAAGTTAATTCCCTTTTTCTGTGACGTCGGTCCATGTATAACATGTCAGTAGTGAGTTGCGGTTTATGTTCATGTGATTCAAAGTTATTAGACAAACATTAATGTATATTTTATTCTGTATATTTCAGAAATACCACATTCAATGCCTCATGTATACATTGGGAAGTTCAATACAGTTCGATGGTGTCAATGTAAAGGAGTCTTTAAACACATTATAAAGAGTTGAAGAGTCCTCTGTCTCCTGTCACGCTTCTTGCCGGAGCCCCGTAGTGGATGAGCATTCACCTACCTATATTTAAGTTCAGTCCGTAATACTAACCCTAACCCTAACCCTAACCCTAACCCTAACCCCTAACCCTAACCCTAACCCTAACCCTAACCCTAACCCTAACCCTAACCTTATTATAGGGACGACAATAATAAAAAATGATGAAATAATAAAATGATAATAAGATAATCAAAAATGATATTTCTACAAAATTGAATAGATTTGGTTGATGAAAATGGGCATAGTACACAATAATAACTAAGACCTACCTCTTATAGGGGTTTAAAATAGAACAGCTTCGGGATGGGTTACCCTAGAAAATAATTGGAGGTATCGGCATGATTGAGGGAGTGGGATGCTGGACCGGATTATCGTGGATTACTCGATTCGCCGGCCCAGATAAATTTAATGTGGAAATTTCGCATTCCCCTATACGACGAAGCTGTGAAGAATTATGGGCCCAGTCTGAACTATTGGCTGACAAAATGGGATCTGAGTTGGTCAAGGACGGGGAGGAACTGGGTTTGGACTGGAATCCATAGGGAATTAAATGGATAATGTAAGAATGGTTGAGATAGAAAGGGAAGCCAACTGATCCTTTCAAAAAACATGCGCCGGCCTGTGCATTTTCTGCGTTCTCCCTAAACCAAACTGGGCGGTCCGGAAACGGATCTACTCAGGGGGAGGCGTTGCTAATTCTAAATTCCTAACCCTAACCCTAACCCTAACCCTAAACCCTAAACCCTAACCCTAACCCTAACCCTAACCCTAACCCCTAACCCTAACTCTAACTCTAACCCTAACCCTAACCCTAACCCCTAAACCCTAACCCTAACCCTAACCCTAACCCCTAACCCTAACCCTCCCTAACCCTAACCCCTAACCCCTAACCCTAACCCCTAACCCCTAACCCTAACCCTAACCCTAATTTGGAAATAAATGGATATAAATAAATAATTGGTAATAAATGGGAATAAAAAAATAATTGGAAATAAGGGAACTGGGAATTCGAAATATGAAATTTGAAATTTTGTTAGTTTTATCATTTATTTATTTTATTATTCATTTCTTTATTAATTATTATTTATACATTTATTAATGATTATTTCTTATTTTATTATTATTAAATTTTATGATTTTTATTATTTATTAATTTTATTATTGTAATTTAACCCTAACCCCCCTAAGGGAACTGGGAACCCTAGTATGGAAATAATTGGACATAAATGGAAATAAATAAATAATTGGAAATATTGGATATATCTAACCCTAACCCTAAACCTAACCCTAACCCATTAAATCAAAAATAGGGGGGGGGGGGGACAATACCATATCTCGACACCTGGTGGCGCTACAGCTCCCAAACCATGTGCAATCGTCTCCCCGTCCCCTAATTAGTATATAGACCAAATTTCAGCTCTCTAGCACGTACAGAACCCAAGATATTGGGGGGGTGACAAAACTGGGGGGTGACAGATTCGTATTTGTCCCTATATCCTAACCCTAACCCTAACCCTAACCCTAACCCAACTCTAACCCTAACCCTAACCCTAACCCTAACCCTAACCCTAACTAACCCTAACCCTAACCCTAACCCTAACTCATCTAACCCTAACCCTAACCCTAACCCTAACCCTAACCCATTAAATAAAAAATAGGGGGGGTGAAAATGCCATATCTCGACACCTGGTGGCGCTACAGCTTCCAAACCATGTTCAATCGTCTCCCCGTCCCCTAATTAGTTTATAGACCAAATTTCAGCTCTCTAGGACATACAGAACCCAAGATATGGGGGGGGGGGGGGGGTGACAAAACTGGGGGGTGACAGAATCGTTTTTGTCCCTATAACCTAACCCTAAACCTAACCCTGAACCTAACCCTAAACCTATCCGGTTTAGCCCTGTGGATTACAAATCTACTGTTTGTTGCCCTTGAGTCAACACGGCTCTAAGCCCACACCAATTCTAGCTTTAAAACCTATCAGTTTAGATCCAAATCCAATACTCATGCGTTCTTTAAAAACTACCTGCAGTAGCTCGGTCATTTCTTTCCAGGCCCAATGCCCAGATGGGCCAAACTCCAAGCCAGGAGGATGGTATAGTCTAACAGGTGTCGGCCCGTGCTTTCCCTCAATCTCCCTATTCCAAACCTTCCTAGACGGGTGCTAGGTTGGGGGGAGTTGTTGTATTTTTCAAACCTAACCCTAACCCATTAATTCAAAAATGGACAATACCATATCTCGACACCTGGTGGCTCATGGGCACAACAATAGACAGACATGTGAGCAAATTACCAGAAATTAAGTTCACCAAATAAACAAACCTCAGGGGTTAAAGAAAATCCTGAACATGTCATATTGCACAGTATTTTATATGAGATGGAAAGACGAGTGTTTCAAGATCGGGTTTGTTACGGAACGTGTAGCACAGGAAGCACACGACGATAAGGGATAAACATAGTTCTCTTTTAATGAGCAATCCAGGAATCCAGGAATCCAGGGAGACAGGAATACAGGAACACCGCATACACAGTCACACACGAACGAGAACGGACCAGGAGTGAGGGAAACACAGGGTATATAAGCAGACACTACTCAGGTGAAAGACATAACTAATGATGACAAACAGCTGACAGGAGTTAACTAATGAAGACAGGAAAGGAAAACTGGGTCACACAAGGTGCACATGACAAGGGAAACAGACAGACAGGTAAACAAGGAACATCCAGACTCTAACAGGGTTCAGGCGGCAGGGCAGAGGTGGAATCTGATAGGGATACTGGCACAGAAGGAGAGGGAGAGGGGATGAGAATTACCAGGAAGGCACTATTTCAATTTCTTAAAGACACAGGGTTGATGAGGAAAATATGAGAACACCTGAACATATTCCCTTTAGATATAAAATAACCGTAAAGAAGGGGGGTATTTTATAACATAGAACAGGTCATGTCTCTTTCAAAATTTCAACATCAACATAATTTTAAAACATTTCATTTTGATTAAAACAAATTACGTTGGAAAATCAAACAAAAATCAGTCTCTTTGAGAAGCAACATGGCAGTTTGCTGGAGCCAGTTGAAAATCCAGAGCTTGTTCTTCTCTCTCTTGGCGGATTGCAAACAACTTCCCTACCGTGCCGCCACCTACTGTTCAGGAGTGCGTAATATCATGTTTAATGTTATGTTTTTGAAATTAGAAGTTAGAAAAAACAGTCAATTTGTGGAAACAGCTCATGGTTCATTAATTTTGTCATTAATATTGCAAAGGCAATATAATAGAATTATGATTAAAATGCTGAAATTCGTATTATTTCCATATCTGCTGTTTTGGGCGATGATTGATCCTGTTGGGAATACGTCATAATCCAGGAGTTTACCTGAGCCTCCAGATCATCACCTGCTGCTTGTCCTTCCTTCTGTTTTTCTGTCGGGATTCGGATGAAAGGTAGGTTGGAACTTTCTTTGAACTAATATAAAGGGCGTTTAGCTTTCTTAAAACATGTATAAATATGTCAGCTCTGGTTGTTTTATGCGGCTCATATTTTTGCATATTGTGTAGTTAATGTAAGCTATCTCTTTTGAAATGTTCCTCTTTACATGGTATCTTTATAAACTGTGCTAAGCTAAGCTGATGTTACGGAAATAGCACCGAAAACATGAAATTAATTTTATTTAGTGAGTTTCTTATTAATCACTCACACTTACTGTTTTTCGTTATTTAATGAATTCATCATCATTAGTAGTTCTTTTTATTCGTGTTTGTAGTTCTGAACCTCCTCAAGTGGTTGTAAGAGTCTTTATAATCAGTTTATATTGATATCACTGCAATTCAACCGGTACCTGACTGTTCATTGATTGATGGGTACATTAGCAGGTGTGGGTAACTGTGCTATTGAACTAAACCTGACTAATTATTGACAAAATATTTATTTTACTACTTTTAGTTTAAATAATGCAGCTTTCTTTCTTCATGTGCAAAGATCTTAAAAACGTTTGTAAAGAGGACTTATTTTGCAACACGTGGTAAATCATTCTCATAAAAACATTACAATTGCAAATTGTGCGATTACAATATTTTGCATTATTTTATCGTCATGAAAAATACATACCGTTGTCATTCTGCATTGCCGCGTTTCCCATTTCTCGTTAAACTACAGCTTTAATAGAATACAGCAGTAAAGTATTTCACTGTTTTCTGAGCTGAAGGTTCAGGAACACTTTCATCACTTGTGAGTCTCTTCTCAGTCGTTCATATTTCAGATGTGTGATTAATTCTACTCTACGGAAAACATTCATCTTCCGAGATGGCATCTTTTAGTTTTGGTGGCATAAGACACTGTCTGTAAATGATTGTTTTGTTTCATGAAGAGCTGAAAGTGTCCTGGAGCAGCTCATCATGGCAGTGTTTGTCATTCATGAGGGGAAGAACATCAAGAACCGCCGGCGGACACTGGCACTGTTATTGAAGCAGTGAAGGTTCGAGTGAACTGACCTCTCTCGCCTCTGCTTTGATTGACATGAAGAATGAAGAGTGGTAAGCTCACTGTGTTTGTGTAAGTCGTGTTAAGTTCTGCCACACACAGTCGTGATTTTCACTCAAACTGGATCAGTTTTACAGTGTGTGGTTTGTCGTCCGTCCTGTAAAGAATCACCTGGTATTTCAGCAAACAGTGTTCACCCCGTCTTCCACACCTGTCCAAAACCTTCCCTGGATTTTATTTATAGAATAGTATTCAATTTCTAGAATTAAATCAAGAAAACAACCATACATTTTTAATACTTGAATGTTGTGTAAATGCATACAAGAACTACAGATGCTTGCAGAGGTGAACTCCGATGTTTGTTTAAATGCTGTTTTCTCATACTTTATCACATTGGGCCTTACAAAACATGAGCAAAACAAATCTCCTTATAAAATATTATAATCCATTCAGATATGAACTATCCAATTGAAATGAATGCTACAATTTAGAAGTCAATTAGAAATTCGTTCTGCTCTTTAATGATTAAAGCCCCTTTTTTACTGTGAAGCTCACGTATGTGTAGATGCAATATAGGGAATTAAAAACATTTCAGTTATCTTTTTTTTATTTCAAACTATGTGCATATCAATTGTTGTTGAACAAAATATCCTAAGAATCCACTGAATTGTAGTGTCTTTTATAATTTGTCTGTTCAACCTGTGAAAATTCATTTTGTGCAAGAAAAGAAAGTTAAATAAACCTTTTTAAAAATAGTTTGTAAGAAAGACAAAAGCATGATCATTTGATCATAGATTAACGCGTTGTTAAATTTCAGAAACACTCCTTTATGTATAATTAAAGCCTTGAACATAAATCATTCAGATCTCAAGAATGTACAAAAGGCACATTAAATCCCTGTGCTTCTATACTGTAGAGTTCAAGAGAAACCGAGTCTCAAACTCTGAAAGTGTTCCACAAGCATGTATGCATAACCATTTCTTTAAGCGTTGAGTTACCTATGAACATTTGGGATGTTGTGTTTGCTTGTATTGATACTTTAAAACCCATTTCTGCAGCCGGCATCTGAAATAAGGGAAAAGCTATGGACTTCCTCCCGTCTTTCACTCATCTGTGCCACCATACATGTCCGCTAGTTTCATGAAGCGGGGACCCCAGTCTCTGAGGTAATCGTAATCCTGGTCTCCGTCACTGCTGGAGGAGTTGATGGAGCTGAGAGATCCCGCAGTAGAGCTGTTCCCCTCGTAGTCGAACACTAACAGCGAGTCGTACGGTGGAGCAGTAGGATCATTATCAGCGGCCCTCAGACCCTGCAGAGACAGTGTACAAAGTACCAGTTAACTTTACCATCCTGGACGCTACAGGATTCAATCCAAAGGAAGAAACTTCCTGATTCTTCATATGAAGCAAATATTTGTGTAGATTTGAAAAAAGGAAAAGCTGAGTCAGCAGGAGACGGACTGACTCACACTCGTGTGTGAAGGTGGAGACTGAGAAAGTGACTGTATATGGAAACACACACAGCACAACTTTCACGCACAAATCTCAGTAAGCCGACCCGCTTTTCTTTTTTCTCAGCTTTCAAATTCTGTGCATTTTATTCAAAAATTCAAGAAATGAATAGCATTTTTGCGCTCTTTAATGTGTCATGAGAGATTGCTGTATGCGTCAGATGAAGCGAAGCGTCCCGCACAGCGCGAGTGAACATGATCATCCCTTCCTCTTCACTGTTACAGGTCAAAATAAACATGAACATCAGAAAATATGTTGAAAGATACAGTCCAACTTACGGAAATCCGTATCATGTTGTAATCGCCGTGTTTCAACCGTGGAAGGATAAAACCGATTGAGAACAATGACACGTAATGCTGTACCTCCGACATTGGGGCCTTTGGTGTTTAGAGAGTCTCAGTACCGGCAGGAAATGTAGGTGGAGGGAGTGAATGAACAGCATGAGGTGTGTGTGTGTGTGGGTGAGATGCAGAGCACAATTTCAGAGTACGGGACAGCATGCTTGGCTCCACATCATTTCACTTTTCTTTTCTTTTCTTTTTTAAAGCCATTGGTTGACCATAAACTTCTAAGTCTTAGGCAAGAAACAGAACTCTAGAGGGGCATTTTGCTAAATATATGCACCATATTACAAAATCACTCTTTTACTGTTCTTCAATATTTAATGTATGTTTTTAATGTATAAAGTTTTATGACAGCCAAAAAAATGAAATGATAGAGGTCGGCTTGTACAGACTTCTCGTGGCAGTTTGGAGCGCACTGGACACCAACTGGACCGGGTTACAGTTACAAGTTACAGTAGATCACCCTCAGTGTAATCAGTCAAAATGTCGGAATGACCTACAGATTTTTGCTAAAAAATTAGTCAACGATGGAAAATTTTTGCCCACCAGATAAACAATCATCAGAAAACTGCCCTGAACTGATCAAATACGTCAGGAATAGCAACATTTGTGAGCACACCAGCTGTGATGTTTTCGAATGTGTTTTCTTCTCTCTACTATTTTTAACAGTGTTTTGTTGGCTACTCCACCTCACTGATGAAATCTCCGATGTCTCCAGGATGATGAGCGGTGGATCTGACAGGATAATGGGGCTCGGGATGCAGAGGTCTCTCGTCCAACCTGCGGATGCCAAAGGGCTTGATGCCACCGGTCTCTGTGTCGGGCTGCTGCAGCTGGCTCAGGTCATAATCCTGTTTGCAAACAAACACACAGGTGCAGAAACATCATTGTTAGCATTTACAGAACGGCACTGGTGTGTGTGTCGATCTGAGCTCACACAGCCACAGCGCTGGTGGTGGAGTTGACAACAGGAGCGACGCGCAAGCAGAAGACGTTTACTTTTGTGTGTGGAGAACTTTTGTTCTGTGCCACATTTTAGGTTGATATCGCAAAAAAACAAAAAAACCTTTCATTGGACGATATCTGTGCTCCACTGGCTGATTGAGTTCCACATTTGGTTTGAGTCGGCTGAACCATACATTTCCATCATTTTGATAATATTTATGAAGTAGACATCCTATTCTGAAGTAGTTTGGGCTATAATGTCAATATTGGTTTTGAATTATAAATCCACATAAACAAAACACAGAAAGAACCAGATCGTGTGGTTTGGCACCACTCACAAATGAAGAATCTGTCGCTGTTTCTCTATTCCTCTGTCATTTCTTTTGGAAATCGGTCACCAAATATGAAAACTAGAGTCTGAAAGCTTTAAATTGATATATAGTTTGTCAAGATATTACAGTTAGAAATGTGTCAAATGTCCCACAGGAGGGTGGAGGGGCAGTCTTAAAAATAGCAGTTAAAAACATTTTTATAAATAATGAATTCAGAAATGTATTCTTTGTGCGAAAAGTTTTCATATTAAACGTAAATTATTTGTTCCTGCTTGTATGCTTTTTCCGTAGTGTGATTTTTGGGGAATTGTATTGAATCCAGTTAGGGTCAATTTGACCCGCTCCATAAAGAGTGAACGCAGAAATCGCACAGAGCTCAAGGGTTATGTTATTATTATTAATGATTGACTTATGTTTATTAAATGTTATGTTGTCAAATTATATTCAGCATAAATTTATCTTGAGTCGTATTGTGAAAAAAGGCTGACGACATTTAAAATATGCCTTCATAATATTAATTTTAAATGGTCGCCCAATGTTTTTCATAGATGTAAAACCAAGAAAAGTTTCTAATTCAAATATAAAAGTGCTGAAAGTAAAGCAGTAAAGGTTACCTGGTCTTCCTCCCCTCCTCCCTCTTCATCATATTTCAGGATGTTGTCTCTGATGTCCTCCTCCGGGTCGATCAGCAGTTGTTTGGCCAGTCGTTCTTTATCTCTCCTTTTCATCCACACAATGAACAACAACACAAGGACTACAGCGAGAGAGAGAGTTATTAATGCGAATATAAGAAACACTTCTTTTCCTCATCAGCATTGACACATCTTTACACAAAGACTACTGAAAGGGTGAATCTCAAGAAAGGAAAGAAATTTTCCTTTGCCACATTTAAGACAATTATGCATATTTACCCTGAAAATGATCATTACTGTAATGGGTCCGAATGTTTTTTTTTTTTTATGCTAGTGGCATTAAGTTTGATTAATATAGCATGTTTCATGTCAACATGTCAAAGCATTTTTGGCATCTTGGCAATAAATTTGTCCATAAGAGAACATTACTTGCTCTCATTGTTAAGTTAACGTTGGCCGCCAGCCCAAAAGTTCTCAGCTACCTTCGGGACATGGTGTCAATGACACATACCATAGATATTATGGGTATTATCAAATGTAAATGCAAGTTTTACTTGTTCAGACTTTCCTGATCTGTGTCCCAAATGTCATAACGGCCCCATGTATGGTTCAATTGGCTGCCATATACTACAGTAGCAGAAAAAGAGCATTCATACAGCTTTGGTGCTGGCCTTCTAAAGGCTGAATAAATACATTATAAGTTAAATATTACCATGTATATATATATATTTTTAAGGAAATATTATTATAGTTATTTTTATTGGGAGGAGTTGACAGATTTCATCAGATTCACCTGTAAATGTGGCATATGTGACTCACTGAGGAGGGTGATGAGACAGAGCAGCACGGTAATAATTACTCCTGTGCCGAGGCCAGCGGTCACGATGCGCTCCTGATCCACGCAGTCTCCATTGAGATCACACTCACAGACCTTCACTTGCAGATAGGAGGTGTTGGACAACGGCATCTTACCAGAGTCTGTGATTAGAATGGGGATCTTGTAGATCCCATTCTCCAAAAAGTCAATTTTAAGAGCCAGTTGTGCATAATCACCTAGAAAATGGATTTAAACAGCATTAAAGCAATACTTTTAATTGTTCTAATGTATTGAACTGCAGGTGAGTTGTTTGTATTCTTGAGTCAGTAATAAAATACGAAATCAAAGTGTCCGCAACACTATGACAGTTTTTACTGTGTGGCATTTTCACTGAGGAGCAAAATGTATATTTTTTGCTTTAGTGTGCCAGTCAGAAATATCAGTTTGCATTTCCAAACATTCCTTTTTGCCATTAATTTCAATAATCTGGTAATATTTGTATATTCCTCAAGATACCTGACATCACCATCACTGAGTCTGTCTGGAATTACATGAGACTGAAAAACTGAGACCGAATAAATCCATAAGAACTGCCTGAGACAAAAGCAGTTTTAAAGGTAAAGGATGGCCATACCAAATTTTGATTTGGTAGAAGAAATTCATAATCTTGAAAATTCAGTTCTTTGCTCAATAAAATCTATTTATGACATTAATGACATCCTCAAAGCATCCTCTGTACAGCACTACTGTTTGACAAGTTTATCAAAGTTTTCAGGCTGGCACGTTCGGTCGGATTTTTTTCACATAGCAGTGAAATCAGCTTCAACTACTCCATCACTCCATGACATTCACGGCTGTTCACTCCATGTTGTAGACAACGAATCAGTTTGTCTTGCCACTACAAACAAACATTTTAGAAGGAAAAGTCTAAATATAAATGGAATCAGTTCATAAAATGCCTAATATTAAAGATGAGTGAGTGCTATTTGCCATCACGGCTATTTATCTACAGCAAAAAGGGCAAATGTCGGTCCATTTGGGCTCACAAAACCATTCAGGCTCTGAGTCAGCAAGGCGAGTATACCAGCGTACATGGAGACATATCATAAATTATAGGATGCTTACCCTCAGAGCAACGCAGAATCCCTGGCAATATTCAAGAGACAGCTGAAAACTCATCTCTTCCGTGAACACTTGATCCCCTCATAAAAAAACCCCCCCAAAAAAAAACCCTATCCTTCCCTTTTCCCTTCCTACTCTAGCTTATGGTACTGAGCAATGTATGAAACTTGTATTGTGAGCACTTCCTGTGCTATTTGCCAATTCATGAACAATCGCTTGTTTGTTTTCCTCACTTGTAAGTCGCTTTGGATAAAAAGCGTCTGCTAAATGTAAATAAATGAAAAAAAAGGTCTCCGGAGCACCTCGCACCTCGATGACACCCGGTCTCTGGTGCCTCTGAGCTGCAGGACTGGGCAAACTTGCTCCAGTTCACTCGCAGCCTTGACCTTTGGTTGCTTTCAGCCCATTAAAAGCAGGAAATATGTACGAACAGATCTCTGCGCCTCAGGCACTTGGAACGTCTGTGGTTCAGGATCAATCTAAGGAAAAGATCACTGTCCCCCAGCCAACAAATCTCGTTTCGACTCAGCAAATGCAGGCCTGGATTTTGCTGGAACGCTTCGGAGGCCGCTCAAAGGCTGCCAGTTATGAAGCAGAGACTCTCATTGGACAGGACGAAATCAAGTTTGTTATTATTTTATTATATTTTTTAAACTATTTTCCTCGGAACTTTTCCACAGACCTCCTAAAACCCCCTTTGCAGTCCCAGAACCCAATTAAACCCGAGAACGCCTCCTCTCAACGGTCTCAAAGCTTTGGAACATCACAATCTGGCTTTGATGAAACATTCAAATAGATTTAAATCTAAAATGAATGAACTGTGCAGTACATGAACAAAAGAATGTGGGGTCAACTGAATTGGTGTTGTGAAGCATCACGTGACTCCAGTGTAGACGACTAATGACAATCGAATTGCTATGAAAGCTCTAGCGCAAGTTCTGTCAGGAAGACTCAAATGTTACGTCACTACTAATTTAGATCTAACCAATCATTATCCAACACATGTAGTATATAAGATCGGTACTCATCACACTTGTCTGAGTTCGCAGATGCTGACGCGAAACCTAACCTCCATCCTCCCCACCACCACCAGGATGGTCCCTGTCCATACCTCCCGGGGGTCGGCTACGCCCCTGCCTTCATCTTCAGGCAGGAAATGCAGAGTCCGCAACCCTCAGGATCTAAGCTACGGACGGGGCCTACGCCAAAGAACTTTATCTTACAATGTTTGCTTGCTGATTGGTAATAAATTTCATTGCAAGTTAATTTACCTCCCGAGTCTTTCTGGTAGAACTTGTATGGTGAGGACAGTTCAGGAGGACGATGGGACGTAGTTTTCTGCGTATTGCTGTGTGTGTGTTTATTTTCTCACCACTGAGACGTGTGATTGTCCAGTTCTTCCTAACATCAATGGGCTGTGAGGGAAGCTCAAAAGAGAAGGGTCCAGTGTTGGGCTCAAGGTCTGCATCCAGCGCTGTGATGTTAATGCCGTTGTTCTCAGGTTTTTCACACATCACCGTCTCTGGAGGGAAAACCTCAGGAGCATTATCATTGACATCCAGAAGAAGGATCTGCAGAGTACCGGTGCTGCTGGCCGGAGGAATTCCTGGAGACCAAACAGACTCATTATTGTTAAGCTCACTTCCTGAGACACTATTTCAGAGTGCCACCAGAGACTCCCTTTCCTGAATATTAAACACACCTGTTTCTATTCTGCTCATCAATCGGAGAATGTTTAAGCACTGCAGTACAACCCTGACTCTTGCATTCTCCTGTAAGATCTCGCTTGCCTTGTTTCCTGGATTCTTTGCTTCACAATAGAACATGATCACAGCACGGCTGCAAACCGCATCGGTCTGTCTTGTTCGTGGTTTCTTTTGGGGTTTTTATGAGCAGGGAAAATGTTTTCCTGCACAGCTAAAGGTGTAAAATATGTGGATCATTGTGTTTTTTTTAGTTGTCATGGGGAGTGTGGTGAGGCTGATGTGGACTGGCGCATTGGGGACATTTGTTCTGCTATCGTGTACAGCAGGAAGCTGTTTTTCAAACATTTGACACTGGGTCTCTTCGATCATGTTCCCGAGAGCTGAGGAGGATCAGGTTGACGAGAGGTGGAGTCCAGAGGCGTCAGCCAGCAGCCGCTCCCATCCACAATCCTCACAAATTTGAGGTCAATAAAGAATCCAGGCTTCAAACAAGGTACTGTTGAACGTTTGAGAGAAACCTGGTTGCATTCTTCAGTACCGGCCTGAGAAAACAGCGGCTTTACCATGGTACGAGTGGACAGAGATCTGAACTCTAGTAAAAGCAAAGGTGGAGGGATTTGTGTCTGTATGATCTGCGCTTTCTTCAGTAGAAAGTGAAAGTGAAAAGCTTTATTATAGCAGACAAAGACCACTTATAAATATTACTAAAGCTTTTTAGATGTTTATAAAAAGACTTTGTTTTTGTCACTATAAGCAGTAAAATTCCACTCATAAGATGTACGACACTATGCAGATCTTCAGTAAACCATGTCAAAATATGAGACTTGGGAAATTAAAATATTAAATTATGGGATACATTAAACTCTATAACTTAAGGTGATCAATTATGTTCATTTGTGGTTATGAATCATCATATTCTTAATAGTTACTGCTGTTACGATTATTCATGAGATGATACAATACATTATAGTTATTTTAATAAGGCATTATGTGTGCATTATAAGAATACCATTATGATGCATTATGAATGCAAGCTTCATCTGGTGTTATAATGCAGCATTCTCTTAAAAGTTATAAATAACTAAGTATTATAATGTATTGTAACTACTGTTATGATCATTTATCAGTTGATACAACATGCTGTAATGTTGTTCATACCGCTGTCAGTGACGAGGAACATCGCCGTGTACATGTTGTTTTGAACTAAAGGAGACTCTCTGTCTAAAACACCAACGGTTGTGATCTCTCCATTCATGGGATCGATTCTCAGCCAGTTTGCAGGATCGGACAGCGTGCTGTACCTGAGGAGAGAGAAAAAATGACTATGAGATATATGCTAAAGTGAGTTTAGATCAAATATATATTTATTCAGTTCATGTTTTGGTCACTGAATCTGATTGGTCGAACAGCACATATTCTACATACCCAAGTGTCTCTTGAAGGAAGTCCTTTGATTGGCTCTCCAGTATCTTTGATTTTAATTTTACTCTGTGGCCCGTCCTCAAATACATGTGTAACTTGAGCTCTATGAACATGTAGCTGTCAGATGTGTGCGCACCTGAGGCTCTGCTCCAGGAAGCGGTCTGGATCCCGAGCAGTGAAGATAGCGATCGCAGACTCCGCCGGCAGACCCTCCTGCAGTTCCAGCAGTTTCGGGTTGGGCTGGAAATAAGGGCTCTCGTTGACATCGGTGACACGGATGGAGGCGGTGGCCGTGGACTGACGGGGCAGACGGATGCCTTTGTCCAGAGGAATCTCATTGACTGCCACCACTGTCAGCACGAACGACCTGCTGGTCTCATAGTCAATGGGCTGAAACAAAGACGGACAATAAAGATAACGTTAGGCAGTTCTGAGTTTCCGTGTTTACGTCCGAACGCTGGCTCATTATTGGCCGGCTCCTGCGTCAGCGTCACACGCATGCCTCGTGCTGATCATGTGAACATGCGTCGACCAATCATGAACCTGGAAGCACTGCAACAAAAATAGCGTAGCAGAATGACGAATTTGGTGAATAAAGTGGTTATTTTTGTTTTGTTTCTAAATTTCACATATTTACTGATGCTCTCAATCCACACAAGCAGAAGAAAAACACAGCAGCTGTAATGTAAAACTTCAATCAAGTGTAAATATTTTATTCATCAACATTCTACATGTTAGTGCTTGTGTAAAAAAACTACAACTACACATAAATATTATGAATGCTATGAATATTAACAAGATCCCTTTAGCTTATCATTTTATCAGACTCATTCGGAGGATTTGTGTCATAATGGTTTATATGTTCAAGTATTTGTAAAAGGGATTTTCCTACCTTGACGACAGTCACCAGGCCTTTGTTAGAAAGCGGATCTGTGGGCACAGAGAAGTGAGCGGCAGGATCGCCCGCCGTTATCCTGTAGACGGTGTTCCACGCGGCTGAGCCGGGCTGGTCTCTGTCCGTCACCGTCAGGTTAGCCGCAATAATGTTGACCCGGTTCTCTGGTACCTCTCCAAAGAACTGCATCACAGTAAAGCAGAGCATGTCCTGTTATTATTCAAATGTCACATTCTCAATCCATTTGTCTTCCTTTTCAGTCAGCCGATATTTCTAAATTTGTGAAAATGTCTTTGATTTGGCTTTAGTTTCACTGTGATGTGCTTATTGTTTAATAGTTTGTTATGAGTGTGCATTTTTACATTGCTTTAACCCCTCTCAGTAATTCTCACCTTCTCACACACCAACTGGTTGATTTTAAAATGCTTACAGCAACTATTGGTCAAACTGCTGTCTCTCAACCATTAATGAGTGAAGGCCAAGCATCCGAACCCTTGCTCTGAATTTGGCCCGAACCCATCCAGTCGGCGCACACACGAGGAGCAGAGACTGAACAGTGGCGCCCAGGAGAGAGATTGGGGGTCAGGTGTCTTGCTCAACCGCAGTCATTTCCTGCCAGTAATGAGAATCGAACCCGCAACTCTCTAACCATTAGGCCTCATCGCTGTGTACGAGCTATCCTGAGTCAAGACAATCTCCAAACAAAAGTACAAATATACAGAGGACTGCTCAAAAATGTTCCATTCTTCTGTGGGAATCTAAAGGTTTGACATGTGAAGCTGGCACTGTCCTGAGAATAAAGGTGCGAGTGTTTTAGAAGCGTGTGTACAGGACACAAATGTGTGTAATGTCATGGGTGAAACTTCAACTTCAACATGAAATATGAGGACATTTCATATGTCCCCACTTTTCAAACAGCTTTAAAAACATACTAAACAATGTTTAATTAAAAATGTAAAAATGCAGAACGTTTTCAGTGAGGGTTAAGTTTAGGGGTGAGGGGGGACAGAATGTACAGTTTGTACAGTATAAAAACCATTACGCCTATGGAAAGTCCTCACTTTGATAGCAAAACGAACATGAGTGTGTGTGTGATTGAGTGTGTGTCAAGTCACCTTTATTTATATAGCGCTTTTTACAATGCAAATTGTGGCAAAGCAGCTTTACAGTAATAATTGGCAAATAATTTTTGGCTGCACAGCAGCTCCCACAGAAAATGGTGTCATTGTGCAGCTTATTCTATATATTATTGATTCATTCCGTTCCAAAGATCAATAGTTATTAGTCTAGTTATTTATGTATATCAGCGCTGGAGAAAACAGTGACGTAATCGTCCGGCTCAGCTCAGTTCACATACAACGACACCAATGCAGGCATATCAAAAACACTGCTGAATATCAAGCAAGTGTCCACAACTTCAGCAAGCCAAAGGAACCAAAACTCCAACAAATGGAGAAAAAAACCTTGGGAGAAACCAGGCTTTGTCAGGGGGCCAGTTCTCCTCTGGCCAACAGTGAACACTTGTCCGATACTCAGGCAGAGTTCGATTTGGGATCGCAACAGTCAAAATAATTAATCTAGTTTAAGATCTTTTTGATCACGCCGGTATGGGACGGTTTGTTGGGATCTGTGCCACTGGCTGATGAGTCGGTAAGGTCTTCACAAAGGATGAGCTCGTTCACACAGTCTCCGCCGACACCACAGGGCCACATTGCTGCCGGACACAGGCACAGGTTCCCCATCTGAACCGGACACGGCCCGGACATGGCCCGGATCCAGCCAATCACGTTAAATGGTAAATCTCGGGATAAGCGTGTGTGTGTGTGTGTGTGTGTGAGTGTGTAGGAGCTCACAGTGTCCGTCGTGAACTCTGGAGGGTTGTCGTTGATGTCTGTGACGGTGATGACAGCAGTGCCTGTATTAGAAAGGCCGTACATGGGATTTCCTTCCATGTCCGTGGCTTGAATAATCAGTGTGTACTGCGGCACTTTCTGCAAAGAGAGACCACACTGCTCACATTTACACTTTCTTGCATTTTTTTCACATCTTATGAAAATTTCATTCACAGCAAATGTGGGTGAGGTTTGGGTTAGGTAAAGGTTTGACTGAAAGTTTGAGGATCCAGTGGCGTTTCAAGCTCTTTTAATTCTTGTCATTGGTTAAAAATTACGAAATATGTACATACAAGGTTTTATTTGAGGCTGTTTATTTAATGAACATAGTTTTGACCTTATGAAAAAAAAAAACTGTTGTGGACCAGATGTTTTTGCAGGGGTCAAGATTTATAATCATACAGTCAGATAATGTAGTATTGATGTACCTCTCGGTCCAGCCCAGCAGCAACAGTGATGATGCTTCCTGTCCTGTTGTTAATGGTGAACATGTTTGGACTGGGGCTGTCGGGATTCTGAGACACAATCTTGTAGCGCAGCTGCCCATTAAGAGTTTTGGGATCATCCTTGTCCACTGCAGTCACTGTCATTACTGACGTGCCTATGGAGATTAAAGACAACACACACACACACACACACACACACAGTCAAAAAGGTAGTTTTATTAATTGAAGGGCTTGTCGTGCACATGCACACATGTGAAATGATTTCACCTGGTTTAGAGCCTTCAGGAACGCTTCCATTCCAGATCTGCTGGATGAACTCAGGTCGATTGTCGTTCATGTCAATAACATTGATCGTGATGTCAACGGGGTTTTCCACCTGATTTCCATTCAGGTCCACAGCATGTGCCCTCAACTGATGCCACAACACACAGAGTACCGTACATAAATGAATAAATACAGGGCACGCAAAACACATTCACCTGCGTCCATCTTTTAATGTAGTTAGAAGTGCTGACTATTTTTAATTTGCTCACTGATTATATTGTAACAAAAATTGAAATACTGAGAAAATCTTTAGTAAAAGTTAATACTTCTCACATTAATTCATGTAAAGAGGGTTGATGTTAAAACTCAGGATCGGTCAGCGGAGAGTCGCTGGTTTCATAGACTCTCTTTTACCGCTGCGGGTCAGACTGAAATACTTCATTTTAATTGGTCGATCACGATATTCTGGGTCTGAGCAGTCAGTTATTTTCTGATGTAGGGTAGTCGTGGTCTAATGGTGAGGGAGTCGGGCTTGTAACCTGAAGGTTGCCGGTTCGATTCCCACGCCGGCAGGAATTGAAGGTGGGGATTGTGAATAAACAACACTCTCTCCACCTTCAATACCACGACTAAAGTGCCCTTGAGCAAGACACCTGACCCCTGATTGCTCCCCGGGCGCTGTCGCAATAGCTGCCCACTGCTCTGTGTGTGTGTGTGTGTGTGTGTTCACTACTCACTGCTCTGTGTGTGTGTGTGTGTGTGTGTGTGTTCACTACTCACTGCTCTGTGTGTGTGTGTGTGTGTGTGTGTGTGTGTTCACTACTCACTGCTGTGTGTGTGTGTGTGTGTGTGTATGTGTGTGTTCACTACTCACGGCTGTGTGTGTGTGTGTGTGTGTGTGTGTGTGTGTTCACTACTCACTGCTGTGTGTGTGTGTGTGTGTGTGTTCACTACTCACTGCTCTGTGTGTGTGTGTGTGTGTGTGTGTTCACTACTCACTGCTGTGTGTGTGTGTGTGTGTGTGTGTATGTGTGTGTTCACTACTCACGGCTGTGTGTGTGTGTGTGTGTGTGTGTGTGTGTGTGTTCACTACTCACTGCTGTGTGTGTGTGTGTGTGTGTGTTCACTACTCACTGCTCTGTGTGTGTGTGTGTGTGTGTGTGTGTGTTCACTACTCACTGCTGTGTGTGTGTGTGTGTGTGTGTGTGTATATGTGTGTGTTCACTACTCACTGCTGTGTGTGTGCACTTGGATGGGATAAATGCAGAGCACAAATTTCAAGTATGGGTCACCGTACCTGACAATACGTCACGACTTTCACTTCACTTCACTTTCATCATCGTCATAATGCATATCCAGGAGGTTTTTGTTGCAAATTCATTAAAAGATACAACTTCTGTGAGAGTTTTATCATGCTATTGTTCAGAACTGCTGATTTTGAACTTAAGAATTAGAAGAATCTTCAAATGTCCATTACCATTCACAGTTTTATGGTCTGTAAGATATTTTAATATTTCTGAAAGAGTCTCTTCAGCTGTTTCCTGTGTGAATATACAGTAAAGTATCATTTATATCCTGTGATCAAAGCTGAATTACCGTCTTCAGTGTCACATGATATATGTCACATATATTTTTTAAATATTACTGACCCTAAACTTACTATAAAACAGAAGTGTACCTGAAACTGTAATAAGCAGCCAGTGTACAGTAGATACAGCGAATATGATCAGAGTTCACGGCTCTAAAGTAAAAACTCTAAGAATTCTGGGAAGATCCACTGATGCTCTAGGATTATACAGTCTGAAGTCTTGAACGGGTGAATTAACTTTACGCTGTGTGACATTATGACCATGTGTTGAAACTTAGAAATATTTCTGACATGGAAGAATGTGGTTTTATAA
>CM074295.1:21099460-21104460 GCA_037194245.1 Opsariichthys bidens | reverse complement strand
CACAGGCTCACGGTTTAGATCTGAACGAACGGCCGTGGGCAGAAACTACAATTTGAATTACACCGATACCAAAATTAATATTATATCAGAATTACAGATGCCATGGTTCCCCTCATTTATGACTTCATTATATTCACAGTTTTTCTCAATCGATTTGACACATTTCTCCAAACTCAGGTCAACACAGCGATCTGAACAGATTGCAAGTTCTCATCACACCAAACTCAAAAATGTATGTACCATTTTCCAACTACAGGAAATGCAAAATGAATAATTGTTTACACATTTATCTCAATTACAACAATGATAAAAAAAGCAGAAAAGACAAATGGACAAAGAATAAGAACAAGAATGAGAAGGGGAACAGGAAGAGGTGTAGTGTAATGAGAGAGAAGAACAGAGGAAGAGATGAGGAGAGGATGTAGGAGGAGAAGAAGAAGAAATGGGAAGATTGGACTGCGATGGTATAGTGCAAAGAGCAAGAGAAGATAAAGACATGAAGAAGGAGGGAGGAGAGGGAGACAGACTTCAGCCAAACATAATCCGACCCTCCACACATTTCAGAAGGAAAACGGTGAGTAAATACCACTCTGATTCTAGTCTAGAGTCTTGTCTATTTCTAGTTCTAGTTCTCAACTATAAATGTTCCCATTTGTCCAAAATGCTTTCATCCAGATGGATGAACAAGAACCCCGCCAACAGTTACAGGGTCAAGTTTACTATCAATGCCATTACTGTAAAAACTCACATATTGTACCTTCGGTTCTTTTTACTCTAGAGGATTTTGGAGTTGGACAGCAGAGCAACTCATAATGAGAAGCTGTAAGTTGATGAAGCTGCCTTTAATCTCAACAAATAAAGGAGACGAGGAAGGAACGAGCAGCTCCAGTGTTGTCCTGTTCAACACTGACAGTCTCCGACATTTTTTAAACGGCCTCAACAAATGAAATCGACCAGGAAATAGAGAGACGTTTTGTGGTTATTGTCCAATTCTACCATTCAGCACTGGTGTGAGAGAGGTTTGAACATGTACTCTCCTTTCCTGGATCCAGCTGAGGAGTTCTTCTCCTGTTGGAGATGGAAAGTATATGATCGCAACCTTTACGACCAAGTTAGGATTCTTCAGACAGTGGAAGAGGTCTGAGGAGATGTTGAGGCAGTTTTTTCCCACAATTCATGGCTCGTGAGAATCTATGATGTTTGATGTTGTGCTGTAGATGAAACAGTCTTGCGGTTGATTCAGTGACTGCAGTAGTGTCGAAACACACAAGCCCGCTCAAGTTATTCAGCTAAATGAACACATGTGCAGTGGTGCAGGACACGGCCTCTGTGCTTCTCCGAAAGGAAGACGATTGCTAAAACTGTACAATCAATGAATACACAACTAAATAAAAATATCAAAAAAATAAACATACACAGAATACAAGCAGAAACCTGAACTGAAATCTTAGACTTGGAAGTAACAGCCTCTGCTATTTCTAGTAAACCATGAAATCTTGCGTCAAACATCCACACGTGCAATACAATATAAAACCATCAAACAGATGGACTGATGGTGTCAGCTGTCCTCAGAGTGAAAAGATGGATCTCAGAATCATTCAGTCACTGCTGGAAAGGGTGCAAATATGCAGAAGAAGCTGGAAAATCAAAGAATCTGCAGGAAGATCAGAGCTCAGTTTAACTGCTCAGGACAAACAAGAGACTCGTGAACATCATCACAAAACTATCAGTCGTGGATCATCAGGAAACACACGGTATGTCAACTTTTGAGCTCAACTGTTTTCAAAATAAGAAGTCCCTAAATGTCCTCAACATTACCCAAAACATCACATGTAAATGAGTTGTCACACAATAAGAATATGTGAATAACTCAATTTTGACAAAAATGTCAGATAATTTCAAGGGGACGATATGTTTAAATATTTACATTTTTCAAAATTTAGCAGACGCTTTTATCCAAAGCGACTTACAAGGGGAGCAATCAGGGGTCAGGTGTCTTGCTCAAGGTCACTTTAGTCGTGGTATTGAAGGTGGAGAGAGAGCTGTTTATTCACAATCCCCACCTTCAATTCCTGCCGGCGTGGGAATCGAACCTGCAACCTTCAGATTACAAGCCCGACTCCCTCACCACTATATATATGGAACATTATATGGAAGTATCTATGAAACTCAAAACTTTGTTAATATCTCCATAATCACTTTTGCCACTATGACAGATGATGCAGATGCCGTACCGCTGCCGGATGAGCTCCTGCAGGAAGCAGTCGGACCTGCGTCTGCCACTGCTGAAGGGTGGCGTCGTCCTGGGCTCTGATGAGCAGAGGGGACGTCCAGGAGCGAGACGGCCGCAGCAGGCGCAGGGCGTACACGACTCCATCCACTGATATCCGAAAGTCTTCAGGCTGACTGCATTCAAACCTCACACGAGCTCGTCTGCCACAGTCCACATACTTCACTACCAGAGAAGAGAAACATCAGAAATTAGATCTCTTGACAGAAATCAGGTAACATGAACTCTACTATTTCTCAAAGTTGTCTCCTGAGAAATATACTCCAATACCATCTCGTTTGTCTCCTAAGTTTTAGAAGAGATCGCACCATCACAAACTGTGCTCGACTTTCTCTGAAGCTAGAGAATCAGGTACACTCACGTTTGTCTCAACAACTTTGCAAACTGTGCACCAAGTCAAATGTCTCAATATGAACTCAAACATTGTATAATGCTGCCATATAATAAGTATTAATAAGCAAATTATTCAAGGATTGAGTCGTAAGTGGGACATATCATCCTTACATAACAGTTTTAGTGCTCCTTTTGGTCATTTTGTATGAGATGTGTGCAGAAAGTTCTCGTTCCGACGTGGAAGTCTGTGTTTTATGACATTAAGCCATCATCATCATTGTGCCTTTCAGAAAGTTCAAAGGGTTAATGACTTCTGGATAAAAGCGTCTCGTACATGACTACTTCCCAGAAGAAATGATCTGCCCTACACACATAAACTGCACAGCTGCGCTCTCGTACTGTATGTCGGTTCAGTCGCGTGTCAGGACACACTTGTTGTCACTTTAGATCTAAAATTGTCACATGGAATCCATGTTGATGCTGTTGAAACTGTGCAGCAGAGCGAAGACGTCTCAGATCATTATTTCTTGTATTCACTTCATGGCTGCTCTGTCTCCTCATCTTCAGTTAGGAACCGCTGTGCTATTTGACGGCGGTCTTTCGTTTGAAAACCACATTTTTCCTTCTTAAAATGTCCCATCTGACCAGCAGCGGCCCTGAGCAACGCTGTCACTTTTGTACTGGACATTCACTTTTAGATAGCATGTTGCAAAAACTGCACACATTCAACACTCACCCAAAACTGTAGAACGGTTTACTGTAAAAGTAAACTGAATTTTGTATATTGTGTGTTGTATGGAGGTAGAGCTCAAGCCCTAACCCATCATGTTTTAGTATTTTGACAGTCATTTTTCTGACTTACTATATGACTACATACTAGTGTTTACTAAGTGTGCAATGGAGGTGGGTGTGGAGACATTTCTCCTGAAGACGGCCAGGGTTGGATTAGACATTCCAGAAGGCACTTTCACCGCCAGAGGAGACATCAGGGACAGATTTACTAAACGGGGCAGATTACCGGGAGTGAAATGCACCGATGGGAGTGGCAAGTTTTGCACATGATCCACTGCTGGCGCACAAACTAAAGAACACAGACACAGTGAAAACATTCACGCAATGACCAACGCAATCGACCAAGAGCTAGTTAGTGTTGGGCCGCAAATAAGCAGTGCTGATGCTCTTCAGGTGCAGGTCGACACAGCTGTAAATTCACATGTAATCTGAAAAACACGTACACGTATATAATTATATACCATGTTGGCCTATATAAATTTTACATATATATATATTTGCCAAGCCAACAAAAATTGTATATGTGTACGGGAAACGATATGCCCGGATAACTTCTTCCTCTGGCATCCCAAAGAAATGAATCCGAGAGGGAAATATTTTCTCCCTTCCACCGCTCTCTGTTCTCTTTCTAGCAGCAACAATTTCTATATGTCACAAAATGGGTTAAGACACGCTTTTTTGGGGGCATTAAATAATGGCGTAAATACCAGTAAATTGACAAGCACAAATCTTGGTAAATCGTGTTGCATTTAAACACTCACATAAACTTTATATCTGAAATGGAAACTCCTACTCCTAATTTCAAGATTTTTATTCACCTCTTTATTTTTCACAAATAAAGCACTATATGCAAAGAAAACAAATTGCAGCATTTCTTTCTTGTTACGTAAGCTTTAGTACAGACAATGAAGCAAAAAAGTGTTATGCGTATTCTATAATGAAATACTGATTTATGTGAAAAATCATTCCAACTTCAAGGATAAAAGTTCATCATCATGTAACGTAAGTGTTTTAGGTCAGTGTGGTTGATCTCCCCAGTACCTGAGTGAGCTCTTAATGCATTATAGAGCTTCGCGTCTGTTACGATCTTGGCACAGATCCCTGGTCAGAGATGAACATGTCATGCCCGGAAGCAGCTGGGACCAAAAGTTTCAACAAGAAGGATGTCCTCGTGCTCAAGGCCACAGGTCATCCCGCCATGATCTACTGGTTAAACTGCAGCTCTACAGACGACAACCCTTCCTTCCCTCCATACACCAGCGTTACCAATCTCCAACCAGATGGATCTGGAATAAATATTTTGAAATTCCGATCCCAATCTGACTTCTGACCAGTAACGCTACCTGAATCATAATCAGGCACTGTTGTCCAGAGGAGAACTGACCCCTGATTGAGTCTGGTTTCTCCCAAGGTTTTTCTCCATTGAGTCACCTGATTGAGTTTGGCTTCTTGGCACCGTCTCCTCTGGCTGGCTTAGACCGGGACACAGTGGATAATAATATTGGATAAGAATCGAGCTGAATAATTGCACTGCTGTCTTCTGCTTCATAGCTGAATCCTTTATTTATTTATTTTCCAAAATGGA
>CM074295.1:21089460-21094460 GCA_037194245.1 Opsariichthys bidens | reverse complement strand
TAGGAGTTCTCTAAGAACATTTCTTTTTCAACGTCAAACCTCGGTTCCTCACGAAGTCCCTTATATTTTGGAGCGATCTCTCTCTCAGAACAGGCTCCTCTGCAGTCTTGCACTGCTCACACTCTGACTTTGTTGCGAGATGTCCCTTTGAAACATGAACTTTGAAATGTTTCATGACAGCATTCACTTCATTTGGGCTCCATGGCCTTTTCACAGTTTTCCTCGATTTGATCTCTGCAAAACAAACAAATAAACAAACAAACAAACAAAAATATGCATATACATACACATATACACTATGTATACATATATATATACACTTTTATATACCCAAATGTTTAAATACCTCTAGAGTTTTCTGTTTCATCCGGATTCATTTTTCTTTTTCCTGAGAACAAAAAAAGCAACAATAAAAATGTGTTCCACCCCTACAATCCAAACTGTTTCGGACAGTCTGAAATATCAGCAGATGGCCCAGAGGGGAAAACTAGTCTCTGGTCCTGAGTAACATGAAAAGGACCACATTTACGCTGAAAAACTGTGGACGCAAAAAATAACTTAATATACTGTTTATAGGAGGTTGTGAAATTTTTGGAAGTTTGCTGGTCTGGGGCATTCAGCTGTGTACACACACACACATCACATATACCAAAAACATTAAAAATATTTACATGTCCAAACTCTTGACTGGTACTGTACATACAATGTACTTGAATGTTTGTGAACCATTAAGAATTTTTCATATTTCTGCATAAATATGACACAAAAACATCATGTATCCTTTTTCTAAAATAAATGGATAGAAATGTTCGCACACATACCTGTGGAGCTGTCAGCCTCATCCAGGCCCAATTTTGTTTTCCCTAAGAGAAAAAAAGAGCAACACACTATTCCTCTTCTGAACACTGCAAAGAGTTTATGACCACCTTAAATCTGAAGTATATATCTATATCGATATATATTTAAAGGGTGTAATGGTACACGTATTCGTACCAAACTGTTTCAGTACAGGGCTTTCGGTATGGGGCACGTGTGTACCAAATGCATTAAATTGCAACATTAAGGTCGATATGAAACAAAATGTCATCCTTTAAATTCTGTCTACAAAATCACAGAATTGATGAAAATTCCATTTTAGTTTAGTTTTAGGCCTTCTTTTAGTTATCAGATTACTGCACTTTTTTTTTTATTCAAAAAAGACAAATGCAGAAAACAATAGACATGCCCTGGAAATAAAAGTTTGAATAAACCGCGCGCAAAAAAAAAAAACAAACAAAAAAAAATTATACATACATACATACATACATACATATATATATATATATACACAGTGGGGCAAAAAAGTATTTAGTCAGCCACCAATTGTGCAAGTTCTCCCACTTAAAAAGATGAGAGAGGCCTGTAATTTTCATCATAGGTACACTTCAACTATGAGAGACAGAATGAGAAAAAACAATCCAGAAAATCACATTGTCTGATTTTTAAAGAATTTATTTGCAAATTATGGTGGAAAATAAGTATTTTCACAATTGGTGGCTGACTAAATACTTTTTTGTCCCACTGTATATATAAAATTATATGAGGAATGCAGGTACTAACATTTGCATGTAAGGCCAAGCCATTTTCGACTTGACACAGGTCCACTGCAATCTTCACAAGAATCCAAACTGGAGATAACAGCACTGTGAACTTCATGGTGGCACTATAACAAAAAAGTTTTAGTAAATCAACTTCATATGTTGAACACAGCACAAAGTGTGGCGTGAACGGAGCTTAATTGTTTACTTCTCTTTGACTGAAAGTCACTGCAGTTATTACTGCAATGAAAGCATGTACTGATTGAAGAGTGTGCATTTTGTGTATAAACCTTATCCACAATGGCTGACACAAACACAAAGCAACATCTTTTGATCAAACCCTAACCCTAACACGACGGTCCTCATAAGGGAGAACTGTCCTTATATTTCAGGTCAGCGTCATGCCCATCCCCCAACACACACGTGATGAAAATAAATGAACAGAGCCAGGCACATTTTACTCAAAGTTGAGAAGTTACAACATCTTTAAGACAACAGTCCACGTAACACAGCCTGTTATGATGCACAACCATCCTACACTTAACATTGTCAGTGTCAAAGAGAGTAAACAATTAAGAAACATACGCTCACTTACTTTCTCTTTCACTGATGAGGAAGGATTCACACTGCATTCAGTCACAGTCACTGATGTCTCGTCACACAATTCCTGTAATTGTGAGGAATAAAGACACAAAACTGAGGCAAGGATTTTTGCCAGATGGCCTCCACAATTGATTCTAGTATTAACCAAAGTCTAAGTATCTACTATCACTTTCATGGCTAAGTCATGCACAAAGCAGACATAAAAAAACATGTGTACATGCAGATCTTGTCTATAAAGTCAAACAAATCATATACCAGTTACATTATAATGGTCAACGTACCACTTCATTTCCAGTCAAAGCTGAATCTCCTTTCTTTGCAACGGTCTTTGATTTGTCTTTGCAGGTCATCTGAAATCAGAGCAATTGTATGCTGTTGGAAAGTGTGCATATTGGGTCTAAACCTAATCCACAATAATAATAATAAAAAGCTGACACATACCCAAAGCAACATCTTTTGATCAAACCCTAACCCTAACACGACGGTCCTCATAAGGGAGAACTGTCCTTATATTTCAGGTTAGCGTCATGCCCATCCCCCAACACACACGTGATGAAAATAAATGAACAGAGCCAGGCACATTTTACTCAAAGTTGAGACGTCACAACATCTTTTGATCAAACCCTAACCCTAACACGACGGTCCTCATAAGGGAGAACTGTCCTTATATTTCAGGTCAGTGTCATGCCCATCCCCCAACACACACGTGATGAAAATAAATGAACAGAGCCAGGCACATTTTACTCAAAGTTGAGAAGTTACAACATCTTTAAGACAACAGTCCACGTAACACAGCCTAGTATGATGCACATCCATCCTACACTTAACATTGTCAGTGTCAAAGAGAGTAAACAATTAAGAAACATACGCTCACTTACTTTCTCGTTCACTGATGAGGAAGGATTCACACTGCATTCAGTCACAGTCACTGATGTCTCGTCACGCAATTCCTGTAATTGTGAGGAATAAAGATACAAAACTGAGGCAAGGATTTTTGCCAGATGGCCTCCACAATTGATTCTAGTATTAACCAAAGTCTAAGTATCAACTAGGGATGCAAAATATTTATTGGAACAATAATTTATCGGCCGGTATGGGTGAAAATGACGTCATTTTATTGCTCCGATAAATAAATGAAATCCAATAACTAGATCCAAAAAAGTACGCTGGCTGTTAAATCAATCAGTCTCATTCATCCGAGATTCATCCACTTTCCAAGTTGACAAGTTTGACAAGTTGACTGCGACTTTAAAACGGTGTTGCGCTCATCACATCATTATCTGTGAATGCGTCACCGGTCTAGAAGTTTTTCTCGGGGGCAGCGGAGGACAATGCCATTGTTATTTGCAAAGCATGTTTAGCAAGGATTCAGAGAGGAGATAAAAAGGCATTGAGTTTTAACACAACAAATCTTATATTTCACGTGAAAGGTTGTCATTGCGGCAAAGCTGTATTAGGGGCCGTTCACATATCGCGTCTTTTGCACTTTCAAATCCGTTATTCCAAACGTAGGCGCATGGCAGGCGTGCTCATAATGGAAGCGACGCAGTCGCGACGCAAATGCGGTGTATTTTCCAGGCGCAGCGAGATGAAAAATTCTCAACTTTTCAGAATGCCGCAAGTGAACCGCAGGTCATGTGACAAGACCCAACTGATCAGCTTCGGCCTTTCTGTAACTAAACATCAACAGCTCAGCCCAACAGCTGAACATAGCTGTTATATGTCATCTCCATAAAAATATCTAGTAGTAAAGCTAATGCAAAGGGCAAAAAATCAATTTATCCTTTGCTGATGTTTGGGTAACACTTTATTTTGAGGGTCCCTATTGAACATTCTGTTGACTATAAGTAACTTTGCAACTACAAGTCGACTACCTCTCATTAGAGTATTAGTAGACTTTCTGCTTAATATCTGCTAACACTTTATTGCGATGGTCTCCCAACAGATATTCTACTGACTATAAGTTAACTTTGCAAGTGCATGTCAACTTATTCTAACCCTAAACCTACCAGTCTACTAATACTCAACTAACAGTCTAATGAGAGTTAGTACACATGTAGGTGCAATGTTACTTGTAGTCAACAGAATGTATTAAAGGGACCATCAAAATAAAGTGAAACCGATGTTTTCTATTGTAGTTAGGCCAGGGCTACTAAAATATCAGTTTCATCAGTGCATCTTAGATTTTCTATTCTCCTTGGTGCACAAACTGCACATTATATGACAATTATAATATAAAAATATGAACTTACTGGTTATCAGTATCGCAATGAGAAGGACTTAAACGGTTAAATTTTTCATATCGTGCATCCCTAGTATCTACTGTCACTTTCATGGCCAAGTCGTGCACAAAGCAGACATGCAGAAATTTTTTAATAATCTGCATCAGGTAAAAAAAACTAAAATACATGAAATGCAGAACACAGTTCAACACAGTTGACTTTCAGTAACAATAAAAAAAAAAAGTCTTCAGGAGACTCACCCTTAAACGCCAAGGCCACGGGGAATCCCCATAGTTGTATGTGACCTCCTCATCTGGAAAGATATCTCTTACACTAAATAGGCAAAGATGTGGTCTTCCGTCAACAATTATTGTCTTGACTTTGCAATTTGGATTTCTGTGATCATCATTCACCAGTCGTCCAAGTGAACCGTCCTCTTTTGTTGCATCTATGCTGTGAGAAAAATAATGCAGTGAGAAACTTAAAACAACACAACTGAAACAGAAGGTTCTAACTGAACAATATATATTTTGGGGTTAGGTTAACCTGACAGTTAACTTCCCTTCCTAAGAATTTAACAGGTGAGATGATCCACTTA
>CM074295.1:21066960-21084460 GCA_037194245.1 Opsariichthys bidens | reverse complement strand
ACAACTCTTCCTCTCCTGCAGCACAGATTTCTGGAGTCAGTACGGGTTCTAGCGGCACGTTTGAGCAGCAATGTGTGTATAAGTCAGATTGTAACACCTTTTTAAAATACATTGTGCTATGGAAATGGTACATTTATGGACTTTTTCCTTTTATGGAGCGGTACACAGTCACAAAACGTACTGGATTTACACCTTCCAGTGTATCATGTGACCTTCATTGGTTAATTAACAAAGGGCCGTCGTTGGAGTGTTTTAACTGTCTGATGAAGAGTCTTGCGCTCGAAACGATAAATTTCTGTATTTTTGGAGCCATTTAAAGTGATCTCAGAATCAGAGTCACTTTGGTCTGTCGGTGATGTGCTTTTGTTTTGTGTTTCCTGTGCTTTTATATCCCTGTCAGTGTCGTATGCAGTTGAAGCAGTGAACAGAGTTTCCATGTTTACGTCAGATTTGGCCGTGTGTCGTCATCACGCGTGTGCAGAACTGGTGTGGTGTGTCCCGGGCTTTAAGTGACAGTCTTGCACAGTTCTCTTTCACAGTCGGATGAGTTTCAGCGTAATGTCTGCGCATGTTACACCATAACCAGAAGAATGAAGCCTGTATTTAAGACCATAAATATGCTCATTTTATCTGTAATGCAAAAAATCTCAATCACCAATTTTTTGATGACCACCAATATTTAGCAAAGTCCAAATGTTTTAGTGTTTGTTGTATTTGTTGAAAAGGGTCAAATACTGTCTGCCTCCATCAGCCTTTCTGTGATCTAAAACAACAGCGGTCAGTGACACCACAAGATTGGCCACGAAATTCACATTTGCTGCTCAGCTTGTTTCACGCAGCTTCAGTAGGAACCTCAACAGTCTCTGAACAAATATCCAAACCTCTAAAACAGGATCTGTTGAACTGGGAGACAGGCAGTGCCGGCCATGAAACCTGACACCACGTTCAGAGAGCGCAGACCCGTGCCAAGAGGACCCAACCCTCGAGCGCATCCGCGCGGAGAAAACAAAGAGAGATCTGATGGACATCAACAGCAGGCCTGCCAGAGAATGCATTTTTCTTCTCTCTGTCGTGCTGAACAAGGCATACGATGAATATGAGGCTGATCCTCAGTGCATTCGCCCTCTATAATGAGCAAAACAAGCCACAGAGAGAGCGAGGGAGGACCGGGGCTCAATGAAAGAGGTATTGACCGCTGCTCAGTGAACTGGCTGCTCACACTGCAAACAAGCGCCGCTTTGTAGTGAAAAAGACAGAGATCCACACCTCTTACCCCATGAAAACACAAGCAAAGGGAAGGAACAGAAACAATACGGCAGTAATGACAAGAGATGACAGAACTGAATAGAAACGAAGAGATTTAAGGTCAACATCAAACAGGGTCCACAAACCATCTTACTCCCCTAATGTGACGAGCTACAGCGATATTCAGCGGGAATATAAACGCTTTGGATAAAAGCGTCTGCTAAATGACTAAATGAATATAGGGCGAGACTCCTTTTGTGAAAACTATATATTTGCAAACAGCAATTTACAACTAAAAATATGATTTGCAAATCCACAACCAATTCATAAATACAAAAGTGCTTTTTCATATATTAAACCTCTTTCTTTAGCCAATCAGATGTGAGTTTTCAAACCAGCCAATCATGACACGCCTTTCTTAACGCTTTGATTCAGGAGGATACATTTGCATGCGTGTTGCTCTTGATGATCAAAGGTGTCGAGAGGTTTTTGTTGATCATTGTAACCGATGAAAAAGTCCGTTTCAATCAGTCCATTACCTGTTAGTACTGACGACCGGTCAGTCGTAAAGAGTGAGGGTTAAGCGTGTTTCATGTGGTTCTCACTTCTCTTCAAGGTGGCACATTAAAATAACTGCTGATAAAACAACATCTGACACTCAAGAAAACCTTTTCCACATGTGTTCCCCGGAGCAGAAGAAATCCTTTCATTTCCTCCAAACGACAGGGTTTGATCGGCACAAGCTCACGGACTCTGAGGAAGAAGCCGTAGATCTGGAGAGCCGCTCTCCAAACACCCGAACAAGCTAATCTGAATCACTCGAGCGTTTCAGACAGATCAGGACTGGGCTTTAAACTCTTCACCTGCTTTCTTTCACGGAAACTGAAATATCATCTTAAAAATACATCATTTTATGCAATATATTAAATAATGTATAATAACTAACACACATTACTATGATAAATTGTTTTGTTTAGAAAGAAATAAACTTGTTTACTGAACTTTAAATCTTATACCTGCATCACCATGCCCAAAATAACCTGTGCTATATATATATATATGTATATATATGTATATTTTGGCATTAATAAATGAACACAACAGGACATGACATCTTCACAAAACATTGACTCTGAAGTTTAATCAAAAGAATCAAAGCACGGGTCAGTCGGGTCAACACCGTCAACCTCTGACTATCTCAAGGTCTACATTCGACTTCTACAGCATTTCTAGTCTTTATTCTGTTTGATTCATTCTGGTGAAGTGTCGTATTTCACGTGCCTGTCGACTCACACCCACTTACTGAAAGTGCTCCATTATCAGCTCTGTGTCAGATTAATAACCACCTCTGTGTGATAAACAAATGAACGATTAGATAATCCGTTATTTATGAGACTGACCGTTACATTCTCCAGTGACACACGAACACACGCCTGCAACATATTTTTAGAGCAGCTCTGCAGTCCAACGGCCCCAATGAGCACATGAACCGTTCTGAGACTCCAACAAACTACAGCAGGAATTCATCAGGAACAACTTTATTGACGTCCCGCGAGCAACAATCAAACAACGGACGAACGAGGACAGGACCTGTTTGTGCTGTTCTCCTCAGACGTTGCAGGACGCTGAAAAAGCAAAGACAGCGCAGCAGACAAAGATGCCCGTCTAACACATCTATATAGAAAAACAAGTTTTTCATCAGTTTCAAATGTAATTTGACAGGGAAATGAAGGCCCTGAGATGAGCTGCAGTATTATATATCTATAGTATAGTCATGTGACTGTGAAATTCTGCTGGAATGAGAGTGTGAAGCAGCCGAACCGTCTCTCTCTGAGCACGACTCCAACACAAACATGACTCTGTTGTGATCATGGCTGGTGAAGAAATGGTCTGTGTGACCTCTGTGCTACAATACAATGGAATTATTGCAATTATTATTATAAAAAAAATTGAATGATTGAAGTTAATACTAATTTCACTTTTTTGCAATTTGGCTTTTGAGAGAAGCTTCTTAAGAGTTTAGCATTTTCATAATGTAAAGCAGTTTGCAGAGTTTAGTCAATTCAAAGATAAAAACAGTTCAAAGACAAAAAAGACGTGTGTATGAATTTTCATTTGCATCTGAATCTGTGGTTTGTCTCATTCGCAACTTTACTGCTAAATAAACCATGTATTACTGGAAATCATATTAATGATAGTGTTCAATGTACTCAATACTATATAAATCAAACTATTATTGTTATCAATTGTATAGCCCCAAAAAATATCCGAACGCTGTTGTATTATTACATATTTGAATAGAAGCCTGTAAATTTATAAGAAATACCACAATATCTTCTGCAAAAAAAGAAAAGCATTGTAGGAGACAATGGACACCACTGGCATCTGCCCATAGAACTACTGCGTTTGGTTATTTGTTATTAATTCTGCCTGTAAATCATGATAAAGCAACATGACCCATTTATTCCATCACCAAGTCTAAATCTTTTAAGAATCCCTCCATCCCCAGTGAGAGCTCCAGCTAAATTTAGTCACAGCAGGAGGAAGAAAGGTGTAATCATGTAAAAAAGATGATCCAAGTCCTTCACTGTAGGAAAATGAAGTCAAAATATCCCAGAAGCAGATGACATCATTAGTGATCCTAAGGTGGAGCCACGGGATCAAGGTCCCGCCCACATCCCCGCTCCCGCAGACTCATTCGCTATTACGGCTGTCGATCATGATTTTATTCCCTGTTTTTGTAACATCAAACGACTAACCCTAACCAAAAAAAAACACATACTGGGAAAACGAACACTTGAACATACGTCAGAGTGACAAGAACTACTAAACTGACCGCTGCCATAGAAACAATTTTTTGTGTAGTTGTATTGTTTAGAGTGTCCGGCGTCCCATCGAGAGCAGGTGTGTCAGCGCTGAGGTCAGTCGACTTCATCAATCCCACATCAACAATCACACAACTGCCCGTTTCAGCACGTCTGCATACAGGATTTCTGTCAGTGTGAGTGAAGTTAGTTTAGAACTGACTGATCATTGCCGTCACGTCCATCAGTTACAGCAGAAGTGTGCCAAAAATCTGAACGGAAACCACTACAGATCCAATGAACATCATGGAAACTCCGAGATGGATAAATATAAACGTTCCCATATAACTGTTTCCTGGTACTGGCCAGAGAGCTTGAGTTGAGTTGATGAGACACGTTGGATGAAAACAGCATCATAATCACCACACATGAACAACAGATCCACAAACACACACGCGAATCTCAGTCAGAAGCGCATAGATCCCCAAATTCAACACACAAATTACATTACTGATGACAACCAAAGAAACATTACAGTAAAGATTATGAGAGTGAGTGACAAACACAACAGCAGCAGCACAAGGCAACCCAGAAATAAAAAGCAGGAAAAATTTGCATCATTGGTAGATCTCATGATATGTTCCCAAAATATTAAGATGTAAAAAAAAAAACAATAATAAATAACACTTGGTTCTTTTGGATAACCTGGTCTGCTTCACTGAATAATGCCGAGGATATAATACACATTTTATCTGTGATTTTAAATCTCATTCCAACTAACTTCTTCTCCAGATCTTCAACAACTTTAACTCGCTGATCATTTGTCAAAAAGTTATTACTTTTTCTAATGTTGGTACTATTTTCACAAGCAAGTGGTGAATTTTAAACACTCTCACTAACTTTTGTCTTTTTGGAAATTACAAACAAGTTCTATAGCATCTATATCTGTAGAAATATATAGATGAACCAAATGATTCACTGATTAACCATCAGGATCATCTGGATTAAATGAGGTGTTGAGAGTTTGACTGTAACAGCTTTAACCCTATTACAGTCAATTACACGTTCCTTTAGATCGTACAGTTGTTACGTGAACACTTTGTGATTGTGTTTTACTGACATGATTGAAAACATGAACTGTTTGAGTGCATTATTGCTGTGAGATTAGTAGTAAAACGACTTGCTTGAGAAAATAAAACCACAGCACTTAAAAAAATCATTTGTATTTATTACTGTACTGTATATAAATATATTAGGTGTTGCGTTTCCATGTTATGATTCATTTTAGAATGATTATATACTTTTATTTATACATTATTGTATGTTTTCCACTGATTTTCAGTGTTGTAACTTGTTTTCACAGTTGTGTCCCACCTTTGCTTGCTTTAAACGAGTGTGTGTGTGTGGCCCGTGTGAATCTGAGCAGGGTTTTGGCTGTAGTGTCTGAAGGGCTCATGTTTACCGGTGAAGACGGGCTGTCCCGGCAGCAGCACGGCTCCAGGGATCACTGTGGTGTATGAATCCTCAGAGAATCCCGGCCGGCACACGCCGCTGTCCTCTGCGTCCAGAAACTGCAGAACACAACAAACACTCATCAGCACACAAACAAACACCTCGCGCTGCGACATATTCAGATTAACCAGAAACTGCAGAATTATTCTGTTTAAAGCACAAGACAGTTCAAGAACATGAGAGATGAAAACCCTTAACAGGCAGAGAGCCAACTACAGTTCAGTTAATGACACACAAATATTCGGTCTCCTTCGAGCCGTTTCAGCAACCTTGCTGTTTTAATTGATTGATTGATTGATTGATTGATTGAAAGAGGCACACAGTAAACATGTTCCCTTTTCTTGATTTCGATATTGGTATTACAGCATCTTTGTTCTCATTTAACTTGTAACAACAAATGTTCACTGGATTTATAGAGTTTCAAATCGTTTCTTAATCAGTAATGAAAATTCAGTGCTTGAAACAGTGTGATAAACTCGAAAAGTAATTGTAACTTCAGCAACTGCTTTTACTTTTGAATTTCAGACAGCAATTCAACTAAAGTCAGGTTGTATTTTCTTACAGTGATAATCCTGATAATGTTGTCCATGTTACTTTTAGAGGCCCAAAGCTGAGTCTGTTTCTGTTTGAAACAACTGGTTTTAAATCAGATGGGAGATGAAAGTTTCACACTCCCCTGACTATAATAATCAATTTTCATGACGACAAAGTAAAATGTACTTCCCCTGGCGCTTCCTCCATCACTGCCGCTCCGGCAGCGCACTGACCCGATACCGCTTTTCCACAGAAACACATTTACCTGCGGGGCTGCCAGGAGGAGAGAGAGAAGCAAAGTCCGGCCCGGGATGAGCAGCATTGATGCGCCTGTTTATGCTCCTGAATCCGTGTCAAGTGCGAGTCGTTTCCGCTGGTCTTTATGAAGGGAATCTCTGTGTTGTGTTTTCATCGGCTCCTCCGCTGCTACTGAAGTTGAGACTCCCCTCACAAACACACTCTCTCTCTCTCTCTCTCTCTGTCTCTGTCTCTCTCTGTCTCGCTCTCTCTCTCTCTCTGTCTCGCTCTCTCTCTCTCTCTCTCTCTCTCTCTCTCTCTCTGTCTCTGTCTCGCTCTCTCTCTCTCTCTCTCTCTCTCTGTCTCTCTCTCTCTCTCTCTCTCTCTCTCTGTCTGTCTGTCTCTCTCTCTCTCTCTCTCTCTGTCTCTCTCTCTCTCTCTCTGTCTGTCTGTCTCTCTCTCTCTCTCTCTCTCTCTCTCTCTCTCATCTCTCTCTCTCTCTCTCTCTCTCTCTCTCTCGTCACGGACACACACTGGCGTTCAAAGGTTTGTTTAATGTTTCTGAGAGTGAGTCTCTTCTGCTCACCAAGGCTGCGTTTATTTGATCAGAAATACAGAAAAACAGTGAAATATTATTACCGCTTAAAATAGCTGTTTCTATCATGTAAAATGTAATTTACTCCTGTGATAAAAGCTGATTTTTCAGCATCATTACTCCACTCTTCAGTGTCACATGATCCTTCAGAAATCATTCTGATATGATGATTTGATGCTTAAGAAATATATATGATATCAATGTTGAAAACAGTTGTATACATTTTTTAAATGTTTTCTGATGAATAGAAAGTTCAAAAGAACAGCATTCATTTGAAATAGAATCTTTTGTAACATAATAAATGTATTTGCTGTCACCTTTGATCAATTTAATGCATTGTTGCTGAATAAAAGTATTACAGATCCCAAACATTTGAACAGTAATATATGCTTTCATTTCAGGCACTCCCAGCTCAAGTAAAAAAAATAAAAAAAGTTGAATTCTAAGGTGATACGAATACAATCAATGAAAATATTTCATATCTAGTATCTATACAGCCACATCCACATTTTCTCCTCATATTGAAAAGTAGGAAATTACTACATAATTGAGTTTTCAGTAGTCTATGAGGACACAACTTGTCTTGATCAAGAGCATCACTACATCAACACCATCACAACAACAACATCATAACATCAACACCATCACAACAACATCATAACAATATCATCACAACATCAACACCATCATAACACCATCACAACATTAACACCATCACAACATCAACATCAACACCATCACAACAACAACACCATCACAACAACATCATAACATCAACACCATCACAACATCAACACCATCACAACAACATCATAACACCACCACAACAATGTCAACACTATCACAACATCATCACAACATCAACGCCATCACATCAACACCATCACAACACCATCACAACATTAACACCATCACAACATCAACACCATCACAACAACAACACCATCACAACAACATCATAACATCAACACCATCACAACATCAACACCATCACAACAACATCATAACACCACCACAACAATGTCAACACTATCACAACATCATCACAACATCAACGCCATCACATCAACGCCATCACATCAACACCATCACATCAACACCATCACAACAACATCACAACAATATCATCACATCAACTCTATCACAACAACAGCACCATCACAACATCAACACCATCACAACAATATCACCATCACATCAATACCATCACAACATCAACACCATCACAACAACACCATCACAACATTAACAACATCAACACCATCACAACAACAACACCATCACAACAACATCATAACATCAACACCATCACAACATCAACACCATCACAACAACATCATAACACCACCACAACAATGTCAACACTATCACAACATCATCACAACATCAACACCATCACAACAATATCACCATCACATCAATACCATCACAACATCAACACCATCACAACAACAGTATCACAACATGATGTTTTATTAACAAAGTTCAGGAGGAACACATTCAAATGATCTAACTAATCATCACATCACTCCAACCAGCAGTCATTAATCAGAAATAAAGACCTCTATGTCTTGACGCAGTCAACTCACCGATGTTTTTGGACAGTTCCAGCATCCCTCCACCACCATACAGGGGGAGTACTCTGGGCTCGGGCCAAATACCGAGCTCTGAACCCTCTCCTCCGGCAGCATGCCAAATATGAATTCTAATTACTCTATCTAATTATTTGTAAGTATGAACTTGTGAAATCAATGCCATCACAAGATCATCAACACCATCACAACAACATCAACACCATTACAACACAACACCACCAATACCATCACAACAACATCAACACCATTACAACACAATCACAACAACACCATCAATACATCACAAAACCATCAATACCATCACAACAACATCATCACAACATCAACACCATCACAACACCATCAATACCATCACAACAACATCAATACCATCACAACAACATCAACACCATTACAACACAATCACAACAACACCATCAATACATCACAAAACCATCAATACCATCACAACAACATCATCACAACATCAACACCATCACAACACCATCAATACCATCACAACAACATCAATACCATCACAACAACATCAACACCATTAAAACACAATCACAACAACACCATCAATACCATCACAACACCATCACAACATCAACAGGATCACAACAACATCAACACCATCACAACACCATCAATACCATCACAACAACATCAACACCATCACAACACCATCAATACCATCACAACAACATCAATACCATCACAACAACATCAACACCATTACAACACCATCACAACAACACCATCAATTTCCACAATACTTGGAAAGAAATGGTATCTGTGAGGATTTCCAGTCAGGATTTAGACCGTACCATAATACTGAGACTGCTCTCACTAGTTACACACGATTTGCTCTTATCATCAGATCGTGGTTGTATCTCTCTATTAGTGTTACTAGACCTCAGTGCTGCTTTTGACTCAACATTCTTTTGAATAGAGAATGGCATACACATGACACATTATCAATTTTTGTCTTCATATCCGTTAAAGGATTGTTAGGCCGCTTAGATCAGGTCAGCCGGAACCGAGAACACTTCCTATTACTCGTTACATCAGAAGAAGAATGCCGTCTACGCTAATTTCAGTCTCTCTGCTTATCCCAAGGTTTACCATTTACCGTAATTTGGTGGATCCTGGTTTCTCCCAAGGTTTTTCCTCCCTCCTCACGTCTCTCTTCCTGTCTCTTCTGGTGGGTTCCTTACCTGTTGTTTCTCTCCTTGTCGGAGTCTCCATTGTCTCCGATCTCCAGTACGGTGTGTTCTACCTGCAAGAAAGGAAAGTGTTTGTTTTCTGTTCATCAGTGACTGAGAATCGCGTGTGTGGCAACGTACCTGTCTATCTTCTAAACCTGTTCATCCATTGCTATGACCATTCTGATGTGTTCAAAGCATGACTTTTATGTTACTCACGTCTCTCTGGTCTGTATATCCTGACAGCCACACGGTCACACTTAACTATCATGAACTATATATTGGCGATTGTCAAATATGTGGAAGTGAAAGAGTTTTGCCATTTAAAACCCTTTATAATGATCATGTTAGTCGATCTATAAAGCGTAGTTTGCACCACAATTCAAAGAATCGCAGCTGTTGGATTCAAATAATGTAAATTCATCCATTTCTCACAAAATACGTAAAAGTAAGTGACCGTTGAAGTGGGAGAAGAATAGAGTAAACTTCAGTTTCCTAAACAATGTGCATCTGATACGAATAAAACACTTCATCAAATTATAATGGAAAGAATTATTATTGCTCCTTCATTAATGGCTCGTTTCCACCGAGCGAGACCGTATGGTACGATCCGGGACAGTTGAACCTGATCCAGCTGTCGTTTCCGTGCACAGGTGTGGAGTGTGCCGGAGAGTAGCGGTCGACGCCGTTCTCGTGAGAAGAAAGCGGCACCGTGAACAACAACGGAGGACATACAGCAGATCTTGTTCTTGCTTCTCGGCACATGGTTGTTTGTTTGTTTGCTGCTTGTTGAATGCAAATTGCTGACGGGAGAACCCAATACGCTGAATAAAGTCGTCATTTTTGTGTTGTTTTTGCGCACAGAAAGTATTGTCTCTCTTGATCCACTGCATCACGTCGACTGTTTTCACCATGTCTTTACTTCCTTTCTGGAGCTTGAAAGTGTGGATTATATTGATCTATGGAGTCATAAACCTCATCAAAAACATCTTCATGTGCGTCTGAAGATGAACGGAGGTGTGGAACCACATGAGGGAGAATTCATGACAGAAAGTTCATTTTTGGGTGAACTAACACTAAGTTTGCTGGGAATAATAATAATTATGAGATAACGTGAAATCAAAAATCGAAATGGCAAGATGAAATAGAGGTTTGCTTTTGTTACATTTAAATTTGACATTGTTTTTTACAGTATTGTTGGACTTGACTCAGGTGGACTCGAATGATAAATAAAAAGGAAATAAAAACAAAGTGACCATGCAAAGATATCAAATCCATTCTTGTCCATATTTTGAAAAATTAAAAGTTCTTAAAATGTCAAATGGTTCAACATCTACTCGATCAGAGCATTAGCGTTGAGTTTCCAGCCTTTCATCAGAACGGAGGCGCTCAAACAATAACAGATTTCTGTGACTTCTTTCATTTGAAAAAAGCAGCAAGAAAAACTAGCGCGCTAACAGACGGAGTCACGTGCTACTTGTGACTGTTCTCAGCGCTGGACAACCAATCGCGTTCGCGCTCACTGGATCAGCTTGAATCTTTTCCCGCTCCTCTTCAACACTGAGGACGAGTTATTTAATTTATATCATCTATTTACTCTAATCTTTTTAGAGACTTTGATGTGGCAGATATGACAGGTTTTTAAGAACAAACGTTTGCACCGATTTGAGCGCAGATGATTGAAGGCTTATAGCGCCGCCTAGAGGTTGCGCTCCAAACAGAGGCGCACGAGAAGCGCGTCATTTTCCCGCGACGAGTCTGCGAAGATGGCTTCGTTACAGAAGGGGAAGAAAGTGGTCAATCAAGACGATTTACGGCGGTTAATGAGGGAGAAGAAGCGCTCGACGGAGCGGGAGAAGCGCGTGGAATCGCCGTACGCCAAATACAGCAGCGCGGGTCAGCTGAGCTGCGCGCTCTGCAACGCGCCGCTGAAATCCGCGCTGCTGTGGCAGACTCACGTGCTGGGAAAACAACACAAGGATCGAGTCAGCGAGCTGAAGAACAGGGACAGCACACCGACACCAGCTCCTTCATCCTCCTCCTCATCCTCAGTGCTGAAGAGAGGCGCGCCGGGGCCCGTGACATCATCAGGGAAACGAGCCAAGACTCACATCGCTGCAGGTGCGACAACATCACGACAACATTACGACAACATCACGACAACATCACGACAACATTACAACATCACAACAACATCTCGACAACATCACGACAACATCACGACAACATTACAACAACATTACAACAACATTACGACAACATCACCACAACATTACGACAACATCACGACAACATCACGACAACATTACAACAACATCACGACAACATCATTACAACATCTCGACAACATCACGACAACATTACAACATCACGACAACATCACGACAACATTACAACATCACAACAACATCACGACAACATCACGACAACATTACAACATCACAACAACATCTCGACAACATCACAACAACATCTCGACAACATCACGACAACATTACAACATCACGACAACATCTCAACAACATCACGACAACATCACAACAACATCACAACAACATCACGACAACATTACAACATCACGACAACATCACGACAACATCACAACAACATCACAACAACATTACGACAACATCACAACAACATTACGACAACATCACCACAACATTACAACATCACGACAACATTACAACATCACGACAACATTACAACATCACGACAACATCTCGACAACATCACGACAACATCACAACAACATCACAACAACATCACGACAACATTACAACATCACGACAACATCACGACAACATCACAACAACATCACAACAACATCACGACAACATCACGACAACATTACAACATCACGACAACATCACGACAACATCACGACAACATTACAACATCACAACAACATCTCGACAACATCACGACAACATCACGACAACATCACGACAACATCACGACAACATTACGACAACATCACGACAACATTACAACATCACGACAACATCACGACAACATTACGACAACATCACGACAACATCACGACAACATCACGACAACATCACGACAACATCACGACAACATTACAACATCACAACAACATCTCGACAACATCTCGACAACATCACGACAACATCACGACAACATTACGACAACATCACCATAACATAACCACAACATTACAACAACATCACGACAACATCACGACAACATTACAACAACATTACAACAACATTACGACAACATCACCACAACATTACGACAACATCACGACAACATTACGACAACATCACGACAACATCACGACAACATTACAACATCACAACAACATCTCGACAACATCACGACAACATCACAACAACATTACAACAACATTACAACAACATTACGACAACATCACCACATTACGACAACATCACGACAACATCACGACAACATTACAACAACATCACGACAACATCATTACAACATCTCGACAACATCACGACAACATTACAACATCACGACAACATTACAACATCACGACAACATCACGACAACATTACAACATCACGACAACATTACAACATCACAACAACATCACGACAACATCACGACAACATCACGACAACATCACGACAACATCACGACAACATCACGACAACATCACGACAACATCACGACAACATTACAACATCACGACAACATCACGACAACATTACGACAACATCACGACAACATCACGACAACATCACGACAACATTACAACATCACGACAACATCACGACAACATTACGACAACATTACGACAACATCACGACAACATTACAACATCACAACAACATCTCGACAACATCTCGACAACATCACGACAACATCACGACAACATCACCACAACATCACCACAACATAACCACAACATTACAACAACATCACGACAACATCACGACAACATTACAACAACATTACAACAACATTACGACAACATCACCACAACATTACGACAACATCACGACAACATTACGACAACATCATCTGTGTAGGTGAAGCGTATATTAGTTTCATACTCACCGCGGGTGTTTACACCAGTACCGTGATCCGTTCAGCTGTTTGTCCTCAGGTGAAAACGCAGCGTCTGATCACAGATCACGTTCACACTGCGGTTAAATTCAGTTGTCAGTTCACTTCACTTCAGTGTTTGATCCTGTTCTGTTCACACTCGATTCAGCCATACTCTACAACTGAGTTAACCGCGTTTACACACTATCGTCTGAACGAGGCCTGGAACTCCATAAACTGGAGCGCTTTATGAGTGATGGAGGTTCTGCCAGATGTTTTTGAGGTGATTGAACCGTGTGTGTGTGTGTGTGTGTGTGTGCGCAGGTGCAGCCGCAGCCGCAGCCGCGGGACAGCCGGAGCAGACGGCCATATCTTCCCGTCAGTCTGCGGGGCTCGGGCTCCTCGTTGGACACTATGACGATGATGATGATGATGAGGACGGCAGCAGTGCAGCTCCAGCTGAAGAACCGGTCCCGGCCGCCGGTCTCCCCGCGGATTTCTTCGACAGCGGCGTCCCTGCTGCGCCGCCGGCCGTCTCTCACTCCGGCTCCGTGTCCAAAGCCGAGGACGGGGACGAGACGGCGGAGAGGAAGGACAACACGACCGAAGCTTTACCCGAGGGCTTCTTTGACGATCCGGTGCGCGACGCCAAAGTGCGCAACGTGGACACGCCCCGAGATCACATGGACCGCGAGTGGGAGGAGTTCCAGAAGGAGATGCGGCAGGTGAACAGCGCGTCCGACGCCATCGTGGCCGAAGACGACGAGGAAGGACGGCTGGAGCGGCAGATCGATGAGATCGACGAGCAGATCCAGTGCTTTCGGCGCGTGGAGGTCTTACGAGCCAAACAGGAGGTGGTGAAGAACGCGCTGAGGAGAGAGAGACGGCAGCGAGACGAGCCGCGGTCGGCCGGCAGCGAGGAGGAGGAGGACGAGGAAGAGCTGATGCACGTGCTGACGCAGGACTGGAGAGCCAAAGGAGCGCTCGCCTAGACAGACACCTTAACCCGCCGAAGACGTTCCCATGTTTCCTGAAGCTCATTTCTGACCCGATGTATTCCTCCTGAAGTGCTGTTGTGTGTTAATTGTGTACAGAGACTAATTAAATCAAAACGCTGTGTGAATTTTCTATAAAGCAGAGCAGCTTCAGGCGAGTTTGTACATGGTTTGATTTTTCTCAGGTGTTTTCCTGCAGAAGTCTATAATAATCTTCTGTTAGTGTCAGTCAGTAAATAATGTTTTCTACACAATGTTTTTAGAAGAAGCCCCTGGAGTCGAGGAAGAGTTTGATCAGGCTGAAGGTTTGTGTCTGTTCAGCTTTGGATAGAAAGATTGTGTGTAGAATTAAATACATCAAATGACGGAGCCGTTGGGCGTCTGATGACAGCGTTAGCGAGATCTCTGATCGCTGATAGAAATGAATACGAGGCCAGTCAGGCAGTAATGAACAGATGATATTATTGGGCTGATAGGAGTTGTTCATCACTGGGATTTACTGGGCCTGCAGAAAAATAACATTTGAAGCAGCAAGTTATATTTTTATTATATCAATAAATTAATTTACACGTTTCCTCTTGTGACACAGAAGGTTCCAATGATGGAATATTTTTCACTCCAGAAATGATTGATCTAGTGTTCACAGGCAGTTCATTTCTTCAAACAAAACAGTACAAACCAGTGGAAACTCACTTTTTCACCTTGTTTCAGATTGGTCTTGTGTTTCCATCTTCAACTAAAACATGAAAGCAATATGCAGCACAGCTGAAACACACGGGCTGATCGTCCAGATCTACACGAGCGTCTCGACGCTCCCCAATGAAGAGACGAACACTTCAATAAAATCAGCTTTTATTCATGTTACGTTAAAGAGAACATGCAGTGCAAACTCACCATGTACAGACGCATTTCATCATCACACCTTCCTACTGCTTAAAATTAGTTTGTTTTTTTTACATAGAAATGTCCAATTCTACAATATTTACAGCTTTTATAAAGCGACAGCAGTCTGAGACTTTATTTTCAAGCAACTGCAGAACAAAACTAGAGCAGCGTCTGCGAGGCCTTCAGTCTGCAGACACACACACACACACACACACACCAATAATGTGCTCAACAGACTTTAAATTAAAACCTACATCTGATCAAACAGTAGCTGAGTGCATTGGATTATATTATCATAAATATCTGATTACATCCACTAAAAGCAATCATATGGATCATATTATTGCTAGATCTGACAGATTAAACTCTTCATTTTCCCTCAGTCCATTCAGAGACAGAAACGAGTAAATATATAAGAGTGAATCTCACTCAATCACGTCCAGGTTCAGCAGAAGTCGAGGTAAATCATGTGACCGTGAGCTGAAAATCACAGCTCAGTAATGCATCAGATCTTCTGAGGGTCGGCGGTTTGTTTTCATCAGTCATAATTTACTGCTTTATACTGGAAAACAAACTTGAATCAGCAGTACAACGAAAACTACGGTGAAGAACACGGATCTGATCCGGACAGGACTGAGAGATTCACTCTTATCTGAGATGAAAGTGTCAAACCGGTGAGCGTCAGGTGATCGATCCTGTCCGTCACACGAAGGATTTCAAGCTACTTCACAGGAACAAACACGGAGCGAGTCTGAGGTCAGTCCCGGTGGGTCGGCTCCTCCGGCGGGTCCGTCCGGTCCCGGTCCGACCCCAACACCTCCCGCTCCACATCTGACGGCAAGAGCACAAGATTCAGCGCTAGTGTCGGGCTGAACGACGGCTCACGTCTGACCCAGAATCACCAGAGGACAGAACTGACAAACTGACTAACGCCATCGACAGATTCTAAGGGGAACCATGAGCTACAAATAAATGTATCTCAGGGTTGAGACACACTTTTACCGGAGCGGTGTGTTGTGATTGGTGTTTGGGAAATGTCCCGCCCCTTACCATAACCGCCAGTTTCAACTCACTCAAGCAGGCCCCGCCCCTTTATTCTGCACATGAATGATTTAAATGAGGAATATTGTGAAGATGGAGGCGTTTCAGGAGCTCAGAAACACTGATATAGAGAAGAACTGGAACATTTCACACTAAAGACAGACGGAAACACGGGAAAAGCAGAAGAGTCCTCTTTAAAGCTGTGATTCTGCCAGACGTTCCCCACAGAGAACATAACGTCATGTGACCGACGCTCAGAACTGCAATTTGTTTGAATATAACATTATCAGTTCAATATTTATATATATATTGTATTATACAGATATTTGATAAACCAATTTCAATGTCCAAAACTTTCTGGGTTTATTTATTTCTCCCAAACTTTTCTCCATGTCTTTGTGTGTGTATTCCATCTGAAGTGTAAAGCAGCACGTGACGGCGGTTGCTATGACAACATGAGCAGCTTATGCACCTGTCACGGACTCTTCCCCGGGAGTCACGGTCCTGCCGGAGGGCGCCGGTCCTCTTCTGAACCGTCTGCGGGCCGGAGACCTGGGGCGGCGGGGCGGGGGGAACCTGAAACACAGCGCTCGTGATCAGACGCGTGTCAGCGCTAACTGAAGCGTGAAGCAGCTGATACACACCTGCGTCTGCGGCCGTCTGCAGAGGATGACCGGCCCGAGCCGTCCACTGCTGAGAGAGAGAGAGAGAGTGAGCTGAGGAGTGAGCGGCGCGTGTGTGTGTGTGTGTGTGTGTGTGAGTGATCTCACCGCGTCACCCGACTCGCTCCGCTCCAGCGCAGACACCCAGCGGCTCAGGTTGGACAGCAGGA
>CM074295.1:21054460-21061960 GCA_037194245.1 Opsariichthys bidens | reverse complement strand
AGGTCAATAGAACTATTTTGCATGTGAGCAGTAACTCCGACTGTAGGAGCTCATGCGTCTGTGGATAATGTGGTAAAAATAAATAAGCACACAGTCAGAATAATGACAATCAGATGTAAACAGTGAAGAGTGACCATCACCGTCCATCACAGCATTAACAGTCACTCTGACTGGACAGATCAGTCACGTGACCGAGGAATGGTCACCTGTGCAGATCTGAAGTGTGACAGCTTTAAATGAAATCAGAAGTGTTCCTCACAGCACAGATGATGACTGCGGAGGAGCTTCATCTTCTGACGATCTGATATGAAACTCCTCGACAGCATCAGTCATTACTGGCTCTTCTGGACTGGATGTCAGTACCTGTCACGTGACAGAGCTTCTTCAGGGCTGGACTTGGATAAAAATGCGAGGTTTAAAACCCTCAGAACCGAACTGAAACACTCACTTCCCGAACAGGCCGGTCCGGCCGCCGCTGAACTCCTGCTCCTCGGAGCCGGACTCGGACTCGCTCTCGGGCGGCTCGGTCCGCAGCAGCCGGTGTTTGCTCTTCCTCCTGCTGCTGTCGCTCAGGCCGATCAGCGCGTTCAGCTCCTTCCTCTTCTTCATCTTCTTCTGAGGGCTCATCGCGTCGCACACCGACCGCGCGAGCTTCAGCGACCCTGATGGTCAGCCGGTGTGTTCGGAGTCACATTCACCGGTCAGCCGTCACTGCAGGGTCCGGTAGCATCGCGGGGAAACGGCGGAAGGATGAACTGTTTTATTCCGGAACTCCCGAGCATTAGCATTAGCATTAGCATGAGCTCCGAGAGAACGCGCTGTCCATGACATTAAACACGATCAAACACCGAACGGCCTCAAGTTCACTCGTTTATCATGCGCTGGTCAAAATAATCGCCGAATATCGTTACAACGTTGATAATAGTGCGCGCGGAGACGCTCAGGAAGTCATTCAGTAAACTCTTCCTGTCGCGTCTAAATCGAACGTCATGACACAAACATAAAGATGTATTCACGTCACATTTATATTTATATTTATATTTATATTTATATAGATATTATACAGCTCTAGAATCAGAGCTGATCTGTTTCTCTTCGGAACGAACATATGATTATCCGTGCGATCCTGACAGGAAGTGCTTCTGATTGGAGGAACACGAGAGGGCGTGTCCATTGGCTGACTGACGTCACCAGACGGTAACGGTTTCGTCCTTTAGGTGGCGCTCCAGCCACATTTCTCTTTTGAGTGGCGCTTCCGGTTTGGGGAAAATGTTTTAATCTTTGGAACATTTCTAACGTTGGAAAATACTTTACCTCAAAATGAGATAAAGCATTTTAAAACATCCATCAATGTTCCAGCTAAAGTCGTCATGAAACTGAAGAGGGAAACGCTCGTGAGTGACAGGCGGCCCCGCCCCATCATCAGAGGAAGATGTTCTGATCCAAGACTAACAGTAATGATGTGCTGTAAATCACTTTGAAGCGCTAAACCTTAAAATCAATAAAACCCCCTGGATGGAAACCTTATGAAAGTAAGATCAGTGTCACGTGTGTGATCACGCAGATGTTCAGGGTGATAAACGGCGGAGACAGATCCAACTAAATGAGTGGAAATGAATAGAAACGATCATTCTCTGCAAAGAAAGGAAGTGTGGACATGAGAATTCATCAAGGTGTTTGTAAATGTCAGATCTTTGGGGCAAAAAGCCATAAAGACGCGGTTTAATGTAGTCATGTGATCACAATGGAGCGGATGCGGTTCTGAAGTAATGATTAATATCAGTCCACAGCGCTTGATTGTGACTATGATCATTATTATTGAGATATTCACACATTCAAGCTGAAGAGGGTAATGACTTGAGGGTGAAAGCATTCGTCACAATACACTATAAATATAATAAAATCAATGCAGCAGTTCAATTATTTGTTTTATTAATGATTGTCTGAAGGTCAGTGGCACATTTTTAGAAAAGAACAATGCCAAACTATAAACCTGCGCCGAGGAGAGACGGCAGAAGAGTTCAACATCCAGCGTGTAGGAACAGTGCAAGTGCTGGTTCTGAGCAGCGGCCGGTCAGTGTCCAGTGCGGCTCAGTGAGTCCAGTGTCTGTCACCATGTCCAGTGCGGGTCCAGTGTTGGTCAGAAGCGGCGGGTCAGTGTGTCCAGTGTGGGTCAGAGCATCCAGTGTGGGTCAGAGTGTCCAGTGTGGGTCAGAAGAGGCGGGTCAGTGTGTCCAGTGTTGGTCAGTGTGTCCAGTGTGTGTCCAGTGTGGGTCAGAAGCGGCAGGTCAGTGTGTCCAGTGTGGGTCAGTGTGTCCAGTGTGTGTCCAGTGCAGGTCAGAGTGTCCAGTGTGGGTCAGAAGAGGTGGTCAGTGTGTCCAGTGTGTGTCCACTGTGGGTCAGTGTGTCCAGTGTGGGTCAGAGCGTCCAGTGTGGGTCAGAAGAGGCGGGTCAGTGTGTCCAGTGTGGGTCAGTGTGTCCAGTGTGGGTCAGAAGCGGCAGGTCAGTGTGTCCAGTGTGGGTCCAGTGCAGGTCAGAGTGTCCAGTGTGGGTCAGAAGCGGCGGGTCAGTGTGTCCAGTGTGGGTCCCAGTGCAGGTCAGAGTGTCCAGTGTGGTCAGAAGCGGCGGGTCAGTGTGTCCAGTGTGGGTCAGAAGCGGCAGGTCAGTGTGTCCAGTGTGGGTCAGAAGAGGCGGGTCAGTGTGTCCAGTGTGGGTCAGAAGCGGCAGGTCAGTGTGTCCAGTGTGGGTCCAGTGCAGGTCAGAGTGTCCAGTGTGGGTCAGAAGCGGCGGGTCAGTGTGTCCAGTGGGGGTCAGAGTGTCCAGTGTGGGTCAGAGTGTACGGGACGCTGCGCTGCGGCGGCTGACGCAGCTGTTCTGCAGTCTTCTGCCGTCTGCTCTGCGTCCAGCGTGTCGGCGCAGGTATGGTCTCACACAGACGCGTGCAGCTGGTGATTCCACAGAACAGAGTCTCGTCAGAATGCGAGGAGCCCTCGGAGCCGTCTGACATCCCGTCTCTGACCTCCTGAGGGCCGATGGTGCTCTGGGGAATCACACCAGTGACCGGCGGAGCGGCTCGAGTCTCCGGACTCCTGCTGAGCTTCAGCTTGTGCCTCTTCTGCAAGAAAGACACATGAACAGTGATTATTTCTTCACCGATAAACGCTCTGCTTTCTGGGTTTTACTGCCCATAAAAACCGAAGTCTACAGCACCGCATCATGAAGTCAGAAACATCCATCGTACTTTTCTACTGACTGGACTCTGTTCCCACTGCTTAAGGCTGCTGGTTTCCTCTGAAGCTCCTGAAATCAAGAGCAACAACAGCGTTTTACTGCACTGATGTGAGGAATCACTGAATCCCTGAGATGCGGATCATGAACTGACCTTCGGGCGTCCGCAGGGACGAGAGCGAGGGCGGATCAGAGGCTCTGCGTCTCAGGGTCGCGGGCTCTTCATCAGACAGCGGCTCTCTGGAAACAGGCATGAGCTGGGTTAACACAACAACATCACAGACGCTCGCGGTTGGAGTCCGAGTTTCAGATGTGGGTCACTACAGCAGCTCTTCTCAATGTGACGCTTGGTATCGATAGAGGCGTCGTACGGACGTTCTGTTTGACCAGTTCAAATCTCATTCTGTGTGTTATTGTCACTGTTAAACTCAACAAAGTATTATAAATGTGCAGTTTATTCCAGGTCCTCTGACCGTATATTAGTTGACAGAAACCCTTCATCCATTCGGCATGTGTGTGTTCGGTCTGAAGGGTAAAACTTGTTTTCCTCACTTGTATAAAAGCGTCTGCTAAATGACTAAATGTAAAACTCACTTCAATGTGTCCATTATTATGTATGATGTGAACAAACGTCTCTGCTGTGATTCTGAGCGCTGTGGTCAGGAGGACTGAAGCTCCTCATTCACACGTACAGACAGTAAAACCCTGATGTTAACGTCTGAACAGACGCAGTACACTCGCTGTTGAGCACACGCTATCTGCTCTTCCCGCTGCAATCTTCTTGCTTTGGAGCGCATCCTCGTTGGACAGGATGAACAGGAGTGCTTTTGTGTCTCTGAACTGCCGCCTTTCTTAGATAACGTTTGTCCTGCTCACCTGTCCCGATCATATCTGTAGTTTTATTAAGTACTCTGAGCCATAGATTCCAAAGAAACGCAGTTGATAGTGTGTGTATACAGTGTTTATAGTAAAAACTATCACACATGTATTGTTTATTACACTTTAAGAGGGTTGACACAGGCAGATCTCTCTCCGTTAGCCCATTTCCCATCATCTCAGAGAGGCTGACGGGCCACACAACACAGGACAGGCTGTCATGCTCCTGTCACATGACCCGTGTCTCCTCACCTGTCGGGGCAGCAGGATCCGTGCGTGTCGAGCGCAGGACTCTCACACATCTGACGGTAGTTGACACAGATCAGCAGCGCGAGCAGCACGCAGAGGACCAGACACAGCAGGATGTAGCTCTGCCTGTCCGACACCTGCAGAACATCATCATCATCATCATCATCATCATCACGAGCTCAAAGCCGGCAGGCGTCTCGCTCACAGCTCTGTTCTGTGATTCCTGCACAGTATATCAGATATGATCAGCTGGTAACTGAATATTCAGTAATTATTATCATTCTGAATCTCTGACGACTTCTCTCCTCACCTCAAACTTTCAGAAGTTTAAGTTTACTGCAAAGCATATTTATAAAAACATATTTTTTTTTATTATCAAGTTGTGTTCCAAATTTGCAGCTGATATCACAAAATGCTGGTTCCTGTGAGCCATCGACTGAAGCGTCTCTGATGCGTCAAACGTTTCTATCACAATATCTGAATGTCACCAACACTGACCTTACCTGAGAACAATCCTCACGGAGCGTCACGGCACACGACACTCTAGCTCAATATCGTTTCAATAAAATACAGTCTGGACGTCGTTCGCTGATATCGGTGGATCTCTGATCCTACAGGCTTGAAAGATGTGAAACCGTTTCGTCACTGTAAATGGATGGAGAACATGTGATGAAGGAGTACCTCCTGCTGTAGATGACTCACGCTGACCGTCAGACCGAGGACGAGTCCCGTCACGTTCTCCAGCTGAGCCTGGAGCACCTGGATGGAGTCCGTCTGCCGCTGGTCCTGCAGTCAGCGACACGAACAAGAGAGCAGGAAGACACGGTTATATGCTGTGTGAATCTCTCAGGTCTGACGCATTAGATGTGGTCTCTGCTGACCTGCTCCTCGGCCGTTCTGGAGGTGTTCTGGAGCTTGATGATGGTTTTGTTGAAGGCTCTCTGCATCTCCTCCACCTGCTTCCTGTACCTGTACACACAAAACACAGTCTCACCGAAGTCCACCATCACAACATGGATGTTTGTGCTGAACGTCACCAACATTTTAGATAGCAATGAAACTGAACAATTCTCCAGACTCATGTCCACAGCAAAACCTAAAACGTGTCTAATATACTAAAACCTTTGAAAGCATATCATAAAGACAAGTGGCAGGAAATACAATAAGAACAAAATAAACGAATTACAAGCAACAGATCAAATAAATACAACAGAACAAAGATGTATATCCTACAGGAAGTAAATAAAGTACCAAATACAAGCGATACTGATTCTTCCTAAAGCTTGTGGGGTGATTCAGAGAGATTTCCTCTCGTCTGTTGTAGTTTGTTGAAGTGATGTGTATTGAGCTGCTGTCGCTAAAAGCCTCGATCGACGGGACGCGCACCGCTGCGTGAACGAGTCAACGAGCGAAACCAACAGAACTTGAGGACGCGAGCGTAAAGAGTTTTATGTGAATATTTGCCAGTACGGGTCTGTGACACAATGTTGTGTGTAGAGGAGCACCTTGGTGTCAAGTTCTTGTTATTTTATTGGGGTCATGACATGAGAAATCACTTTTTCTTTGATATTTTCATTTAAGAACTCGCTACCATAAATGCTGTTTCCTCCTCACTGCAAAAAGAGCACACAAGCTGCTGAAATGACTTTTCTACTTCCTGCAGGATGAGGTGGAAAATAAAAATGTTTGGCAATATGGCTGTTTTTTTCTGCACAAAAGCTCTCGTCTTGTTCATTGAAAGCTGTGTGGATATATTTACATACTGTGAGATAAATGAAACGATAAACTCATGCTCCTCATCTCGCTCAGCTCCACTAAATGCTGTTGGGCCTTAAAGACCCCGACATACTCAGAATCACACATCGAACTGGAGCGGAAACAGCTCATCAAAGCAAACTCTCCAGAAAACCTCTGGACAGAACACGAACGGCGGCCGGTGTCGCAGGACTCACCTCTGGCTCAGCTGCTCCAGGTAGCGTCCGCTGAGAGACATGTTCATCTCCAGGGCCTTGATGCGATTGTTCAGCCTCATGAAGACAGACTCTTTCTGACTGGAGCCGTGCGCGGGGCGCCTCGCTGGAGTTGAGCGCGTCGCCGAAGATCTCCGAGGAGGGCTGCTCCATGTTAGCGCTGCCTTCGTCCTCCACTAGCTCCTTGCTTTTGGCCTCGGCTGACTGTACGGATCCACCCGAAGGGTGAGCGGCTTCGGCAGGAGTCAGCGTGACGCTCGCTGCTTCATCCACAGGAGCGGACGCGGACGTAAGCTGAGAATCGTCGGCTGTACTAATGGAAACAGTAGGAGCTGAAATGTCACTTTCAAGGCCAGATGAGGCCGAGATCAGCTCACGATCCACCTGATCTCCACTAGAGCGGGTCACGAGGTCCGTCACGCGATCAGGATTGTGAGCGGACTCGATCAGGTGATCCGTGCTCTGCGGAGGAGCGTCGCTGTAAGGCACTCGCTGACAGACTCGACGGACAGACGGTCGGTAGAAACCAGCAGATCTGAAGTCAGGCTCGGTGCGAGATCCCACACGACCGGCTGAAGCTCTGAAAGGGCGTCTGGAGTGAGAATGACAGGACTCTCTGTGATTGAGCTCAGAGAGGAGGTGATCACCGCCGCACGAGGGCGAGAGTCTGTCCTCCTCTGCTGAGCACAGGAGCAGCGCTGCAGAAGGTACTCGTGAAGAGAGAAACCGCGTGATTCAGAGCGCACTGCGTTTGCATTCACATGACCGTTCTGTGGCTCTGTTTGGCCCAGTTCTGCCCCAGAGGACTGATCCGATTGGTCCTCCGCCTCAGGCAGCAGAGTGACGATCTGCTCCGGGTCCGGCTCGGTCTGGATGGGACCGTCTTCAGTGGTTGGACCGTCTGTGTGTGTCGCTGACGTAACGCTGGTGGTCTCTGTGATCCCAGTGACATCCAGCTGATCCGCCACAGGCCTGAGCGGGAAAAGAATGGAAATTATGATGTGAAGCCATCTGATGGCTGCTGGCCTGGATACAGGTCATTTCCCCTGGCCGCTTCATGATTGCACACACTACAGCGGCAGCATGACTGACTGACAGCGAGAGCGCGGTCACGTACCCAGAATGCATCGCTCCAGCAGGGAGAACCACGTCTGATGCGTTCAAACCGTCAGTGGAA
>CM074295.1:21046960-21049460 GCA_037194245.1 Opsariichthys bidens | reverse complement strand
CATCCGATTTGTTGATGTTTTGAGTTCCTGACATTACTTTCCATCATTCATTGTTCTCTTTTAATCTAATAGTATTTTTTCTTCTTCTATCAATCTCTTTTCTCAAAATGGCAAACAAACCTTACAGTTTAATTTAAAAGTTGGTGATGAAATCAATCAGTTTTTCTACATGGAATATCCAAGGTCTAAACTCCTCAATCTTTGGACTAAAAAGTAGAAATCCTGACTTTATAAGAGAAATTCAAGACATAGATGTCATAATCTTGCAGGAAACTTGGTGTAGGGGAGATGTGTTCACTGGTTGTCCCTCAGGATACAGAGAAACCATTTTACCATCAGTCAAACTCAAATCAGTCACACAGGGGAGAGACTCGGGAGGGATGATCATCTGGACTAAAGCAGAACTGCCCATAGAGTCAGTGAAAAAAGATCAGTACCACCTGTGGCTGAAAATTAAAAAAGGAATAATATCAACATCTCAGCCTGTTTTCCTCTGTGCCGCATACATACCCCCCCTCGAGTCTCCGTACTTCCAAGAGGAAACTTTTCAAAACATAGAACAAGAAATCAGCCATTTCCAGGCCCAGGGAAATGTGCTGCTCATGGGTGATCTAAACGCCAGAACCGGAAAAGAATTCGATTTCTTAGAGTCACGCGGTGCAAGCTTCATCACTGGCAGAAATAACCTGTTCCCTTCTTACCCCACCAGACAAAACTGTGATCTAGTAGTGAACGCTCACGGACGGCAGCTGCTGCGGCTCTGCCGAGGACTGGCTCTGTACATCGTCAACGGAAGAGTGCAGGGGGACTCGCTCGGACGACACACCTACAGCTCAGCTCTTGGTGTCAGCACTGTAGATTATGCAATCACAGATCTCGACCTTTCTTCTTTGAGAGCATTCACAGTCAAACCCTTAAAACCTTTCTCAGACCACAGCCAAATCACACTCTATATAAAACAATTTGAGACACTACCCAAGCCAACTAAAACACCACATCCAATGAACAAAATCACGTCGTTCAAATGGACAGAAAACAGCGCCACTAATTACATCAACGCTGTTGAATCTTCAGAAATTCAATTCCAATTACATTCATTACAAATACAGGCATACCCTAAAAATCAATTCGGCATCAATCAGGAAGTACAAGATCTAAACAACATATTCTACAAAACAGCACAAAAAAGTAATCTGACATTTATTAAATCAAAGAAAAAATATTTAGAAACGGACAAATGGTTTGATTTGGACTGTAAGGCTCTGAGAAAAAACCTCAGAAATTTATCAAATCAAAAACACAGACAACCAGATAATCCGGACCTCCGTCTTCATTACTGTGAGGCACTAAAACAATACAAAGCCACACTCCGTCGGAAAAAAGCACAGTTTTTGCAAAACCAGTTTGAAGAAATGGAAAAATGTATAAACTCACACAAATTTTGGGATAAATGGAAGTTATTATACAAACCAAATCAAGAAGTTCTGGCACTCCAAGATGGGGAGAAGTGGAAAAACCACTTCCAAGAATTATATAGCCCACCTGAAACTCTAAATTCTAATCAAAACGAAATAATGAAAAAACTTGACAATTTGGAAAGATCAATTAAAACAAATCAAAACCCCTTAGATTTCCCCATAACAATAGAAGAATTGGAAGACAAATTACGGGTCCTTGAGTCCAAGAAAGCCTGTGGTGTTGACGGCCTCCTGAACGAGATGCTGAAACACTCGGACCAAAGCTTCAAACTGGCCATGCTGAAACTGTTCAATGACGTTCTGAGTGTCGGGTTCTTCCCTGAGATCTGGAACAAGGGCCTCATCAGCCCCATCCACAAGAACGGCGACAAATTAGACCCCAACAACTACCGAGGCATCTGTGTGAACAGTAACCTGGGGAAGGTTTTCTGCAGCATCTTAAACACGAGACTCTTAGACTTCCTTATGAAGCACAATGCCTTGAGTAAATGTCAAATTGGCTTTCTTCCAAAATGTCGCACGTCTGATCATATTTTTACATTACAAACACTAATTGATAAATACGTACATCAAAACAACAGACAAATTTTTGCTTGTTTCGTTGACTTCAAAAAAGCATTTGATTCAATCTGGCATGAAGGATTATACCTAAAACTTATTGACAGTGGAATAGGGGGGAAATTCTATGATTTGATCAAATCAATGTACACAGCCAGCCAATGTGCGGTTTAAAATTGGAAACACAAGAACCGAGTTTTTCCCCCAGGGGCGTGGAGTGAGACAGGGCTGCAGTTTAAGCCCCGCCCTCTTCAACATCTATATCAACCAATTGGCCAATAAAATAGAAAACGCTCCCTTTCCAGGTCTCACTCTACACGACACAGAAATCAAGTGTCTTCTCTACGCAGACGACCTGGTGCTCCTGTCGCCCACTAAAGAGGGGCTTCAGGACAGCCTGAATCTGCTGGAGGATTATTGTCAGTCCTGGGCCCTGACAGTCAACCTCCACAAAACTAGAGTAA
>CM074295.1:20996960-21041960 GCA_037194245.1 Opsariichthys bidens | reverse complement strand
CACACTCCACCGAGGCGTAGTTGGTGACGGTCTGCTGCAGCTTCTTTCCGTCGGGAGCGTGAGGCGTCACCTGACCTGACGGACACAAACAGCCGTCAGCGAGAGCAGCGTCTGCGCCTCAGCGGCTCCGGCAGAAACCTACTCACTCTTCTCCGTCTCCATCATGATCTTGGTCCATTCGTCGAAGGTGGGGATCTCCTGGTCTGGGCAAGGCACCGACGGGTCCGTGTCTGCGGATCCCTGTCAGAAACACAGCAGATCCAGATGATGAGACTCATTTAACAACGGATCGGCTTCATCAGACTCACTAATGTCTCGTTCAGAGCTCGTCGACGCCCGTTCACAAGAAAACCAAAAGATACGTTGAATTCTGTTTTTAATAATAATGCCACAGAGTGTGACATCGGATTGAGAAGTTTTACAGGAAAATCTTCTGCTCGCTCAGAGTCTGTCCGTGTCTTTAAGGAAGCGTACCTGCTCCTTCAGGATGCGGGAAGCGTTGCTCCGTTTCCTAGTTTGGTCTTTGGCGGGTTTTCTCGTCTCACGGACACTGACGTTCTCTTGAACCGCTGGAAACCTTCCATGACAGACACATAAAACCACTTTAAAACACAGACGGAGAACTCATTTCTGATTATTTCAGATGAAGAGGTAAAGAGCAACAATAGTTGAGACGTTCACACGCAGCACCTGGGCAGCGTCGAGTCGAACGGCAGGATTTCTGCAGCGTCACACGCGTCTGAGACGAGACGGTCAGCAGAGCAGGAGTCTGAGGCGGCGCCATCCCTGAGAGAAACACCGCACGTCATTCTGCTACGCTCTTTACATCCAGCTCTTCCGTGTTCCTGTCAGAACGCCCGTTTTCTGACGTAATCATTGACCGGCTCCTGCGTCAGCATCACATGCTAATCACGTGATCGGCTTCAGCCAATAATGACCCGCGTTCTGACGGAGAACCTGGAAGCGCTGGACGTAAACAACGTATGAGAACGACACAGAAGAGATTGTTCGATGAAGTTGTTTTTGCGCACAAAAAGTATTGTGGTCTCTTGATCACGTTACGGTTGAACCACTGCAGTCAAATTTGTGTTCTGAAGATGAACGAAGGTGTGGATCGACATGAGAGTGAGGAATTAATGACAGGAATTACATTTTTGGGGAACGAACCCTTAAAGACTTTTAAATCCAATATTCAATGGTTGTTTTGATCAACTTTTCTTTCATAGTCAGAAATGAACTTCTTTGAGTCTAAATATTTGAATCTTCATTCAGATTCACATTACTTTCTACATGTGTTTGTGATCTTAATTCAAACTCCCTTGACTTCTGAAGGATCACGAGTGACCGTTGAAGACCTGAGCGTCACTGACCGGCCGGAGACGCACTCGGAGGATCCGGACACATGAGGACCGGCACTGACGGGAACGATGTCCGGGATCTGTGAGGAAGAGGAAGGCTGTGACTCCACTTCACTGCTGCTGTCAATCACCAGCTGCAACAAAAACACACACACACCTGTAAGGCACTGCGGACAGAAGCACCTGCTGAATGAACAGGTATGACTGTACATGACGAGGAGAAAACATCAGCGCTCATGACTGAGGCGAACAGAATCACGCGTCACATGCTCTGGTGTTCAGACCTGTTGATCCGTGTGCTTCTCCTCATGTTGAGAGCTCGGTGTCGGCTCTGAACCACGGCCGTGTGGAACAGCAGACCTGCGGGGAGAAACCAGTTCATCTGAGAACGCATCAAAATCATGTTTCCAGGAAAGCGCCTCAGTTTTTTTGAATCAGGTTTGGAACACAAGTTGGTCAGACTCATGGCTTTGATTTTATAGCAATTTTACAGTTCAAATTATTTTTGTAAATATATATATATATAAATATATTGTATGATGTATAAAAAGTTTAGTGCAGTACAATAGCTTTACAGTAAATGTTTTGAAGCCTCAGCAGAAATCTGAGTGTCTTTATAAACCGACTGAACTCACGTCTCTTCCTGTCACTGTGACTCAGTCAGTATGAAGTGAATCACACATGAACTCATAAACACATGAACTCATAAACACATGAACTCATGAACTCATAAACACATGAACTCATAAACACATGAACTCATGAACACATGAACTCATGAACACATGAACTCATGAACACATGAACTCATGAACACATGAACTCATAAACACATGAACTCATGAACACATGAACTCATAAACACATGAACTCATAAACACATGAACTCATAAACACATGAACTCATGAACTCATAAACACATGAACTCATAAACACATGAACTCATGAACACATGAACTCATGAACACATGAACTCATGAACACATGAACTCATGAACACATGAACTCATAAACACATGAACTCATGAACACATGAACTCATGAACTCATAAACACATGAACTCATAAACACATGAACACATGAACTCATAAACACATGAACTCATGAACACATGAACTCATAAACACATGAACTCATGAACACATGAACTCATAAACACATGAACTCATAAACACATGAACTCATAAACACATGAACTCATGAACACATGAACACATGAACTCATAAACACATGAACTCATAAACACATGAACTCATGAACACATGAACTCATGAACTCATGAACACATGAACTCATAAACACATGAACTCATGAACACATGAACTCATAAACACATGAACTCATAAACACATGAACTCATGAACACATGAACTCATGAACACATGAACTCATAAACACATGAACTCATGAACACATGAACTCATGAACTCATAAACACATGAACTCATAAACACATGAACACATGAACTCATAAACACATGAACTCATGAACTCATGAACACATGAACTCATAAACACATGAACTCATAAACACATGAACTCATGAACTCATAAACACATGAACACATGAACTCATGAACACATGAACTCATGAACACATGAACTCATGAACACATGAACTCATGAACACATGAACTCATGAACACATGAACTCATGAACACATGAACTCATAAACACATGAACACATGAACTCATGAACACATGAACTCATGAACACATGAACTCATAAACACATGAACACATGAACTCATAAACACATGAACTCATAAACTCATAAACACATGAACTCATGAACACATGAACTCATGAACACATGAACCACTGTCACATTCATCCGCCACAACACTTACATTGTGCTCCAAGGTATTTCCAAATAATACCATGGTAAAAGTCCTGGTATTACTGCTGTGTTTTTGTTGGCTCATGACATGAGCGCAGTTTATATAACAACACACAGATGAATAATGATATTGTATATAAAATCAAGCCAATCAGAGTCACGTACCAGAAACAGAACCAGAACAGCAGAAGCTGGATCTTCATCATCCACCGGCGGCCGAATCACACATTATTCCGTCTTCGGTGGATCTGCCCTTCTGAACGAACGATAAACAATCGCGGTTTCACCGGGTTGTAGTTCAATGACGTCTGAGAAAACAATGAACTTTACACTTTCACCGCGGAGCAGGAGGGGACACATTCATACTCTTAAAAACACAATCATTTGAACGTCTTATCCACAAGGATTTAGTGCCTGAAATACAAACGAGGATCTGCCTCAGCCACATAATAAAGTTTAAAAAGAGGCTCGATCCATCGATCCTTTCCAGCCGCGCTGAGAAAATGAACAGGAATCACGTGACCGAGCAGTTCACGCGCGGCTTCATCGCCAGTGTGGAAAATAACCTCCAGAAACAAAATGACAGTAAAAAAATAAAAATCACAGTCAGAACCGAAAGTAAACGCTAGAAATATTCTTTAGAATCCACAGCAACTGTTCCGCCTATTTTAGATGATCTTTCGCTCTTCCTGTTTTCCTTCTTCTGTGGTTCATGGCGGGCTGACGTCACATATCTCTATTTACTCTATTTTTATTGTAACATTACGAAAACAATCAGAACATAAACATTTTGCAATAAAGAAAAAGAGAATTCATGACTAGCCTATAGTAAAGTATTGTTTATAAATCAATTAAAGCACAGATGGGCTTTGTAGTGATTCACTTTTTTTACTTTTTATTTTCCCTTTCCATTGATCTGTTATGGTAGTGACCTATTTCTATTTTAAAATGTGTACAATTAGTTTTTTTTAGACGCCCATTAATTTATAGATAAATATGTGGTCTATATCCCATATAATGTACCATATGTTGTCACTACCATAAAAACATCTTTTTAAATTTCACTTCAACAACAAACTCCAAATCACAGCCAACGGTCTCGACTGTTTAAGAGTTTCATATCAACGTCTTTCAAATCACTGGTTTTCCGGGGATCAGTCTGAACGGACACTACAGCTGCGATCTGATTATCATCTCGTGATTTTAAACGCTCGTTCCAGATGTTGAACTGACTGAATGTTCGATTAGAGCGACTCCATGACTGAGAGGCAGTGATCTCCTTCCACCTCTCGCTCTGTTCCAGACACCGTGATCCGTTCACATCTTTAAATGTTGGCCTGAAGTAAAGCCACACATCTGCTGGAGTTAGCAAAAGTCTTCACAAGTCAAACTCATATTCCAGCTGTGGCTGTTTGAGAAATCAGAGGTTTCAGCTCTTTGTGAACCTGAAACACGAGCAGCACTTCTTTGTGAAAGTCGAAACGGACAGTAATTTCACACTGCAGGTTCTCATTTTATTTAATTTTCCTTGATACATATTATTTCATACATATAGAGGTACAGTACATCAAGCCATAATGACACATACAGAGAGAGACGTTCATGTTAAACACTCTCAAATCTCGACTCACGAAAGACTCGTGTCTGTTTCTCTCAGAGCGCACTTCCGTTTCAGTCTCACCGTATGAACGTTTCATGATAATGAGCTCAGATCTGCTCTTCGCACACAGCTCCAGTCTGATCACAGACACTTCAGACTGTTCACTGAAGACAGTGCGTGTAAAACTGATCTGAGATTGTGTAACATGTTCGTTCTGAGACGGTGTTGCTCCGTCTGTCCCTGATCTCTGTGTTTATGTGAGTTTACATGCGTGACACACCGTTACATCCGTCTGAAACGAGTACAAAGTTCAGTCTCTGATTCACAAACCTACAGATAATATATCCATATATTCATGTTAATAATTACAAATAATACACCAGCTGTTTCCATGAGTCCCTGCATGCGTGTCTTACATTCCTCAACTAGTCCTTTAAGCGCTATAATATTATTCTCAAATGAAGATTTTGTGTTCTTGTTACCTAACATGAGTAGCAACTAAATCTCACTAAAGCAATGAACAGACTCACAGACACAACACAAACTACTGCTGGAGTTATTGCGAGGTCATGGGACGACTGTCTGGCGCTGTGGTGATCGGTGCCGACAGCAGAACAGGTGCGGCGCTCCGGGGACTTTGGTTGACGATTTGGACTATCTGTCATCAACTAGTATTGCAAGCAGGTGGCAGTATTCAAGAAGATGAATATGATACTTCCTATTTTGGTGCTCCTATAAGTGTTTGCAGCTCTAAAGTGAGCAAGACCGAAACAACAAAACCAGCAAAACACACAGGGTGTGTTCACACTTGAAGTTCTCTTGGATCTTTTGGTCCGGAAAAAAAAGACAACGATGCATTTAGTCCCGTTTCGCTTAGCGTTCACACTGTGGTTTTCAGCGGCGAGCCGCACCAGAGTCTGTTTTCATCAAGTGTGAACACACCGTACACTCAAACAAACCCAATGACAAACAACCGTAAAATAGAAAACAACAATCATTTAAATGTCAAACAGCGACTGCTATCAGAACACAAATATCACATAATCTGAAGCTATTTTACACATTTATATTTTAATTCAGCCACAAACACACACGCACGCACGCGCGCGGTTCCCAGCTTATACTAAGATAGATCACTCACACACTGTGGTATAATATGACACGAGTATGTGGACACGCATTCAACAACCTAAATAAACACACATGCGTGGCTAGAAGGGTCAGTGCTGTGTGAGGAATGGGACGCACAGCTCGGCCACAAACGGTTTCACCATGGAAGAAAGAGCCGGCTGGGGTTCGGGAGGAGACTAGAGGAGGAAAGCGTGATGAGACTCGAAGTCTGAACCAGACTCACAGGCACTGACAGACGACACACAACGAGCACTGCTATCAAAGACACCACCGTCACACTGGAGCAGGGACACGTGAGGGAGACGGGACGGGAGAGGACTAGCACATGCAGGAGCTTTGGTACAGGACAGACGTTGGTGTACTGTTCACATGAGAATGGGCCTGGAATATCGCACTCGATCCAGGAGGAAATAAAACGGCCCCTTGGCCTCTTAAGGGGGAACCTGTCTGGTTGGGGAAGGTGGAGGACGACGACTGTGTTAGAGCAAGAGGAAGAAGAAGAAGAAGAAGAAGAAGGTGGTTCATGGCAGCAGAAGCGTTGAGGAAGAGTTGATGGAATGGATGGTGGGGAAGAGACAAAAAATACAGAATTAGTATCTGTAGCCGATGTAGTGCTTTAAGTAGAAAAGACAGACAATCTGTTAATACAGTCACAGATGGAGCAGTTACTCGAGCACAGAAACTGCACGTAGATTTAGAGAATCTCTTGTAAAACCGGGACAAAGTGTACACTGTCAAAAAAATGATCCCTTTTAAGGTACCAGTGGTCGTCACTGGGGGCGAACCCTTACCGGTACACTTTTGGCCCTCTAGATCGAGGAAAACAATGGTGTAATCGTAGCCTAGGACCAACTGTGTACCTTTAACGGTACAGATATGCATTCTATTCCTCGAGGAACAAAACTGTACCTCCAGCGAACCTGTTTTTCTGAGGGTAGTGCAGTGAACGATCGTAGAGCGTCTAACAAGGGTACAAAAATAGAGCCTGTGGGGACCAGTATGTGAACGCTAAACAAGCAGGTTTAAGCTTGTTCACAAGTTTTTATCTGGTTTAATGACATTTGCTAGAAACTCGCAGCCCCTTTAGTGTTTTCCACCACAGGGAAGCACATTGAGTATGTGCCAATCTACTGAATACTTGCAATGCATTGGCCGAGGATCCAAGCATGTGTTTGTGTACTTGCGAGGAACATTTTAATAAGATTAGAAACAGAAAAGAATGTGATAAGTAAAGAGATTCGAAGTGTGGGAGAAAAGCAGAGATTTAAGGGCTCATTCAGACAGAAGGTGTGGGTGGAGAAGATCTCACCTGGGGATGCTGGGCGGTGCCCTGTTGGGCCGACTGGGAATTTGTGGGCTGTCAGCGCTGTTATTCAAGGGCCCCAGAGGTCCTGGACGAGACGGAGGCAGAGGAGCACCCCTACCCGCCGGTCTCTGTCCTGCAGACATCCTGCGCGGAGCCGTGGGACTGGGCGGAGGAGACCTAAAAAACCAGGAGATGCTCACAGCAAAGAACGAGGAGAACTATCCACACTATTGCTGGAACTCCTCTTTCATTTTCAAATCTACACTCAACCCCACAGTAATAGAAAACTGCCAGTCCCACTCCTGAAATTACTCTCAAAACTTCCAAGGGAATTGTTTTCCAGTGCCTGTCTTTCACAGACAAATCTGCCTTCATTCCATGGTGACCTTTGGTCCATCAATGAAACTGGTAAAGCTGACTAGAAATCCTGACCGGACCTGTTCGCTGCCTTCGACACAGTCATCAGATTCTGTCTCAGCGCTCTGATCTGAGCATCACAGGGACTGTCTTCCCGTGTCCCATCGAGGTTATCAAGGATATTTGCAACTAATTTTTTTGAGTGACATCATGTGAAGGCCAAGTATGGTAACCCATGCTCAGAATTTGTCGTCTGCATCTAACCCTTCCAAGTTCGTGCACACACATTAGGAGTACTGAGTAGTCAATACACACACACTGCAAATTGTGGACACACACACCCGGAGCAGTGGCCAGACATTTTTGCCGTTGTGCCTGGGGAGCGATTGGGGGTTATGTGCCTTGCTCAAGGACCAAGTCATTTCCTGCCAGTATTGAATAGCAAACCAGCAACTTTCGGGTTACCAGTGAGACTCTCTAACCATTAGGCCATGACTGCCCCATTAAGGAGTCCAAGGACACCCGGTCCAGCTGCATGGCTCTGGCACCAGAACCTCCCTGAAAAAATCGACTCCATTGATTGAACACTTATAAAAGTTTTGATTCATAATCAGCCTCGACTTAACCGCAATTTCTCGTGTCCAATGGTTCAGTATGCATGCGGTCTCGGTGGATGATGCCTCAAGACCTCCACCCGCCACAGCTTACCGACACAACATCATCAGAGCTGAGTGGACCATGTTCTGCACCTCCAGATTTCCCACTGGATCACTGCATTGAAATATCACCCTGCTGAAATATCCAGCAAAAACCAGCATGAAGTCCATGTTGGTCCATGCTGCTTTTTGCTGGTTAGAGCTGGTATGGTGCTGATCCAGCTGGTAGACCAACATTGTCTTCTGGGCTGATCCACCAGCATGCAAAATATACCTTGTTCTGGGAACAAGCAATGCTGGATGTTACAGAGGGTTTTCTGTTTTACGGTTGAGGCACAGACAAAGAAGACCCGCTCAAAGGGCTCAGAAACCGTTCTGACATTAAAGTGCCATTTTTCTCATCCCTGATCTAGGCCCGAGAGTTACCTGCGGGAGCCGCCCTGGGCCTGCAGCCATGAGTTGTCCACAGGAGGCGGCAGCGGGGTGGAGATGGTGGAGGTGGAGATATCCCCGATGATAGCCAGCGCTTCCTTCAGGGCATGGTGTGTGCGCAGCACTTCGTCCCTCCGCTGCACCTGCTCCTGAGACTCATCCATCAGTGCGTTCTGGTCTCCGGCCGAATACAGCTGGGCCAGAAGCTCTGCGTTAATGAAGTCTTTCACCTTAGGAAGAGGAACATGATGCTTCTTAGGTCATATTCTCATGCAAATACACTCGTGGGTTATGAGGTTATGCTCTCATTCCACGCAGACAAGCACGTGTATCAAGCGTGTTTTCCAAGAGCTCTAGTCTTTGCGATTAACTGTCCCGAAGCATCAGATGCTTCAATAAAATAAAAGTGATTTACAGAATTCTTGAGGCTTCTTGAGAATGAGCACTACACCTGAGAGGGTTTTGATGTTTATGTACAATGGCCCCAAAAAGTATTACAACTCATGCATAGTTTTGTATTATATAACAAGATAAGTGTCATTTATTTTCAAGACATATAACACAAAGACATTTTTTTAAATAGTGAAGTTTGTTGGGCTTCATATATGTGAAGTAATAATTGGACACTTTCTGTTTGCCAAACTTTGCTGAAAGTTACCAAATTTTTGGGCAACGCTTTTCAATCTGAACAGTCGGATCGAGTTACAGGTTCGTGACATGACCAGAATGAAACACTGTACAAAGTACAGCAGCCTCGACTAAAGCTGTGAATTCAGAATGTTTACAATATTTCAGCTGGACCGCATACATGATTGTGTAAATACAGTAACACGCTTGAGTATCTTAGGAAACAGTCCCAGTTTTCGGTCCGCTCTCAGATACAGTGTCTTGTATTTACTGTTATCAACAGCGATGGTTCAAATACTCAACATTCAAATCATCAGTTTCAAATCAATCAGAAAGAAAATCTCTCATGGTGCGTCCTCCTTACATTATTGATCATGAGATGCATAATGCTCTTGGGCATGAGGTCACGAATGCATTTGTTGACGATGGCCATGTAGGAGTCCACCAGGTTACGGATGGTCTCCACCTTCCTCTCTAGCTGAGGATCCATAGAGAAGTTCTCCGATGGACCAGAACTCTCGCTCTCCACCTGGTAGACGGAGTTCAGGGACAGAAAGAGACCAACGACAATCAGACGGTTAAGATGAGCGATAAGGATCCGTGCTTTAACTTTTGAGGTGAATCTCATGTAAGTGGTATTAAATGTGCCCTGATGTCTCGAACACGAGCCGTTGCTCACCACGGCCCTCTCTGGATAGACGCCGGCCCGCAGGAGCGACGCCCTCCAGCTCTCCACCTCCTCCAGAGTGTCACAGGCCAGCTCCAAGAAACGATTGTCCTTAAAGACGTTCCTGAGAAAACAAGCCATCATTCAAAAGATGCTCTTCCAACCTTTACCAAAGTCTAAAATGTCATCCCAAAAGAAGAAGCACAATAATTTGCAGATTGATTACATCAGAAATCGTCACAGATAACAAAATTCTGATCGGCTGTCAATATTTTTATCATTCGTCAGCTGGAAAAAATTATGATTCCAATTGTGTCGTTCTTTGTGTATTGTGTTATAGTGGCTATTCTCAATGAACTGGAACGATTATTGAAACTTCAGAAATGAATCTTTATAGCTATAGTTGTCGTTGTTGCTGTGAACGGGCCTCAAGAGCTTTCACAGTCTAAAGTCAGACAAGATCGTCTCCGGCTGATGAAGATCTGTTGTGGTCTTTCAGAACTGATGGCATGAAATTACTTCAGTTCAAAAAAAGAAAGAATCTGTCTCAGTCTTACCGCTGCTCTGTGTTGAAGATGGCAAACATGTGCTTGCTGGACATGAAGCTCTTCTCCACATCTCTGACCTTCAGATTGTCCAAGGGCAGCATGTACTTCTTCTCTTTCTCCTGTGGGATCAGCAGGAGTGTTTGACAGGGCACTGCAAACTCATGCTGTCATCACATTCTTTTGATAAACTAAAACACTCCTAATGCAACACCTTCTGGGACTGAAAGAACAGCTGTAAAATCTGACCATATTTGCCAAGTTAGGAGAGAAAATGCAGGTAAATGAAAAGAAAGAAAGTTCTGAGAAACATGCAAACACACGGCACTGAAAACTGCTGTGATGTTGTGAGGTGAGCCCTGCTGTGTAAAACACACGTGGTTTTATCTAATAAATAAGTTCAGTCTTCTCTATTTTCGGATCTTCTTTTCATGTCGGGCTGAAATATGAGCTCATGTTCAAGAGAGAGTGTGTGAAACTCTGTGAACTCCAGACAGATGTGAACGTAAGAGAGCTGCAGTTTTTCGTGAATGTTTCCCCCGCGCTGCAGAGGGGCCCGTTTCCTGTCTGCGTTTGCATCAGGAGAGAGAGATTAAACAGCAGGCTGGCATTCAATCTGAACATCTGGAAGTGCTTAACAGCTCAGAAAGAGAGGCGCAAGAAACTTCACTGAAACCTCTGCAAAACAGCAAAGACCAAATAAATGCACAGCGGTGGACGAATCCGACGTCACGGCTCAGCAGTCCGGACGGATCTGGGTTACTGGGGAAAAGTGCGGAAGCGGCTCCAGACGTCCTGCACCCAGAGGACCGTCAGAGTCCCTCCTCCGACCTTCACCACCTCTCCTCTCTCACTTCTGTAGCAGCGCTGGTGTGAAAGCACGCCCAGATTCGACGGTGCCACGTCAAGGCTGGATCCGGCGCTCGGCCTGCGCAACGGCACGGGACGATGAGGGACGGGAGCCGACGCCGGGACCGTTTGCTTCGGTCCGTTTCGCGCTCCGTCTGCCCAGTGTTCAGACTACCTGTTCATGGTCAAGCTAGTGTACAGTAGTCTGCACATTGGTTAGACTGGGTGAGGAAAACTCAGCGCGAGTCCTTGTAAACTTGAGGATGTGATTCTTGGGTCGGTTTCAGTCTTTCTCAAGCATTGTGAATAACCTGCCTGCTTTTCCTCTCTCTACTCTTTCTTTTAAGATGCAGTTCATTGCAGTGCTGACAAACGAGAAGACGTGAAGCGACTGACGGTTCGCACAAACACCGAGCGAGGATATTTCATCTGAAATGCTTTTAGCCTCGCCGCACACGGACTCGTACGAGCTCAGGAATGCTGCGGTTAACAAACGCTTCATCCGGTTTTCATCCCACGAACGAGAATCTCACGATGCTCAAAGTCCCAAACACATCGACTGTTTGTTCTCTTACTCAAAAATATCAGCAGATTCACTTATACGGTTCAAAAATGCAATGGAGTGTTAAAGTCAACAATAACAGCAGATATACAGTCACATAAAGAGAGAGTTCATGTTTTTTTAGAGAATGTGCGACAGTTTCTCAATCAAATCTTAGCAAAACCAGACCAGAACATGCGAACAAAGCGTTTGAATCGTTTATTTGAGACACTCTTTCTGTCTCTCACGCTGCTGGTGTTTATTATGAATCATGAACTGCTCGTCTCGAGCGAGTGACGAGAGCGTTTCTGTGTTCATGTGCGGCATTGGCTAGAACACCACAGTAAAACAGCACAGAGGCACATGAAGAGAGTTTTCTCCTCAGACATATTGTTCCTGTGAGGTGTCGGTGTCAGTAACGGCTCTGACAGCCGCTGCGGCTCGCGTCCAGCGCTCAGCTGCTCTCTCAGCTCTTTAAAGAGGAAAGAACTGATCACAGGATGGATCAGCAGAGTTCAGTGCAGCTGCTCCACACGTGAATTCAGTGGCACTCTTGACCGTAAGTGTGACTGAATCATCAGTGCAGCACATCTCTTTCATCTGAGTGCCACATGATGGCAAGGGTGCTTCACATCAAGCATTAGAACAAGTTTGTGAAGAAAATCTGATGCCTGCCTGTTCTGAGGAGTTTAATATGTTGCCATGGGGTTGCTAGGCTGCTCTGGGTGGTTGCCAGGGTGTTGCTATGCAGTTGCTAGAGTGTTCTGTGTTAGATTGCAAGAGCGTTTAAGATGTTAAAACCGTTAAAATGACACTCATTGGTTGAGCTGTCTGAAAATACGTCACTGACTCAACCAACGGAGTGAGTTTGGGGGCGGGTCTGTATGTTTGTCTGACCAATGGGAGACAGGGGGAAACCATTGATTATTTTAGCAGTTCTGTTTGGTGGAAATGACACACTCCAACTTTATGGAAAAGAGTTTAACGTCCTTGTCTGATTGTTTCTATATGCAGTATGTGCATCATGAGACGAGACGCTGCGGTCGGACGTCCGGTGTGTGTGTGTGTGTGTGTGTGCGTGCGCGGTCCACTCTTGCTGTGAGAGGATCCGAGGCTGTGCAGCAGACACACGTGCATTCGCTCCGAGGGACGCAGAATCAGACTCTTCAGCATCATCGTCATCATCATCATCCTCACAGCTCTCTACAGACTCGAGTCACGCTGACATGGACACTCTTACTTGCTTAATGTAAATGTTCATGTTGTTTCATGTATGTATATTATTTAAAAAAAGTTATCAATCCTCTATTTTTCTATTGACTCTCAGATCAGTAAGATCGTGTCGTTGAATGTCCCTGCGGACGGAAGCGTTCACCTCGTCGTCTTTGAACCAGGACAGGCTCTCGGCGGTCAGCACGAACCAGTACTCCTTCGCTCCACCCTTCATGATGCTGATGTTGTTGATGGTCAACCAGCCCTTACGAATGACCTGACGGAGAAAACGAGAAGCGTCACATCGCAAACTCGAACACATTCAACACAACAGTGATCCATACACACGACACTGATCGATGCAGGGATGAAGTCTGTGATCGATGACAGAAATCAAGCAGGTGACACGTGTGTGGAGTATTTTTGCCCTCAGGCGTCTGTGACGAGGAATGAAAAACTCCACAAGCTCTTGGTGTTGGAGAAATGACCCGCTGTGAACCGAGTGTCCAGGGCTCGTTGTGAGGCGCAGACAGTCACGTGTTTCATTCCCGCTGGGTGAATGATTTAATGATAGTCACTTGTCTCCACCTACTGGTGCAGCTGTGTTACTGCAGAAAGCATTCATTTTCAACCAAAATATTGATCAGCTCTGGAATGAAAAAGCCAAAGCTGTCACCCTATGGTAGAATCAACTGGAACGCAGTGTCAGGATTACAGCTGTACGTTATATCATTTTCATGACTGTTATTTATTTACTCTTGCAATGCATTCATTAAAATGGTGGTTATTTATAGCAGAGTCTGAGTGAAGTGATTGTAATGAAGTTCATGAACGAACATGAGTGAGTGCTGTTCACCTCCAGTTCAGAAAGTATTCAGAGCCCTTCATTCGCTTCATATCTTTTTTTTCATCATTACTTTTCCCATCTACACTCAGTTCCATATAATGACTTTGTAAATGTATTAAAAAAACTGAAATATCCCATTGCACAAGTCTTCAGATTTGAGGCTGGTGTCCAGTGTTGTCCACACATGATCTCTGGAGCTCACAGTGACCAGCTTCTGACCTGTTTTTTTTCTGAAACATTTCAGTTTGTTTCATTGACGTTTGATATTACAGCTTGTTTCAGAACGTTCAGACAACATTCAGATGGAACGTTCCCTTAATGTTTGAAGAAAGATAAAATGGATCGTGAAACATTCACATCACCAAGAAAAACATTTTTAAAACATTTTCAAAAATTGGACGTTTTGAAATAACGTTTTCATAACTTAATGGAAACATTAGCAAAACATTCTTTTGCACGTTTTTGTTATCTGGGTCTATAGAGCCGTCTGTGTCAATCATTGAATTTGCCACAGATTCACCGGAGAAATGATCCAGAGCTAAACTTCAGTGTCACAGCGACGGCTCTGAACAGTGTTTCAGATTTTTGTTTTATCTTAAAGAGGATGGAGTGTAGATAACATGAAAGTGCATCAGAATGAAGCTTCATCATGAGAAAATATGAAAAAATGAAGCACTTTCTGAATACTTTGTGAATGCAGTGTGAGAGAGCTGACAGTGTGAGAGACTCTGACGCATGCAGTGCTCGACTGAACTACGGCTGTGCTCTTCTTCACCTGCAGTGCATTTATTATTATTACACACAAGAACCTGACGGCTTACAATGATGCCAGACGCCGGAGGAGACGAGGCCTGAAGAGAGAGAGACACAAACTCCTTAACCGAACAAACCCACTCAGCGCTCATGTGACCGGACTTCCCTCTCACTGCACCACATCAACAACTTCACTACACTGCACTACAGTAAAAAGAGTAACGCTTGCTCGTGTTTTACTAAGAGCTACAGATCACAAATCAGCGGTGAATACGACAGACATGAGCTGCAGAAATCCGATACTGAACCCTGTCAGGCGATCAAACACGATTGAATTTCTGACAGGAAACAATAATGCCAAATTCTACATGTGCTGATGATCCTGAACAACTCACAAACCCATCAGAGTCCAGCGTTTCCCAGCACATGATGGTCTGTGGCATTGAAAAGTGATTATTTTACCTGTTTTTATGCAACATAAAGCCAGTGTCTCCCGCGGGATTCTGGGAGTGCTGCTCCACCAGAGGAAATGCTGGAAAGTTAACTTTAAATCTGGACATGATGAAGCAACTCGCTCCTCTGAGGCCGAAACTAGATATGATGTCACGTGAAGCTATTTCAGTCTCTCTACTTCGAAATTTCATGTTTAACTCAAATTCAATTACATGCCGTTTCTTTGTAATTGTTAGTGAAATTTACAGCCAATTTCTGAGTGAAAATTGTTTCAAAATAAATCCTACACCAATTTACTGTTCTCTTTGTTATTTTGAGAATGTCTGGTTCAGAAGGAAACTGAGGCAGGACTAACTGATTAGGTCATTAATGGCAAATGTTGTTATCTGAGTGACGCACTATACTTCTACAAATAAGCGAATAAAATATTAAAACGGGTTTTTATACAGCCTGAACTGACGAAGCAGTTGTCTGAAACTCTTTGCATTAAATATCCTGTGAAATACATCCATTTCTCCGAGATCAGGAATGCAATTAGATATTTTATTACTGATTAAAGATAATTAAGTTGCAGGAGAAATGAACACATTCTGTGATAAATGACTGTGTTGAAATCATCCCGTCTGCGCTGCAGGAGGGCAGTGTGTCACCGAGCACAGCGTCCAGTGAGAGACAGAGCCATGGAAATGACAACAATAACACAAAGGTGACATTTCACGCTACATAGAAGCAGTGAGGAAACAAGGACTTGAGTGAAATTAAACTTCTTGAATGCTCTGTTGTAATGATGCATCAACAACCCCAGAGGAGTTTCTACCTCTCATCAGAGTCACAGTCTATTGAGACAGAGAGCAGAAATAACGTTCGCTCTTACCTGGAGCTCCTGAGGGAAAAAGACAACAGCTCGTCATGCGGGAGCCGCTCGTTCACACAGGAGGGTAGTGAAGAAAACATGACACGTGTGTTTCAGAACATAAACGTACAAACGTAAAATGTCCATAACATGATCAAAACCGAAGGACATTTATCCTGCAGTGGATAAATGAAGGTAATAGAAGCAGAGCAGAAAGAAAGTCAAAGCCACATCAAACGGCAACAAAAAGCTAAATAACATCAATATCTGGAGTGTCATAAACAAAGTTCTGTCATGACACTCTCAGAGTGTTTGGCGGGGTAATGGATGTGACGATGTTGATATGTTTGTTCTTGCTACACTGCTGCTGTTATTACTGATGTTATTGTTATTACTGCTGTTATTACTGATGTTATTACTGATGTTATTGTTATTACTGCTGTTATTACTGATGTTATTACTGCTGTTATTACTGATGTTATTACTGATGTTATTGTTATTACTGCTGTTATTACTATGTTATTACTGCTGTTATTACTGATGTTATTACTGCTGTTATTACTGATGTTATTGTTATTACTGCTGTTATTACTGCTGTTATTACTGATGTTATTACTGCTGTTATTACTGATGTTATTACTGCTGTTATTACTGCTGTTATTACTGATGTTATTACTGCTGTTATTACTGATGTTATTACTGCTGTTATTACTGCTGTTATTACTGATGTTATTGTTATTACTGCTGTTATTATTGCTGTTATTACTGCTGTTATTACTGCTGTTATTACTGCTGTTATTACTGCTGTTATTACTATGTTATTACTGATGTTATTGTTATTACTGCTGTTATTATTGCTGTTATTACTGATGTTATTGTTATTACCGCTGTTATTACTGCTGTTATTACTGCTGTTGCTGTTATTACTGATGTTATTGTTATTACTGCTGTTATTATTGCTGTTATTACTGCTGTTATTACTGCTGTTATTACTATGTTATTACTGATGTTATTGTTATTACTGCTGTTATTATTGCTGTTATTACTGCTGTTATTACTGTTATTACTGATGTTATTGTTATTACTGCTGTTATTACTGCTGTTATTATTGCTGTTATTACTGTTATTACTGATGTTATTGTTATTACTGCTGTTATTACTGCTGTTATTACTGCTGTTATTACTGCTGTTATTGTTATTACTGCTGTTATTACTGCTGTTATTACTGCTGTTGCTGTTATTACTGATGTTATTACTGCTGTTATTACTTTTATTACTGCTGTTATTACTGCTGTTATTGTTATTACTGCTGTTATTACTGTTATTACTGCTGTTATTACTGCTGTTATTGTTATTACTGCTGTTATTACTGCTGTTATTACTGATGTTGGTGTTATTACTGCTGTTATTACTTTTATTACTGCTGTTATTACTGCTGTTATTGTTATTACTGCTGTTATTATTGCTGTTGCTGTTATTACTGATGTTGGTGTTATTACTGCTGTTATTGTTATTACTGCTGTTATTACTGCTGTTATTACTGATGTTGGTGTTATTACTGCTGTTATTATTGCTGTTGCTGTTATTACTGATGTTGGTGTTATTACTGCTGTTATTACTGCTGTTATTGTTATTACTGCTGTTATTACTGCTGTTATTACTGATGTTGGTGTTATTACTGCTGTTATTACTTTTATTACTGCTGTTATTGTTATTACTGCTGTTATTATTGCTGTTGCTGTTATTACTGATGCTGCTGCTGTACAATATAACATACATGAATTCATAGGCGGTAATCGCAGGGGGTTCGGGGGGTCAGTGTTCACCCCATCTGAGGGTTGTCCCCCCTAAAAATATTAAGTGTATTGAAAATAATATAATGATATATACTTAAAATAAATGTGCAAGTATTAAAACAATCCAAACGGGCAAATAAAAGCGTTTTAAGTTTAGAAACATTTTGCCTCAGAGCTTTGGTCCAGTGCCTGCTTTCCCCTTTAGAGGCCGTTCACGTCATCTAAAAACACGCAGAAAACGCCGGCCGCGTCAGTTTGCGGTTTCAGGATGAAGTTGATCAGTTAGTTCTTATCACATTGAAAAGTTGAGATTTTTTCATCTCGCTGCGATGTAGACGCACCTGGGAAAATGAGCGCGTCACACCGCATGAGAGTAATTCTGACGTGGACCCTGGAAGCGCTGCACTGGGTCTACAACGTAAACAACGTAGGAGAATGACAGCGAAGAGACGAAATTCATTATTTTTGTTTTGTTTTGTGCACAAAAAGTCACTTCTCGTCGCTTCATAACATTAAGGTTGAACCACTGCAGTCACATGGACTATTTAAAAATGTCTTTGCTACCTTTCTGGACCTTAAGAGATGCAATGACGTTGCTGCCTATGCGTGGTTCAGATATCTCTCGGATTTCATCACAAATATCTTCATTTGTGTTCTGAAGATGAACGAAGGTCTTACGGGTGTGGAACGACATGAGGGCGAGGAATTAATGACTGAAAGTTCGATTAACTTTAATAATTTAGTCATGACAAAGAAATTCAGCTTGCTTGGTACCATAGCAGTCACCCACTACAACTACCACAGCGATAAGCCTGTGTGTGAACTAACATTAAGCTACTATTGTAGATCGACCGTTGTGCTGCGTTTTGCTCAATATGATGTGAAGCGGCAGAGCAGTGGACTTGCTGCAGTTGAACATCTAAGTAAGAGACATCCTCCGTCCCAGACGAAACCTAAAATACTATATGGAGGACGCAAGATAATTTAATTATTATAATATGACAAGCACAATTGTGGCTGTATTATTTGTGTCCCCTTCAAAAATTGATCTTTTATTGTCCACCCCAACTGTTGGATGAAATTTATGCCCATGCATGAACTACCCGTAGCGGATCTATACAGGCGGAGCTGGGGAAGGTGGAGAGTTTCTGAAAGTGCGCTGCAAACTGTTACAGCCAATGCCGACCAAGTATTTGAAAGTTGAGCAGCGAGCTCATTGGCTACTGATACAGCAGGAACCAATCAGCTGTGATTGCAAGCAGATTGAATTAAGGACATATCAGCCTGCGCCATCTAGAGTTTCATGACAGAACTTTGTATATGGCCTTCACAAACACAAATATTGGACACACTGACCTGGTTTCCGGCTGAACTCTTCTTGTTTGCTTGGTTACTTCGCTGCTGAGCACTGAGAAAGCCATGGTGAACATGACACACAGATGACACATTTAATTTCTAATATGTATCTTTCTGCAATCAGAACGTGTGTAAGTAGATGCTCAGGCAAACATCTGCCATTGTTGTACGTACTTTGCAAAGCCAATGAAATCCTCATGGTTGGTGTTGATGTACGCAAGCTGAACGTCAATGAGCAGCAAAACCTGCAGAGACATACAGATGTACATACAGTGTGTGCACACAAACAGTAAGAGCCGTAATCTCATTACAGAGCCGTAATCTCATTAGAAGCCCAGCGTTCACAGATACGCAGGAATATCGTACCTGCTCTTTGGCTTGGCTCTCTCTGTCACGGATATGAGAGGTGACAATACGCTCCGTTTCCTCCCGCAGTCGTGGGAAAGAGTCCAGCTGAATATGCAGAAAATTAAAAGACAAAATTACAAATCTAACCCATAGTTTATATTACGAAACCGAACCAGTGCGATGACTTGAAAAGCACCTTAACCCGGTTAAGGGTTACTCAGGCTCTGCACAAGGTTACTGTATGATTTGAAATGTAACGCATGATAATTATATGGACTACTGTAATGATACTGTTAAGAACAATATACTTCTGTAAGTGTGTGGTGTCATTTTGAACAAAATCAGGCCAAAACGAAGTTCGTGTGGCATTTGTTTCTGGAAATGAAACAGCTTGTCAAAGGGAACTTTCCAGAAAACAGGAAAACAGCTTCAAACTCCCATTGGTCAGCGGTGATGATGTAATAGGTGGGTGTAGCTCTGAGGCTCCACCTTCTTTGAGGCATGAATCTTCTCCAGTTCATTTCTTCTGTTCAGTCTGTCGAGGTCAGCGAGTAAAAACATGAAGAGTAGCTTTATAGTAGAAACTGAAGTTATGACTCATTGAAAGCGACACAACTGATCCAGATCGCCCTTGTTGGGCGAGCAACTGCTTGACAAGGATGACATTTCGAAAGTGCGTGCCTTCGTTTCATTACAGGTGAAGGTGCACATGACAGGTTGTGGGCAGGGTGAAGTTCAGTCTTTCTTGAGAATAACACACTGGTTTATACAGGGATCTCTGCTGACGCAAAAAAGTAGCAATGGTGCAATCTCAAAGTCACTGCACTATAAATCATCCGGTGTCGGAGTTAATGCCGCCCGTTGTTCCCAAATGGGTCATTTGGATGATAAAGCATGTTATTCAGTTGCAACGTCATCCACTCGTGTTCGACAGAGTTTTTCTCATGGTGGTTTCTCCACATGAAGCTCAGCTTATCCATTCATCCCCCGTTGACCCCAGCATCTCGGGCCACAGAACTCTGTTTAAGGTGAAGGAAATTGAATCTCCCTGGTAGAAAGACGCAACAGAGCAAGTTTCCTCTTCTCAGAGACCAAGGGTTTTACAGCTGCTGTTTTCTTGTACCTGAGAAAGATGGCGAGTTGCACGCAATTTTGGATGATTTTGACAGATCAGAGAGAAGCCTGAAAGACTCATATTTTCCCATCTAGAGTCACAGGCAAATTCTGACAAGGCATATTCAATCCCTTTAATCTTTCACCTTCTTTCAGAAAGTGCATGATGCCGCACAGGCCCGTCTGAGGCTCCAGGGCATCTGTATGTTGAATTCTCCACAGCCGGTTGGCGACAGTCCACTCAGACCGGCTGGCTACGTAACGCTGGGATATTGTTCTCAGTCTTCTAATGGATTCGGGTCGGAGAGTTGACCTTGAAAAGTGCGTTCTGATGGAGGCATCTTTCCGCCAGGTCCACTCACAGGGATGTTCTCAGGTGTTGTATAGCAAATATCAAAAGGTTTGGGAAAATGAAGGAGGACAGAAGTAGAATTGTTCTCTTCAGCTACACAATTCACAGCTCTCTGTTCTTTTCCCTTCAATCTCTTCTAGCAAATGAGTGGGTTTCTTCCAGTCAAGCTGCTTCAAAAAAAAATCCCCTTGTGTTTTCCATGGAAGAAAAAGTACGTTTCATGTGGGCGTGTTTCAGCTGTGACTCGTTTACCTTATTGGAGCACTGACGGACAGTGTTGATCAGCTCCTGAACCACCAGATCAATACATTTAATACACGGCTCCTTTATCTTCACAACCTGCTTCTTCACAATCGCCTCAAAGGCCATGTCTGGAGTGAACAAACCGGTCCTGCGTCAGAAACGAGTCAAATTAGTTCCCGCAGCACTGATAAAACACCACTTATAATACACATCTGAGCATACCATCCATGGATTGGATCATACATTAGAAGTGAGGAACAAAAGAGGATGTGTGAAGGCAGAAGCAGGTCATGCATACTTGATCTCAACATCCTCAATCAACAAATGAACGAGTAAAACAAACTCTCACCTGATACCATGAATGTTCTTGATGGCGTAGCTGATTTCACGACGCATTTCTTTCTCGTCACACTCCATCTGTGTTACGAAACACAAGTACATTTCAGACAAGTAAGAAAATGCAAACTCAAAATGTTCAGACTGCGTGTCCTGACACCTGCCTTGACCAGCTCAAAAGGGAAGCGCTCGTGGAAGATGCGGTTGATCTTGGCTCCACCCGACAGCTCAACGGTGTCCACCTGATCGCCAGAACCTTCGATGCGCTTCTCGAAGTCCACCGAGAACTGCTGAACCATCCTGTCAGGTGAGCGCACACAAACAGACATCTGCAACTCCGGTTGACATGTTTACTGTAAATGTCGTTTGAAAAAAAAGTGTCTGATCGCTCATGGAAAAAATGAACTTGGATACTGGATAAAGATGACTGAAAGAAAAACTGGTGATCCCATTTATGAGACGTCCTCCCTTGGCCACAGACGACAGTGATGGCCGTCCAATTCAAGCGTTATTGTGAACTTCAGGTGTATAGCGAGAAAAGCCAATCTGTCATGTGATTCAGCTTCACTAGTTAAGAGGTGACAATGCTGCACTGTATGCTGTATGTAAGAGACTTAGAGTCATGTATCGGCTCAGATGGGTGAGAGAACCTTATTGAAGGCCAGATAACGCTGAACAAACGTTCTGCTAACGTTACTGTCAGAACCTAGGTAGAGCGTTAGCCGGAGATCTGAGGGTGAAGCACTCACTGCAGCAGGGCTTTGGTCTTGCGCGAGGGGTCGTCGGGCCGGTAGTGACGGTACTCCTCCGCCTCTCTGTCCAGCGCCAGCAGCTGCGACTGGAGTTTACTGCGGAAGGCGGGCAGAGTGTCCCGGATGTGATTGGTCAGTTGCTGTGAAACACAAACGTACGTTTAGGAAATGCAACAGTTAAACTGACGGCACTGCACTGCAACTGCAAGCGTGTGAAGTCAAGAACATCATCAATTCAGTGCGGTTGTTCAGCGTCTGGTGTCACATGACAGCAGGCGTACCTGATTGAGCACTTTCTGCAGGTGTGGGGTTCCCATGCTGTCCGCCAAGTGTCTGTAGGACGGATGAGAGAGGAAGAACTTCCTCTCCGCTGCCAGAGCCGCTTTGATGTCCTTCTTCCCTTCAATGTCTTTCTGACTGCGGTTCACCACCCCAATATAACCTGAGTGATACACAGGAAACTCATCTTTCTGAACGCTGCTTTAGTGGCCGAGGCAAACATGCCCACAAACTCTGAAAACATTCACATGTCGTTAGATGAGACTACCATCATCTACAGTTAGGATGATGACACCTCCATCGACTGGAGACGAGCCGAACGTGAGCGGAACCGCTGAAGATACGCCTGCTTATAGCGCTCTTCTCCTTCGTTTCATCATCAAACTCTGTTACTCAGGTGTTTGAAAAGAATAAAGTGGACTCACTCCAGAGAGCCTGATGGAGTGCTGAGACCACAGACTACAAATCAATGACATGAGGATAAAATATCCACTAAAACTGGAAGAAAAGTAAGACATGAGACAGGGAAGAACGAGGGTTTCTCACCCCTGCGTAGCGGCAGGAGCTTGTTCTCCAGCACGTCCCGCGCGTCCGTGCCTTCATCCATCAGATCTAGTTTGGTGATCACGCCGATCGTCCTCTGGCCTGTCATGACACACATTCAAGAGACTTTGTGACTTCAGTGTTGCTTCAGCACACGACTGTACAAACGCTGTTAAAACTACACCACTGCATTGTGGTTATGGGTCCTTTGAGTTTAATCGTGACGGAAATGAATCAGATATTAATGCCTGTCCGCGGGAGCATGTGACTTACCAATAAACCACACCATAACCCTTCGTCTTGTTGTCTTAAAGTGTTAGTTCACCATAAAATGGTGTTTCTGTCATGAATTCTCCCTCATGTGGTTCCTCACCTTCGTTCATCTTCAGACACACATGAAATCTGAGCGATGTCTGTCCCTCCATCGACTGCCATTGAAACTGACACTCTGATGCTTCAAAAAGTTCATAAAGAGATCAGAAAACTAATCCATATGAATCGAGCGGTTTCTGAAGAGATTTGATCGCATTTAATTTAGGCTTTACTCGCATGTAAACATTGATCAATGGAGACACAGAAACCTCTCGGATTTCATCAGAAATATCTTCGTTTGTGTTCTGAAGACGATCGAAGGTCTCACGGGTGTGGAACGACATGACGGAGAGGAACTGATGACAGAAATATCATTTTTTGGGTGAACTAACCCTTTAATCATGAGGAATTCATCTGTAATTTTGTTGAGAAAAAAGAATGAGAGTAAGATTCTCCATGGGCCAGATTTAACAGCGCACACGGGCAAAACACTTTTTCAGCTTTAAAAAAATACTGTCAAGATTTCCTGAAGACAGTGAGAAATTAGTGATGAAAAGGTGTTTGTGACTGACTTTATTGCATATGCTTTTTGTAGGGGTTTCTTTTTCATATATATATATATGTGAATAATAATATATTATTATTATAATATTAATAATTTATGGATTTTAAATAAATCACACGATGAGATTTATTAATGTTTGTGGTTTACTGCTATCAGTTTCATAATTTATCATCCTAAAAAGCACATCTGAACCCATTCAGTGCTTGACATGCGGTGAGGAGCGAATCTTCTCCACTCTGAACATATCGTTTGCCAAGCCATGTTATTTTTATTTTGCAGCTTCTGAGTTGTTAGTGGGTTGACCGCACCTGATTATCACCTGATTATCCGCTCTTGGTAAATCACAGCTAACAGGAACGTTCTGGCAAAGTTCTCTGAAAATGATGAACCAACATTCTTCCAGCGACGTTCATAGAACATCGTTAGCACAACAGCATTATTTATACCTCATTCATAGACGTTTTTTTCTGAAACATTTCAGTTGGATGTTTTCCTAACGATTTTTAAATGTTACTACTTGTTTCAGAACGTTCAGAGAACAAACAAAATTCCCAATCCCACAATCCTATAATGACTGGAGAAAAAACCCTGAATGTTCATTTAACGTTCACTTAACCCAGAAAAACCTTCTTAAAACGTTTTGAGCTTGTAGAGAACCTTCAGAAATAATGTTTTCATAACCTAATGGAAACATTGACAGAACATGTTAGTGTTAGCTGGGATTGTGTTGGTCATTCTGGACCTGCGCTGCACGAGGAGTTCTGTAATTTGCTCATGGTGAGAAGCTCGTGTCAGAACTTTCAGTCCCGTCAGCGCTGGGTCTCACACTAAAGCGGTCAGTCCGTGAATCTGGCCGTGTGTGTCAGCGGCTCTCACGCACCCTGAGGGTCGACGTCTTTGGCCAGTTTGAGCGCGTCGGAGTTGGCCAGGTCAGTGTTGGCAGGGGTGACGGCCAGGATGAGGCAGCTCTCTCGAGAAATGAACTGCATGATCATGTCTCGGATCTGCTGCTCGATGTCCACCGGCTGATCGCCCACCGGCACTTTAGTGATGCCGGGCAGGTCAATGAGCGTCAGATTCAGCACTGCGGAGGGAAGAGGACAGCGGCGTGAGGAAGAGTCGAGACGAGGACAGAGGACGCCAATAAAACACAATAAAGACTGTAGGAATAATGCTAGAAGATTTGAGATGTCTCAAAGCCACCATAAAAAGTCAGAAACTACACATAGTCAGTCTATCTGAACACTTCCTTAGCTTGAAGAGAAGTGATGTGGAATATTAGCATTAGCAGTGAGATTTTGTTTCAGCAGTTTTGCTCCTGTACCGTGTGGGGAAAAGACCCTCAGGTTGATGGGAATGGGGGAAATGCCCTTATTTGCCCCAGTGACCCGGTCCGTCTCGGCCTCAATCTCCTGACGGACCTCATCGAAATCAGTGAACTTCTTCCCTTTGCAGTGCAGGAACTCGGCCCACTCTGTGGAGTCAAGATGACACGGGAAAGAAAGACACAGACAGATTCCTCATACACATGCGTGTTCATCGCACCGAGTAACTCGTGGTCAGAGATTCGGCTTCACCTGTGTTGGCACTGATGAGCTGCAGAACGAGAGGCCTGCGGGTCACAATCCCAGATCCACGAGGAAGAAAATCCCTGGAAAAAACACAGAAGCGAACTATTGCAGTGCGTGTCACTGGCTCAACATCCCCACATCATCATCACTGCGCTGACGGGGCGATGTGTGTCTGTTTCACTGCCTGAGACTAAAATCAGCTGAAGATATTGTCTCTGAGCCTGAACACACGTGTCAGATCTACTGGGACCCTGTCCAAGATCATGAACATTTTACCTTCAAAGGATAATGAAGAATACTCCACACTTCCAGTATTTTTGAGTGAATTTTGAGATAAATGTTTCATATAATTTCAGGCTATCAGTAAACCAGATTGCGTCATCGATGCATATCAGCCTCCGGACCGGATGAAACCATACTGGCTGATGGCTGAAATAAACATGTAATGGGATGTTTGGAATTGTCTTCCTGGAAATGTTGAAGACTCAGACTGAAGATCTCTTTAACAGACAAACATCTAACAAAAGATTCTCAGTGTAAACCTGGTCACTGTTACTGGGTTCACCTAGAGATAGTTTAACTTCTGTGTCTGATAGGAGACTTCTCAAAATCAACCCTTTTGCAGCATGAAAACACTGTTTTGCAGTGGATTATTGACACACCGCTCTGAGAAAGTGTTCAAGGAACCGACACCACTGGAACAACGTCTACTACACACGAAGACAAAACACGAGCGCTGGACCCTACCGTCGCTAACGTTTCACTGATGATTTTACTTTATAAACCCATAATCTGAGCCAATATGTTGTGACAGAAGTTTGTATTCTCTGAGCCGTTTTTTTGAACATATATTGTTGATCCATTCTCTCAATGAACAGATGCTGTTTTTGAGTTCTGATCTGTGGAAAAAGGCATTTTTAAAAAAACAAACCAAAAAACAACAACATGCATCTAACTTCGGTTAGTGGTTTTAGTTTTATTATTTCTTGCCACTGTCGTTGTTGTCTCGCTAATTGACTTGACTTTTACTTTTATATATAATTCATACTGAATATTAAGTGTCTTTTAAACCTCGGCGGATCAAGCCAGAGGCAACAGTGGCACGGAACCCAAACTCCATCGGTGACAGAAATGGAGAAAAAACCCTTGGGAGAAACCAGGCTCGGTGGTTCAGTTATAACGGAGTATATGCTCTTATTACACGGCTCTGTGGAAAACTTCATTCTGATTCCAGCGGTATGTTATTCCTCAATAATAGTGGCTGAAAACAGACTGAAGTCTGCAGCTAGGCAGCTATATAGGAACGTTTTTTCCTCATGGAAGTTTTGCGTTTGGTGAGCTAATAAAATATTCAAACTCAGTCAAAGCAAAATTGTGAGGAGCAGGGCGGGCGAGAGCCGTGAAGGAACGGCGCGAGGCCGGTGACGGGAGTGGTAATGAGCGTCACCTGCGTGCTGCACCGGTCTCGTGTCTCTCACGGAGGAGCTCCGGAAGCATAGAAGAGGAGCGACGACAGTGAAGGACGAGAGAGGACCAGGCCTGGACTTTATGTTGTGTTTTATTTTGTTTGTTTGGGCGGCAGTCGCCGTGAGAACTGTTTCGTTTATTTTAATATTAAAGTACGTTGAACGTTCGCCGGTTCCCGCCTCCTTCTTCCCGTACTCATTGAACCCCGTTACAAATATTTGGTGTACAGTTATTTAATAACGTCATCCAGTATCGTGGACTCGCTCTCTCTTGTTTCATACAAATGCAGCTGCTGCCATTTTGCAACTGTTGTTTTGTACAATGTTAGATTATAAAATAACAAACAGGTGTGATTTTAAATCTGTTGCATCTCAGATCAATATCTCTTATCCCCATAATTATTTATGTGGTGAAATGCCGTTTAATAAGTGTTGTGACTGTACCGTATCCCTTAAATGTCTGTCTAGTTTGAACTTGCCGCACGAGCAACTGCTCGCTCCGCAGAAGCTTTAAAGTGCTAATAAAATATTTCGACTCAGATCGATATTTCATGTCTAATAATAAACTTGTGTGGCGAGTAGCCGTGTAATATGCGGGATCATGTACATCCAGCCGTTGTTATCTCAGAATAAACCCCTTCAGGCTGAGGCAACACCACATCACTCCATCAGGCTTCATTCTGAGATAACAACCGGCTGGATGTACATGATCCCTTACTTATTTAAGGGTTAGATCACCTAAAAATGAAAATGATGTCATTTATTACTCACCCACACCAGACCTTCATTCATCTTCAGAACACAAATTATTGACAGGAATGTTATTTTTGGGTGAACTAACCCTTTAACACGGGTACTGTGAACAGCACAGGTGAAGTAGGAGGTAGTGCTTGTGTTTGCAATGTATATTATGTATTAATTTATGGTGTTATTTAACTGCTCTTTCAACATTTTCTGTGAACCTTCAACCACTCCATATAGTACTGGGAGAGTTTGCAAATGTCCTCTGATTCAGGAGGGTCAGTAGAACGGTTTCTGACACAGTTTTCCATCATTTACCCTCATTAATCTGTCCATTACTGCTGTCACAGTCTCTTCCCTCCAATGCCTGACATCTTATTTCAGTGAATGACAGCCAAGTGTCCGTCTGAACTAACAGAAATCCCACGCTGCCTCTGTTTCCTGAGGTGTACCTCAGGGCTCACTTCTCGGACCTCTCCTATTCCTGATTTAATTTTCTGAAATTAAACCCTGAAATCATGATAGTTGAGCTCAATTTCTCACTCAGATCTCTGCTTAGACATTGGTGGTGTTTTGGTTAGGCCTTCACCTACTGACACACGACTTTGATTGTGATATTTAACGACTCGTTCGGTTTTATTACCCACATAAACAACCTTGTAAGATTCTTGCACAATTAATCGTTAAATTTCAAACACCCCTGCAGATTTCTAAATGACAGTGATTCATCTATGACTATGAACCCTTTGACAAGTGCGATCACAGCGAACACTCGGATGAGCGCTGGCGCTGCGGATGAGCCGGAGAGCCGTTGTCAGGAAACAGCTTCACAGTATTGTTATTCTGTCTTACTACAATTCAAATGATCACTGAGGTACTGCGATAAAAGTTTAGTTCATAGTTGAAGGATATAAACACTGGTGTACAGTAGTGATCAAAATAAGAGTAAATCACCTTTTGAAAATATCTTGAAGATTTAAATAATGATTGTTTCACCAGTCAAAAATTCAAAAATGCTAATTCATCCAGAAATGAACAAAGTGAGGTCTCTATGATTGAGAAACTGAAGAATTAACTCCAACTGATTCAAAACATAAATAATTCAAATTCTTTTAATATTTTTAAATACACTGCAGCAATTCCCATTTTGTCTGAATTACTTATTTTGTTCAATTGTCTCTTCAGAATCATACGAGAATCTTTATTTATACAGAATCAGGCAGCTCTACTTTAATAACCAGTTATCAATATGTTGAATAAGCATTTGTTCGTTATTTAATATTATTACTATTCAAAAGATTCTGGTGTGTAACTTCTAGAGTCATTTACTGCTACCGATCCTGATTATTAGTTAAAGTGTTCATTCACCCTAAAATGAACTTTCTGTCATGAATTCTCCCTCATGTGGTTCCACACCTCCGTTCATCTTCAGACACACATGAAGATGTTTTTGATGAGGTTTATGACTCCATAGATCAATATAATCCACACTTTCAAGCTCCAGAAAGGAAGTAAAGACATGGTGAAAACAGTCACGTGACGCAGTGGATCAAGAGACACAATACTTTCTGTGCGCAAAAACAACACAAAAATGACTTTATTCAACAATCTCTTCTGTGTCGTTCTCATACGTTGTTTACGTCCAGCACTTCCAGGTTCTCCGTCAGAACGACTCATTATTGGCCGGCTCCTGCATCAGAGTCACATGTGTCGTGCTGATCACGTGACCAGCGTCGGCCAATACTGAGCCGGCGTTCGGACGTAAACACGGAGGCTTCAGTGTGCACCACCTGTGTGAGGATAATGACAGGGAGGACACTGTTGAATCAAGTTATTTTTGTTTTGTTTTTGCGCACAAAATGTATTCTGGTCTCTTCATCACATTCAGATTGATCCACTGCAGGTTCAACTTTCTGGACCTTGAAAGTGTTGAATACCTCTCGAATTTCATCAAAAACATCTTCATTTGTGTCTGAAGATTAACAGAAAACAGAAATCCCGTGAACAAAACCTTTAAAGCTCAACCAAAACACATGACAGCCTGTTTATGTGGTAGTAGTACACTATGAGGTACAGTGCATTACACCTCTGAATATAATAAATGTGGTCAGTGACCGTCAGTGACCGTCCACACTCACTTCCCCACGAAGTTCTCGAGCACGGAGCTCTTCCCGGCGCTCTGGCCGCCCACCACCGCGATCTGCGGCAGGTCGAGGTTGCAGCTCTGGCCGATGGAGCTGAAGGCGTCCTGCAGCCGGTTGACCAGCGGGATGAGCTCCTCCATGCCCCGGTTCCCCATGATGAAGGTGATGCGCGCTGGAGAGGAGGATCCGCTGCACACACAAACACGGACCGTGTCGAGGTCACCGCGTTTCTGTTTTTACAGACTGTATAATGGGTGTAGGCCTATTCGTACAGATGACATAATTATGGGATGTATTTGCATTTATACGGCGAATAAGAAGGGATGTAGATGCATTTTTAAGGGATGCGGCTATAATTATACGGATGATACTGGGATGTGGATGTGTTTGTGAGGGATGTGATTTAAGACGCCATCGCCTCGGCCCGTCGCCTCCATATAAACTGACATGATTCATCCAGGGAGAGACTTACCGTTATCCCGCTCCACCTGAGCCGTCTTAAAGCAGCAACAGCCTTAAATCGCAAAACCTAATCCAGTTATTGATGCTGAAAAAAACCCAGGCGACAGAGGCTCGTGACAGCGGGCAGATAAAGGACACATCTGTATGTCACGCTATTTCATCCTACAGTCTTTCTCTCCGAAGACAAATTAATCGCCCGCAACGCAGCCGCACTAATTACGATGCAATTGGCGCAGGACGCGACCAATGAGCGACCGAGCGGCGGCGCTTCACGAATCATACTATGGAGAATCCTGCGCTCATGAATATTAATCGAGCCAGGCTGCGGTTGCGCGGTGAATTTACTGGAGCGTTCGGTCACGAAATCTCATTAGTATTCATAGCCCAAGCATTCGCTCGAGGACGATGTCCTATTGGTCAGATGTCTAACTTTTGTCTTGCCTGTCAACCAATCGGTGAGGGCTCTGGATGAACGTGCCGTTACGTACGTAATATTCATGAGCAAATCCCCCGCCGTAGTAGGATTCACACTGAGATGAAGCGTGACTGTCATCTAGCCGCGATTCAACGGTGAAAACACTCGAAAAACGACTGATTTTCTCATATTACGGAGGGATTTATTCCCACACTGCTTAATTTTAGCGTCGGGTCAGCAATCCTTTCTCCTGTCAATCAGATTTCCACCAGCCTCATTAGAAAACAAAATTGACATCTTAATGCACCGTGTAGAGACGAATAATCTGTGAACGAAACACCATTAATACACTGAGATTTGCATCTGCCGACATGACATTAAATAAACCCCTTCGGTAAGAGTGAACACGAATCTGCAGTCCCTCTTCTCTCCTCACCGATGAGGATGGCGCTGTTTCCCGCGTGATGAAGACTCTCAAAACACTTCTGCTTTATGGATTTTATTTTTTATGAATAGTTTTGTTTTCTCTCATATTTTTTTTCTCCCATACATGTTCTCCAGTCCGAAATCAGTCTTTCTACATGTTTAATATCTATTTCCAATGAAAACGCTGATCGCGTTATTAAATACAATCGCTTGTTTGCCAATGAATAATGATCCAGATAAATCAGCTTATAAGTTAAAAAAATGGTCATCTTGTCTGGACATACTGGGCTCAAATAGACTGTTGAGGATTTGTCAAATTTTTCTAAGTACAGTTTTGGCCTGTTAACCCTTCCCATAGTCCTTACGTCAATATTTTGAGTTGTGAACGGTTTTACAGTACAATATTGCTCAGTTAACCCTTTCCTGAATCTATAACTTCATATTCTGATTAGAGACAAACGCTTTGCTGTGAAAAACAATTCACCAATCAAGGAGGTTAAGATTAAACTGATTTCAGTCTTCTAAGTGACCAACAGCTCCCAAAGAAAATGGTGTCATTGTGCAGCTTATTCTATATATTATTGATTCATTCCATTGCAAAGATCAATAGTTATTAGTCTAGTTAATTTATGTATATCAGCGCTGGAGAAAACAGTGACGTAATCGTCCGCCACTCAGGTACTGGAGAGCTAAGCCATTTAGTGCTTTGTAAGTAATTAGTAAGATTTTAAAATCTATACGATGTTTAATAGGGAGTCAGTGCAGTTTTGACAGAACCGGGCTAATATGTTCATACTTCCTGGTTCTAGTAAGGACTCTAGCAGCTGCGTTTTGAACCAGCTGTAATTTGTTTATCACGCGAGCAGGGCAACCACCCAATAGAGCGTTACAGTAATCTAGTCTCGAGGTCATAAACGCATGAACTAGCTGTTCCACATTTGTCATTGAGAGCATATGTCGCAATTTAGATATATTTTTAAGATGGAAGAATGCGGTTTTACATATGCTAGAAATGTGGCTTTCAAATGAAAGATTGGTATCAAAGAGCACACCCAGGTTCCTAACTGACGAAGACGACTTAACAGAGCAGCCATCAAGTGTTAGACAGTATTCTAGGTTATTATGTGCTGAAATTTTTGGTCCAATAATTAGAATCTCTGTTTTTTTCTGAATTTAGTAGTAGGAAATTACTAGTCATCCAATTTTTTATATCAGCTACGTATTCTGTTATTTTTGAGAATTGGTAGGTTTCGTCAGGGCACTAGGAAATATAGAGCTGAGTATCATCAGCGTAACAGTGAAAGCTAATGCCATGCTTCCTAATGACATCTCCCAAGGGTCGCATGTACAGAGTGAAAAGCAACGGTCCTAGAACTGAGCCTTGTGGTACTCCATATTTAACTTGTGATCGAAATGACATCTCTTCGTTTACTACTACAAACTGATAACGGTCAGATAAGTATGATTTGAACCATGCCAATGCAATTCCACTAATGCCAGCATAATTTTCTAGTCTATTCAAAAGAATATTGTGGTCGATAGTGTCAAAAGCAGCACTGAGGTCTAGTAACACTAATAGACAGATACAACAAGTTGTGGTTTTTTAATAAGAGGTTTGATAATAGCCTGCTTAAATTTTCAGTACATAATCTAGTGATAAAGATGAATTAATGATCTTAAGAAGAGGATCTATGACCTCTGGAAGCATCTCTTTCAATAGCTTAGTCGGTATAGGGTCTAACATACATGTTGTTGATTTTGATGATTTAACAAGTTTAGACAATTCTTCCTTTCCTATAGCAGCGAATGAATGGAATTTTTCCTCAGGGATACAACAACCCACTGTCTGATGTGATACTGTAGTAGACAGTTGCATGGCTATAATTTTCTCTCTAATGTTGTCAATCTTGCAAGTAAAGAAGTTCATAAAGTCATTACTGCTTGAGGCTGTATTTCTCGTTAGTTTAGCCACTGTATTAAATAAATACTTAGGGTTGTGTTTATTTTCTTCTAAGAGATTTGAAAAATGAGCAGATCTAGCGGTTTTTAAGGCCTTTCTGTACTTCATCATTTTCTCTCTCCATGAAATACAAAAAACTTCTAGTTTTGATTTTTGTCGTTGATCTCTGTAAATGAAGCGTCAGATTAGCATTCTCCTGATGCTGCATTTTTTGTCGATTTTGTTCAAATTTCAGAAAATTTCCTTGTTTACAACGTTGTTTCTTTCCGGTGTTGAGCCGAATTCTGTGACCCACCAAATCATGTGACTCTAGTAGGTGTTGTCTTGAGCTGTCTTTAGTAATGGTTTACTAACTTAATTCATTAAGACTGTCCCTTGCTGCCACCTACTGGCATAACAATGCAACCTGCAATGAAAGTGTTGAAAAATAGCTAACAGACAGATTGTTTCTCAAAATCAGGCATGTCAATATTAAAGTCATACAGGTTTAGACTGGAATAAAGTGAGAATGAGTTAATTACAGATGCAAACTAGAGCAAATTAATATCCTGCAACCATTCATGTCCTTCACTGGTATGATAATTGATGACAGGTGTGATTTACAGTTGGAGAAGAGACTTCTACGACCCGAGTGCTGCCGTTATCTCACTTTTGTTCACCAAAATCTGCTCAAAATCAAACTACAATTATATTCATACTTCAAGTTCAGTATTAAACTCAGATATAGTCACAGATATTGAGCAGATTTCAATAGGAAACAATAAACATTCATTCTACATTAGAGGTGGTTTGTGACACACATAATGAATTAATGCTGATGGGAAACGAAGGAATGTGCGATCAATTCTGAATCTCTTAGTAATACGCTTTAGAAACTCGAGGAAAAATCCCCCACATTCACTCAATCAGGGAAGTGTTTTCTAATGGCAGAAACCAAACCATTATGAGACTCAGTAGAAGTGGTTCAAGTTAAATCCTTCATGACCGAAACTTTAACAAATGCATAAAAACTGTATTTTTGATCATTTTAGCTATTATAATCCTTTAAATCATCATCTGTGAAATATATGCATCACTTTTTGTGTTCACGATCAACATGTTAATGAAAGTGTTCATTACTGTCATTATTTACAGTTAAGATCAGATGTTGTTTAATTATTCTGCTGTGAAAAAGCCTGGTGTTCACCATATTTCAACATCAATTAGGTTTTCATCAATATTAATAGATATTAACACAACAATTTAACATTTGGAACACACATTTTGTAAGGATTTGTAAATCATTAAACAGAAATTCTCGTGTGGATAAAGTTCCCCTCCGTTGAACTGCCACCTGACCGAATGATCCTATTAGCGACGTTGTTGGGGGCTACATGCTCCTGGTAGGGTTTCCGAGGGCAAACAGGTCCTTGGTGATGGGCCAGACAAAGAGCAGTTCAACACCCCAATGGACTTAAAAATAACAAAGGCCATTATGTCGCCTGGTATGGTGCAACCGGGGCCCCACCCTGGAGCCAGGCCTGGGGTTGGGGCTCGCATGCTTTCCCCACGGGGCCTGGCCGGGCTCAGCCTGAATGAGAGACGTGGGGCCGACCTCCCATGGGCCCACCACCTGCGGGAGGAACTGTAAGGGGCGGGTGCTGTGTGGATTGGGCGGCAGGGGCCTCAGCGACCCAATCCCCGGACACGGAATCTGGCTCTAGGGACGTGGAATGTTCCTACTCTCACCTATGGTCATGAGCTTTGGGATACAGGCTTTACCGGATACAGGTGGGCAAAATGAGCTTTCTCCGCAGGGTGGCAGGGCGCTCCCTTAGAGATAGGGTGAGGAGCTCGGTCACTCGGGAGGAGCTCAAAGTAGATCCGTTGCTCCTTCACATCCAGAGGAGTCAGCTGAGGGGGCTCGGGCATCTGTTTCGGATGCCTCCTGGACGCCTCCCTGGAAAGACTATGTCTCTCGGCTGGCATGGGAACGCCTCGGTGTCCCCCCGGAAGAGCTGAAGGAAGTATCTGGGGAGAGGGAAGTCTGGGCATCTCTGCTTAGACTGCTGCCCCCGCGACCCGGCCCCGGATAAGTGGTAGACGAATGAATGGATAAAGTTAGTATACTTTACATTGATCGTTACATCAGTAATTAGAATCAGAGGTAAATTGGTCAACATTATTAAAGCAGTGCAGAATCAAAGTAACTCAAAGTTTGATGACGGATCGATGTGGTGCTTCACAAACATCAGAGTCTGGAATGAAAGTGAAAATAAAGAGGCAGAGATTTTGTCTTCTGTAGTAAAATTTTGTCTGCATAATCATAGTTTGATAAACTTACAGTATGACAGAATCTGAGTATTATTTCACAGTATACATTGTCCTGTCCATAATACTTGAGACTCTTTTTTAAAGTGTTTTCTTATCTGTAGTGCGGTTTTGTTTGCTGATGCGGTTGCATGTGCATTAAGTGTAAATGATGTTTAATGCATCTTTGTTTGATGTTTCCGGAGTTCTTCAGGCTATAAAAGAGTGCTGAGCAGCTCATAAACACCATTATCTTCTGATGAAGAGCATCTTCACTCCGTAGTCTAATTCTCGGTAAGATCATGTCGTCTCGTGTGAATTATTGTGTCATTGTGTTTCAGCCTTTGGTAAAACGAAATTAAAGAAATTAAAATTAACCAGTTCTAAAAGTTATAATGATTTTTCACTCAAACTTTCATTTTTAGTTAATTGTGTCCTTTAAGGTAATTACAAGTTCACAAGTTGTATCAGATTGTGTGTCTGTAATCTCATTTCCTACATCAAATCATCAACCTTTAAAGTGTGTGTTTTTACAGTGTAGCTGAATGAAGAGCTCTCGTGTGAAACATGTGAATCATCTGTCAGTCTGTGTGCTGCTCCTCAAACCTGCTCTGATCGCTTTGACCTGCAGACGAAACATCAACCTACCTGTCAGTAACGTACGCTCTTCAACATATTATTCCTTCGTTAATAAAAGACTATACACTTATATTCAGAACAGCAGCATTCTTGCTTGTGTGATATTGTTCAGATGGAGGATATTTAATCTTTAATCTTACGTTTAACATATTTTAAGCATTTTAACATTACACACATTTCTTCTAAAGAAAATGCCATATGTTTTCCCAATTGTGTTTAATGAAGAAAAAAATACTTTCACAAAAGGAAATGAATGTATGTTTTTAAACTAATGCCTGCTTTGATATTTAGTGCTGTTGTCAGGATTTCATGAAACAATGGAACAACAAAACACCAGCATCAACGGATCCACTGGAGATTATGATGATGAATGGAGGCGTGAGCAAATGGAGCTAGAGGAATTTTTCAGGAATCTTGATACTGCTGGACCATTATTCATCTGGATCATTTCAGTCGTTGAGATTCCAGTCATGATCTTAACTCTGGTTGCGTTGTGTGCTCTGATCAAATCTCAGCGCTTTGCTTCTGTTTTCGTCATTCATTTGATTCTTTCAGATCTCATTCAGATCATTTGTATGTTAATGCTGACAATCACACTGGGAGAACAAATGCGTGGTGCGTATTTGTATTGTTTGATGGCGGGTCTGTATTTTATGGCTTGTGTTGCTTTTGAACGATATCTTCTGGTTTCTCATCCTATCTGGTACAAATCTCATCATTCACTAAAAGTCTCCTGTGTTCTTTCTGTGATCATCTGGTTTGTTCCTCTGATCTTTGCAGACTGTAGTTCCTATAATCTGGCGTTTAACCGTTTGCCCCGATCGATCGGCTGTTTTATCCCCTACCCAATAATCCTTCTGTGTTTTGTTGGTACTCGTCGCGGTCTTTCACACGCAATATCTCTCACTCCTCTTAAGCGCAAATTAATTTTGGGAAGTTTATTCCTCGTGCTGCTGACTTACACATTTGTCATTCTCCCCTTTGTAATCCTGAATTTTATTAGAGCAATTTTTCCCAAGTTTAAGTTCGATTCATTCAATTTCAAAGTTTATACTTTTTTTAAGCACCTGCTGTATCTGAACCCACTCGCTGACTGTTTATTGTACTTGTTCATGAGGCCTGATGTTGGTGATTTGATGAAGTCTGTTCACTGCCGTTGTAGAACGGACAGACACCAGAATTCGAGACACAGCCGGGACGAACACTCACGGGACAGCGGCGCCACGTTTGCCTGCTGTGTTTCAGTGCAAAAGCCCGTGTCTCATTCACAGACCGCCTGCAGTTCAGTTTAAACAGACCAAATAGAGCTGAATAACCGAAGAAAATGTCATTCTTTTCATCGCAAACACATTTCCTTTCTATGAAATACATGTTTATCAGTGATAACTCTTGATTCAGAAAGAAAACACATACGGTAAACAGATTTTTATTAAATGATGTATTGATGTACACTTTCTGTAGCAGCAGTGATTTATCATACGATGTAGAGGAGTTTATAATCCAGCCGTCGTTTCCTTCATGGTGGATCAGGTGGATCAGTCTGCTGGATCTCCACACGAGCAGGTTTCAGCGTTCAGCCGTTCTGACAGTTTTGGGTGAACGATCTCTAAAAAAACTTGATTTCAAGTGCATGAAGTATATTAGAAATGTCCTAAGTTTATATGCAATATTAACCAGGAGTTATTAGTAATATTGTTGTGTGTTTATAGAAGTGTCTTCATATAGATCACTGTATCATATCCCTGTTTTCTCTCTTTTCTATCATTAATATCATTAAAGAGCTCCAGTTCTCCTGTATCTGTTTCTGTCTGTGTTTATTTGACTGATTTGAACTGTAAGTGGAGAAGATCAAACCACAGATCAAGATGGAAAAGAAAGATGGCAAATGGTTTCACCTGAAAAGATCCATACGTTACGTAACACAGAGGGGATCACACGCCTTTGCTAAAAAATACACTGGGCTTCTCTGATAAGTGTATGTACTGGGCCATATTGCTGGCCACTTGGACATATCTGTGATGCGTTTGTGGGCTGAAATAGGATAGGGATCTGGAAATGTCTCGCCATTACTTAATGTAAACTGTTCCAAGTCTCCAACCTCCTTCGTCTCTGTTATGTCCACCTCATTATAGGAGCTCATTATATCCACCATTGTAATTACTGCTGTGTTCAATAAAGCCTGTCTTCATTATATTTGCCATCTCCCTGGTCTGTGTTCTGAAACAAACTTGACTTTTTTTTTTTTTTTTTTTTTTACAGTCGCTAGGACACATTTCTCTGTTTCTTTCACTTTTTCAAAACTCATCAGAAGTTCTCCTTATGCAAGTTTTACAAATTCTGATTTCACAGTAATAAGAGAAAGCAGAAAGTACCTGGATGATCTACTACTTCTGTAGAAATTGTGAAGTGTGCATACGATGGACACTTCACTGTCCCACGAGGCCACAGGGAGGATTTGTACTTAACTGACTGCAGAGGTCACATGACAATAACAATATGGCGAATGTAGTCCGTCCGAATTACATTCACACTACACATATTCTTACTATATGGAACGGTAATATTTAATGGTCCAATTTAATGGTCATGAACTAATTATGCTCTCTTGAGTAGGTGCTTATTTGGAATGTGATTTTAGACGCTGCCAGTGTGTTGAAACTGGCAGTTAAGTTGGTAAGGGGCGGGACATTTCCCAAACGCCAATCAGAGCATAGTGTGCTTCTCAGAAGGAGGGGCTTCATAGAGACAGAAACTAAACAGAGCGTTAGTGACAGACTGGGAAGAGAGGAGCTGCACAATGGAGGATATGAGGAAAATAATCAACATTGAAGGATGAGAACCTGTTCTAGTAGAACACACAAACATCACGACTTTGAAAAAGGGCATCATAGGTCCTCTTTGAATGTGCCAATTTGGCCTATAGGTTCATAGAGTTTCGCTGTTTGTGTCCATCACGTCGTTTGAAAGATGTCGTCATTGAATGTATTTTGTGCCAAAGCGATGATAAATGATCCACAGTTTAGCCCACATAGACTGATGCTGTGATCCCTGTGTGGAGAGTTCAGAGACTGGAGCTGGTCACTGGGATTGGAAAAGAACCTGTAATGTGTGATAAAAACTCAAGTAAATCACCAGACGTGTGGAGAAAGTAATTCTTGTAAATCAAGTGCTCTCTCACACCCTCCCACACTTCAAACCACACCACACCACACCACACTTCCCATCATGCAACACACGCAGAGACACAGACGGATGCTCCAGGATGCCGGGGATGCTGTTAGGAGACGTCGTTCCCAATTTCGAAGCTGATTCCACTTTTGGCAGATTGAAACTGCATGATTTTCTCGGGGATTCGTAAGTGATGAGATCATGTGTACTTGTGATGTGAGAGAGTTTCGTTTGTTAAATGTGTTGTTCATCATCGATTACAATACAAGTTTTATTCTCAATAGTCACTTCTTGAGGTCACACCCAACAATATTCCCCTCTCCTCCTCCGTGTTCTTATTATTATTCAGTATTGGCTGTTTGTGAATTTTGTTGCTTGGATATAAAACACGTTTCTCTCGTAACGTCCTCATGTGCAAGTCAGGCGCTTTGATAAAACCGTACGTGGTCAAAGCCGTTGTCTATTCCTGTATGGTGATTGTGTTTGTAGGTCAGGCTGTCGTGACGCCACTGTTACCACTTCTTCAGCGACATCAAAACGCTGACAGAGTTTGACACACATAAAGAGCAGAGTCAACAAAAACCCACTCTGAACACTGTGGTGGAGAACTGAGGACTCTCAGAGATAGTGTTCATGACAGAGAGCTCGGCTCCCTCTCCTGGGTATCAGAACCACTGGACTACATTTCCCAGAACCACATGCCTGGAGTGATTACACACACACAGCTGTTTCTCATTCCCTGGACTAGTCTGGTACTGAGCGCACTAGACTCACTGTGAAGTCTTTGCCATGTTTAACAATGTGGAGGGTTTGAGTTGAGGGTCACGACCTGGCTGTAGGGTCGAGGTCAGGGTAAGGGTCAGGTCAGTGATATCAGACCCTTTATGCTGACTGTTTTGCTAGTGTTAACAGATCAGAGAAACTGAATCTGGTCTGTGGTTTGGGTTTTTTTTCTCGCTCTCTCTTTACATATTTTCACAGTCCTCTGTTTTTCTGACATTCATATAATCTTGAATGATCTTGGGTTGGTTATCCTTTATTGAGCATTAAAACACTCATGAGTCACTGAGAAAATGTCTTTAGCAAATGGAAATGGACCCGCTTCACATTTCCAGGTTCTCAGAAGCAGAAATCATATAGTGGCGAACATCAACTACAACAAATATGATTTTTGCTCTCCCATTTGCTCCAATAGCTCAAGAAAAATCCATGATAGCGTGTCTATGACAATTCAGAAGAGGAAAAACATATGGAGCCATTGTGTTAGAAACACCGTATGATTCTGAAACGTAATGCAAAGAAATGCTGTGACGTTAAAATGTGTAAATGATTCTTACTCAGATACGTTTAAAAGCTCATTTCTGCCACAAGAAAAGAAAATCCCGCTTTGCTAAATCTTTATGACATAAAAATTCATCATTCTAACATACTGTCATATTTATGAGATAAAAAAATCTGACTTTTTAATCTGATAATTATGCATAGCTCCTCCAGTTTGCACCGGCCCGCTCCAAGCGGGACACAAACCCAGACCCATCTGGACGGGAGGGGGCGCTCTAATGGAGGCTAAAGACCACAGTCTCTAGCGTACCTCTTGAGTTCACTCCCATCCCATCCCATCTCATTTTTTTAGACCGAAACTTCCTTTAAACCTTGATTCCTTTTGTCGAAACACACAAAGTACCACCCAAAGTCCGTAGCTCCTGGGGGAAGAACCTGCGGTGGAAACCATAATTATAATTGACCAGAGCATGATTATTTTCTGTTGAGTGGCAGTAATGGGCTTCCACAGACTTTCCTTTCCCCACTGATACCCCCCCCCCAAAAAAAATCTATCTATCTTCTATCCTTCCTTTTTCCCCTTCCTACTCTAGCTTATGCTACTCTGAGCAATGTCTGAAACTTGTGTTGTGAGCACTTCCTGTGTCTATTTGCTTCTTCATGAGGAATCGCTTGTTTGTTTTCCTCACTTGAAAGTCACTTTGGATAAAAGCGTCTGCCAAATGATTAAATGTAAATGTGAACCGAGTTTATTTTCTCCCTCAGCTGGGGCGTCTTGTTCTCTCACCCTCGAGACTTCACTCCCGTCTGCACCACTGAACTCGGCAGAGCAGCTCAACTCAGTCCAGAGTTCAGCAGGCGCAACGTCAAGCTGATCGCGCTCTCCGTCGACAGCCTCGAAGACCATCACCACTGGAGCAAGGTTTGCTTCTTTCAGTCTGAAGTGTGTCTCTCTGTATGACGTGCTGCTGATGAGTCTCGACGGATGATTTCAGGACATCATGGCTTACAACAACGCGGAGCCCGGAAGTGAGTTTCCTTTTCCAATCATAGCTGATGATCGGAGGCATCTGGTGGAGATGCTGGGCATGCTGGACCCGGAGGAGAAGGATCAGACCGGGATGCCGCTCAGCGCGCGATGCGTAAGTGCACTGCCCACATGAACATAGCATCAAAACATGGCACATGACAAATATGAATACGAATGCTGTGGCCAACAATAGTGGCTAACATTACTGAGACCTACACAACATTCCTGAAAAGACTGTAAAGCTTGTTTTATGTTTGTTGATTGTTATTTTTGCAGCAATAAAAAATAAAACTGAATATTTATTCAATCAAAAAGTAGGTGACCCTTTATATTTGCTGTCTTTAACTATTATGCACCTGCATAAAAATTGTTAGGTACATTGAACTTACTGTGTTCATGTTATATTGTAAAACACTTGTGCTTCTATTGAAATGGGAAACTGGTATGTTCAGGGACAGGGTGTCTATACAGGTACACCCAAACACACCTGTCACAATCAAGGACTCAATAAAACCCTGCATTTCCAATCAGTCCGTGTCTGATGTCCAAAAGCATCTTGTTTGAAGTGCTTTTCTCTATCGTTGATCTTCATTGTTGATCTCAATTGTCTTCTCAATCGAAAAGGTCCTGTAAAGGCATTATAATTTCTCTCATGTCTTTGAGTCAAGATTGTGGTCTGTGTGAAAGCCCCTGATCCAGTGATTGATTTGTCATTGTATGGGTCCAGTTAAGGTGCAAGAGCTGCCCACCGGGAACATCACCTGGTTCTGGAGACGTCGACCGCAGAGATCATCACTGGTATTCTCCCGGTCAAACAGAGGCATTCTGAAGTGGGGTGAAGACTATGTCCCTGGATATTTCTCTAATCTTCCTTGTTCTTCTTAATAGTTGGGGCCACAACCATCAAATCCCAAGCCAGTCTAACATCCACAGAGATCCCTCCTGAATACCCCCAATTCAGCATCTTCTGCCACCGACAAACCTCTTAATTGTGTGTCATCGTTGATAAAATCTACTGGTTGTCTGTGCCTGAACAGAAGAAAGTGCCACTGCAGTTCCATCCACCCTTCTGCTTCCCCTGCTGCTTCCTCACAGACAAGAAGGATGGAGGCTTGCTATAGTACACTGATGACTGGGCTCTAAAAAACAATATGGTGAAGTATTCACTCCCCCTCGTCCTGAAAAGAAGAGTGGAGGTCTTGGTGAAGCTTGAGCTTCACAGCATCTACAAACTTATTTGGATCTCATTTCATTTTCATCCTTTAGCAGATGCTTTTATCCAAAGTGACTTACAAGGGGAGCAGTTAGGGGTCAGGTGTCTCGCTCAAGGGCACTTTAGTCATGGTGTTGAAGGTGGAGAGAGTGCTGTTCATTCACAATCCCCACTTTCAATTCCTTCCGGCGTGGGAATCGAACCGGCAACCTTCAGTTTACAAGCCCGACTCCCTCACCACTAGGCCACGACTACCCTGGACAAATAGAAGTCCGCTTTCGTGAGTCCTACAAGCCACTACGAATACTGAGTCATGCTGTAGGGTCTGGACAATACCCCTTCTGTGCTCCAAGGGTTTATGAATTAGTGTTTTGGGAGTACCTCCACCTTTTCTTCTTGGTCTGCATCAATGATATCCTGGTGTACTCCCGGAATCAGACCAAACATCCATCCAGTTCCTGGGCTATAACAACAACTTCTCTGGTCGCCAAATGGATGAGGGGAAAGGAGAGGCTGTAAATTCCCGACCAACACCTTTCATCGTCAAGGACCTCCCGTGCTTCCATGAATTGCCAACTTCTACTGCAGATTTATCAGGAACTACAGTCTCCAAACAGCCTTGCTCACATTTCTCCCCAAAGGCATGTCCTAATCTCTGTTCTGGCCCCCAAAACAGCTAAAGCTTTCCAGTGACTCAAAGAGGCCTTTCCATCTGTCCTATCCTCGTTCACCTGGATCCCGAGCGTTGGGCCGCACTGTAACATGGAGCTCAAGACCCCACAGACCCGCCAGAGCGAGCGGCTCTCCACACAAGACATCTAGATGTGTTCTTAAAATATAACTGTATCTACCCAATAAGTGAATTTTATCACATGATTTGTTTAAATGTTATTATATAGTAGTGAAAGACACTTGATCTAAAGTTTGAACAAAACGTAATAGTAAAACTTTGAATGTTAGAGTTTGATGACCGCAGACAACAGCATCATTTGTGAAGAACATAGAAGATGGACTGAGATCAGTCACTGGTTTTCCTGTGATGCTGTAGGGATGATGGCATTTCCTGGTATTTAAGCAGCATTTCAACCTGCTCTGCATGTTTGGTGTTTCAGTGTATAAGACATCAGTTCACCATCACTGAAAGGGTCGGACACGGTTCAGAGAGCCATCGATGCTTCACGCTGCACTGCTTTCTTCACGTGTGCACTTTTCCTTCAGGTATTTGTGATCGGTCCAGATAAGAAGCTGAAGCTGTCCATTCTCTATCCTGCAACAACGGGACGTAACTTTGATGAGATTCTGCGTGTGGTGGACTCTTTGCAGTTGACGGCGCTCAACCGTGTGGCCACACCGGTGGACTGGCGGGTGAGACGAGTGGAGCCCAGTCTGTTTGGAGTCTGTGTGTCTGTTCCATCAGTGTGTGTTGAGTAACGCTCACATGTTCTCTCGTTTCAAGCCTGGAGACAGTGTTATGGTGCCGCCGAGTATCCCCGAGCCAGAGGCCGTGACGCTCTTCCCCGCTGGAGTTTACTCCAAAGACCTGCCCTCCAGGAAGAAGTACCTGCGCTACACACCACAACCAAACCCCCATCAGGAGTGAATGTAGAGATGATGATGATGCTCAACAACACCAGTGCTCCAATGAAGAGGAAATGTCCTCACGGGATTATTATTTTCTTTTGTAATGTTTTTTTTTTTTTTTTTTTTTACAAATGTCAATTTTCCAGTTACACTTAATTTTAATTAAAAACAAATAAACAAACATTCTAATTTGCATTTTTACATTTTCAATGTAATGGATGTTTTATTCATTAAAACTAAGTATGCATTTTATAAAGTCATTTTAAACTTATTCCAAAATAACAGTTGTAATCTTTTTAAATTATAGTTCATGTAAACGAGTAAACACGTGAGTTTAATTCGTCATCATTTAATTGCAGTCACTGCAGAAAACAGTGTCGTCATCATCAGCTCATCTCAGCTCTGACCGTGTCACTGCAGTCAAATCAATATTGCCCCCAAATAAACAATCCAGAGGCCATAGACACACACAATAATAATAATAAATCTTGCAAAATGGACTTTTAAAAAGACTTTTATTGCTCTGAAATGCATATTTCAACACTGATTCCAGTTATGGTCAAACACTGGTGATATTTTCCTGACTCC
>CM074295.1:20981960-20991960 GCA_037194245.1 Opsariichthys bidens | reverse complement strand
ACTGTAACTGTTCTCCATCAGGTCCTCCAGGCCGACGGCGGTCCAGAAGGTGTCGTCCCACCCTTCAGACGGGGAGTACGTCCACTTACAGACCAGCGTGCACAGAGACCTGCGTCAGGAGAGCAGCACGAGCTTATTCATGACAAAAACAGCGGGATAACTGAGATAAACGAGACATGATATGAAAAATATGTTTGTTCGGAGCATTTGACTGTAGATCGTTCTGTAAACGAGGCACAGCGTGATGAAGAGAAACTTCTGCTGACCGATGAAGAAGATGACTGTATTAAATCTGAAAAATTCAGCAGGATTTTTTTTTACTTATCCAATACAACGAATAAACCGGAGATTCAGTGTTTTTGCTAATATCTGCTCCGGGCATCTTTTGGCCACGGTTGTGTATTTGTTTTTGTTTACAAGTGAATCTCAAGGAGAATATTCGACTCTAATGGTGTTTTATCACAGAATGAATGTCTGAATCAAACAGCATCTCACCTGCAGACGGACCCTGTGGCTTTCCAGGACAGAAAGTCTGGAAGGTCGAAGAAATGTGCCGCTTCTTTCCAACAGGTTTCCCGCAGATTCTGACGGCAGAAGAAAAAACAGTGACTGAACTGAAAGCGCTGCGGTGCTCAGGGTCCGGCGCGCCTCACCTCTTTGAGCCACAGTAGTTTGGGCGGCTGCATCTCGGGCGACATCACCCCGCCGACTCCGCGAAGAACTCTGTGTTCGGTGGCTGTGATCCGAGCGGCTTGTTCTGCGGCCCGGTGGTCCATCCACATCACCACGTTCCTCTCCCTGACGCCTGCCAGAGAACAGTCGGTCAGACCGCAGTCACGCTCTCTGGAGGACGGACCAACGCTCCTCACCTGTGTGATTGACAGCCACGGGCTGGAAGTGCCGGTCCAGAACCACCAGTGAGCAGGTGGCATCAAACCCAATCCCTCGAACACACGCCACGTCAATGTCCCGAGTCACTCTCTGAAGACACACAGACAGACCGCCTGACTAACACCAGCAGAGTCAAGGAGGAGACACACGAGCGCCGGACTAACACGAACAGAGTCAAGGAGGAGACACACGAGCGCCGGACTAACACGAACAGAGTCAAGGAGGAGACACACGAGCGCCGGACTAACACGAACAGAGTCAAGGAGGAGACACACGAGCACCGGACTAACACGAACAGAGTCAAGGAGGAGACACATGAGCGCCGGACTAACATGAACAGAGTCAAGGAGGAGACACACGAGCGCCGGACTAACACCAGCAGAGTCAAGGAGGAGACACACGAGCACCGGACTAACATGAACAGAGTCAAGGAGGAGACACACGAGCGCCGGACTAACACGAACAGAGTCAAGGAGGAGACACACGAGCGCCGGACTAACACGAACAGAGTCAAGGAGGAGACACACGAGCGCCGGACTAACACGAACAGAGTCAAGGAGGAGACACACGAGCGCCGGACTAACACGAACAGAGTCAAGGAGGAGACACACGAGCGCCGGACTAACATGAACAGAGTCAAGGAGGAGACACACGAGCGCCGGACTAACATGAACAGAGTCAAGGAGGAGACACACGAGCGCCGGACTAACACCAGCAGAGTCAAGGAGGAGACACACGAGCGCCGGACTAACACGAACAGAGTCAAGGAGGAGACACACGACCGCCGGACTAACATGAACAGAGTCAAGGAGGAGACACACGACCGCCGGACTAACATGAACAGAGTCAAGGAGGAGACACACGAGCACCGGACTAACATGAACAGAGTCAAGGAGGAGACACACGAACGCCGGACTAACATGAACAGAGTCAAGGAGGAGACACACGAGCGCCGGACTAACACGAACAGAGTCAAGGAGGAGACACACGAGCGCCGGACTAACACGAACAGAGTCAAGGAGGAGACACATGAGCGCCTGACTAACACGAACAGAGTCAAGGAGGAGACACACGAGCGCCGGACTAACACGAACAGAGTCAAGGAGGAGACACACGAGCGCCGGACTAACATGAACAGAGTCAAGGAGGAGACACACGAGCGCCGGACTAACACCAGCAGAGTCAAGGAGGAGACACACGAGCGCCGGACTAACATGAACAGAGTCAAGGAGGAGACACACGAGCGCCGGACTAACATGAACAGAGTCAAGGAGGAGACACACGAGCGCCGGACTAACATGAACAGAGTCAAGGAGGAGACACACGAGCGCCGGACTAACATGAACAGAGTCAAGGAGGAGACACACGAGCGCCGGACTAACATGAACAGAGTCAAGGAGGAGACACACGAGCGCCGGACTAACATGAACAGAGTCAAGGAGGAGACACACGAGCGCCGGACTAACATGAACAGAGTCAAGGAGGAGACACATGAGCGCCTGACTAACATGAACAGAGTCAAGGAGGAGACACACGAGCGCCGGACTAACATGAACAGAGTCAAGGAGGAGACACACGAGCGCCGGACTAACATGAACAGAGTCAAGGAGGAGACACACGAGCGCCGGACTAACATGAACAGAGTCAAGGAGGAGACACACGAGCACCGGACTAACATGAACAGAGTCAAGGAGGAGACACACGAGCGCCGGACTAACACCAGCAGAGTCAAGGAGGAGACACACGAGCGCCGGACTAACACCAGCAGAGTCAAGGAGGAGACACACGAGCACCGGACTAACATGAACAGAGTCAAGGAGGAGACACACGAGCGCCGGACTAACATGAACAGAGTCAAGGAGGAGACACACGAGCGCCGGACTAACACGAACAGAGTCAAGGAGGAGACACACGAGCGTCGGACTAACACGAACAGAGTCAAGGAGGAGACACACGAGCGCCGGACTAACACGAACAGAGTCAAGGAGGAGACACATGAGCGCCGGACTAACACGAACAGAGTCAAGGAGGAGACACACGAGCGCCGGACTAACACGAACAGAGTCAAGGAGGAGACACACGAGCGCCGGACTAACACGAACAGAGTCAAGGAGGAGACACATGAGCGCCGGACTAACATGAACAGAGTCAAGGAGGAGACACACGAGCGCCGGACTAACATGAACAGAGTCAAGGAGGAGACACACGAGCGCCGGACTAACACGAACAGAGTCAAGGAGGAGACACACGAGCGTCGGACTAACACCAGCAGAGTCAAGGAGGAGACACACGAGCGCCGGACTAACACGAACAGAGTCAAGGAGGAGACACACGAGCGTCGGACTAACACCAGCAGAGTCAAGGAGGAGACACACGAGCGCCGGACTAACACGAACAGAGTCAAGGAGGAGACACACGAGCGCCGGACTAACACGAACAGAGTCAAGGAGGAGACACACGACCGCCGGACTAACATGAACAGAGTCAAGGAGGAGACACACGAGCGCCGGACTAACACGAACAGAGTCAAGGAGGAGACACACGAGCGTCGGACTAACACGAACAGAGTCAAGGAGGAGACACACGAGCGCCGGACTAACACGAACAGAGTCAAGGAGGAGACACATGAGCGCCGGACTAACACGAACAGAGTCAAGGAGGAGACACACGAGCGCCGGACTAACACGAACAGAGTCAAGGAGGAGACACACGAGCGCCGGACTAACACGAACAGAGTCAAGGAGGAGACACACGAGCGCCGGACTAACACGAACAGAGTCAAGGAGGAGACACACGAGCGCCGGACTAACACGAACAGAGTCAAGGAGGAGACACACGAGCGCCGGACTAACACGAACAGAGTCAAGGAGGAGACACACGAGCGCCGGACTAACACGAACAGAGTCAAGGAGGAGACACACGAGCGCCGGACTAACACCAGCAGAGTCAAGGAGGAGACACACGAGCGCCGGACTAACACGAACAGAGTCAAGGAGGAAACACACGAGCGCCGGACTAACACGAACAGAGTCAAGGAGGAGACACACGAGCGCCGGACTAACACGAACAGAGTCAAGGAGGAGACACACGAGCGCCGGACTAACACGAACAGAGTCAAGGAGGAGACACACGAGCGCCGGACTAACACCAGCAGAGTCAAGGAGGAGACACACGAGCGCCGGACTAACACGAACAGAGTCAAGGAGGAAACACACGAGCGCCGGACTAACACGAACAGAGTCAAGGAGGAGACACACGAGCGCCGGACTAACACGAACAGAGTCAAGGAGGAGACACACGAGCGCCGGACTAACACCAGCAGAGTCAAGGAGGAGACACACGAGCGCCGGACTAACACGAACAGAGTCAAGGAGGAGACACACGAGCGCCGGACTAACACGAACAGAGTCAAGGAGGAGACACACGAGCGCCGGACTAACACGAACAGAGTCAAGGAGGAGACACACGAGCGCCGGACTAACACCAGCAGAGTCAAGGAGGAGACACACGAGCGCCGGACTAACACGAACAGAGTCAAGGAGGAGACACACGAGCGCCGGACTAACACGAACAGAGTCAAGGAGGAGACACACGAGCGCCGGACTAACATGAACAGAGTCAAGGAGGAGACACACGAGCGCCGGACTAACATGAACAGAGTCAAGGAGGAGACACACGAGCGCCGGACTAACACCAGCAGAGTCAAGGAGGAGACACACGAGCGCCTGACTAACACGAACAGAGTCAAGGAGGAGACACACGAGCGCCGGACTAACATGAACAGAGTCAAGGAGGAGACACACGAGCGCCGGACTAACACGAACAGAGTCAAGGAGGAGACACACGAGCGCCGGACTAACACGAACAGAGTCAAGGAGGAGACACACGAGCGGCGGACTAACACCAGCAGAGTCAAGGAGGAGACACACGAGCGCCGGACTAACATGAACAGAGTCAAGGAGGAGACACACGAGCGCCGGACTAACACGAACAGAGTCAAGGAGGAGACACACGAGCGCCGGACTAACACGAACAGAGTCAAGGAGGAGACACACGAGCGCCGGACTAACACGAACAGAGTCAAGGAGGAGACACACGAGCGCCGGACTAACACCAGCAGAGTCAAGGAGGAGACACACGAGCGCCGGACTAACATGAACAGAGTCAAGGAGGAGACACACGAGCGCCGGACTAACATGAACAGAGTCAAGGAGGAGACACACGAGCGCCGGACTAACACGAACAGAGTCAAGGAGGAGACACACGAGCGCCGGACTAACACGAACAGAGTCAAGGAGGAGACACATGAGCGCCGGACTAACACGAACAGAGTCAAGGAGGAGACACACGAGCGCCGGACTAACACGAACAGAGTCAAGGAGGAGACACACGAGCGCCGGACTAACACGAACAGAGTCAAGGAGGAGACACATGAGCGCCGGACTAACATGAACAGAGTCAAGGAGGAGACACACGAGCGCCGGACTAACATGAACAGAGTCAAGGAGGAGACACACGAGCGCCGGACTAACACGAACAGAGTCAAGGAGGAGACACACGAGCGTCGGACTAACACCAGCAGAGTCAAGGAGGAGACACACGAGCGCCGGACTAACACGAACAGAGTCAAGGAGGAGACACACGAGCACCGGACTAACATGAACAGAGTCAAGGAGGAGACACACGAGCGCCGGACTAACATGAACAGAGTCAAGGAGGAGACACACGAGCGCCGGACTAACACGAACAGAGTCAAGGAGGAGACACACGAGCGCCGGACTAACATGAACAGAGTCAAGGAGGAGACACACGAGCGCCGGACTAACATGAACAGAGTCAAGGAGGAGACACACGAGCGCCGGACTAACACGAACAGAGTCAAGGAGGAGACACACGAGCGCCGGACTAACACCAGCAGAGTCAAGGAGGAGACACACGAGCGCCGGACTAACATGAACAGAGTCAAGGAGGAGACACACGAGCGCCGGACTAACATGAACAGAGTCAAGGAGGAGACACACGAGCGCCGGACTAACATGAACAGAGTCAAGGAGGAGACACACGAGCGCCGGACTAACACCAGCAGAGTCAAGGAGGAGACACACGAGCGCCGGACTAACATGAACAGAGTCAAGGAGGAGACACACGAGCGCCGGACTAACACGAACAGAGTCAAGGAGGAGACACACGAGCGGCGGACTAACACGAACAGAGTCAAGGAGGAGACACACGAGCGCCGGACTAACACGAACAGAGTCAAGGAGGAGACACACGAGCGGCGGACTAACACCAGCAGAGTCAAGGAGGAGACACACGAGCGCCGGACTAACACGAACAGAGTCAAGGAGGAGACACACGAGCGCCGGACTAACACCAGCAGAGTCAAGGAGGAGACACACGAGCGCCGGACTAACATGAACAGAGTCAAGGAGGAGACACACGAGCGCCGGACTAACATGCACAGAGTCAAGGAGGAGACACACGAGCGCCGGACTAACACGAACAGAGTCAAGGAGGAGACACACGAGCGCCGGACTAACATGAACAGAGTCAAGGAGGAGACACACGAGCGCCGGACTCACGGCTCACCTTTACCGTCCTGCAGCACTTGCTCCAGATGTCCTCCGACGACTGCTCATAATGCTCCGCACACGGCTCCCAGATCACAATGGGCTCCTCCGCCGTGTGTTTGACCCGACCGTCCGGAGTGACCAGAGCCGCTCGCACACTGGCAGTGCCCACGTCCACCGCCACATAATACCTGCTCATTTCACTGGACACCTGCAGGAACACACACACACACACAAAACAAATACACAAACACACACACACACACACACACACACACACACACACACACGTGTCATTGACAAAAAAAGCTTCAAAAAAGTTATCATCTTCCATTGAAAGCAACGAAACTACCAGTTTCAAGGTCCAGAAAGGAAGTAAAGACCACAATACTTTCTGTGCGCAAAAACAACACAAAAATAACTTTATTCAATTATGTATTTATTTAATGACAGAAAGTTCATTTTTGGGTGAATGAATCCTTTAAATAACAATTCAAAGTGCTTAAATTAAAACCAAACATATTTATTTGCAGCAGGTAAAGACTCCTGATATAAAGTGTGACCGATTCTTCTTTACCTGACTCTATAATGACATGTCAAATTATTTAAAAATGATCATGAAAACATCTTTATACAATAATTAAAAAAATGGACTCATAATAGACAACTTTATCTTTAATTCATTATTTAGTTTAAATAGTGTTTTTTATTTCACATAAATCATTACAGTTCCTCCACAGACTTTCTCTAGTTCACACTGAACTTCAGCTCGAGTCAGAGCAAGTGTGTCTCTATTCTACTACAATAATAACAGCACATACAGTATAAAGTGACAGATGCATTACAGTTCAGGCGTCATATGTAACAGTGATGGACACAAACTCTCACCCGCTGCAGCTCGTCTGAGAATCAACGCGTTTCCTCTCGATTCTTCTGGACTTCAGAAAGACTTTCAGCGAATGAGGAGAAAAACATCCTCGTGTACTTTGGATTGTCGCTTACGGCGCTCGAGCGCGACCAAAAAGCGCGAGACAGAAAACATGAACGAGTGTTTGAGAGGCTGAACCCGCGGAACTCATGAGGAATAATTCCTCTTTCCTTCTGATCCATGTGAATCCCTGCCGTCAGTGTGGAGAGCTCGATCATTCTGATATGATTCATCATCAGTGTTGGAAACGGTTGTCTGGATAAACCAGATACTTTATGATTGTTTGAGGAATAAGAAGTTTTTAAAAAGAGAGAAAAACAGCCTTTATTTACGACAGAAATCTTTTACAATGATATTATTATTTAATTTCAAAATAAATTAATACTTTATTCTTTCTTTTTTGGAAGAAATTAATACTTTTATAAAAACGTCTTTTTCACTTATGAATACTTTATTTGTATTTATTTTTAACAAGTAAAATCAGACTTTCACTGTCAGGAACGTTTATGACAAAACAGGCTTTGAATTTAGAAAAGATTTTATTTTTAATAAATGACGTTCTTTTTAACATTTTACTCCTATGAATTCTGAAAAAACTACCAGATTATAATAAATATGAAGCAGCAGAAGTTCCCGATAATAAATCGATATGTTATGATTTCTGAAGGATCATGTGACTGAAGATGGAGGAATGTTGCTGAAAAATCAGCTTTAATCACAGGAATAAATTATATTTTAAAGTGTATTCAGATTGAAAAATATCATTTTAAATTGTAATATTTTTTCTGTATTTTTAGTTCTTGAAACTTTTCCCCAGATTCCTCTGAAAGCCCGTCAGTCTTCTGCAAGAGATTCTCTTCAACTTTCCTGTAGTTAAAGAGTTAAATATTCCATGACAAGATGAGCTTCATCAGTGAAGGAGGAACTCATGAGAACACAAACCTGCGGTTTATTCAGATATAAAATCACTGATGTGCTGCACTTACATACAAAACTAGAGAACAAATATTTACAAAATCATATTTACGGTCCTTCAACAAAATAACGCCTGGAAATACTCAAAATCCTCCCAAGTGAAGAGGTCCGTCCGTCCTCGTCTCTCAGCTGACCATCAGGCCGTCTCTGCCGGCGAGGTGCTGCCGGTGGATGCGGTCCTGCTCCAGCTCCTCGTGGCTCGGTGCCAGAGCCGCGCCAGGATCCGCTCCACGTTCAGAGCGTACATGCTGTGAGACGGCATCACCCGGCGCTGGACCTGCCCGGACAACACAGAGCGTCAGCGCCGCCCAACCTCCAAACACACACGTCTGAAGACGCTCAGATCCGTGACAGTCAAACGACAACTCTGAGCAAACCCGTGTTCAGCCGCAGCTCGTTTCGGACTCGAGCGCTGCGACCGCCGGTCGCGCTCAGAGCCGTTCCTGAGGCAGATGTGCTTTCGTGTGATTTGGGGTAAAATATGAGAGATGTATTTTATGAGATGAGTAGCGGTGTCTCCAACCAGAGTTATGCAAAAAATTGGAATATGACAAAACATTAGTGAATAAATCAAAGTTTCCTTCTCATGTGCAAAATCATCACTTCCTGTGAAACTGGTGCAAAATATGAGAGTAAAAATGTGTCTTTCTTCCTCCATCATAAAGGAGTTGGTCTCAGAGCGTCATGAGACGCTCCCGGAGGGAATTCATCTAAAGGGGTTTTACATCCAGAACTGAAGCCATTGTTCTGATCACGTGACCTGTTGCGCACTGAAGGATTTATTCAGTAGACGCACTTCCATCATAATTTATGCATGTTATCGGATAAAACTTTTCGCTTTTATGTGCATTTCCTCAACTGTTGCGCATCTTTTCTCTCACCTGAAGGGCTTCCAGCAGGTCGTAGACGCCGATGGGCGGCAGCGGCGGCGGGACGCAGTCACCCGAACACGCCAGCAGGAGAGCGGCCTGCTGCTCCGCATCGTCCGGCGACACCTGAGGAGGAGGGCCGGCAGGAAGCGATGCGCTCGGCGGAGGGCTGCCACAAACACAACACATTTACTGAAGGTCAGTGAGATCAGAGAGTTTGAAGAGCTCGTGCTACAGAGGAGAAGATGACGTGCCATTCTGTGACGCTCTGGTAGGCCGGCAGGCTGTTCTTCAGGTACGGCCGCGGCGTGACGTCACTGCCGAAAGCGTACTGGAAGTGTCCGTCGCGCAGACGGTAGGCTTTCCTCCGCGAGACCAGCGCGGTGAGGATGTCCTTCAGATGGACCTGCGAGAGAGGAAGGAAACTTCACCGTTTTAAAGACAATTCAGAACAATTCTTCCTTAAACAAAACGTGCAAATCACAAAACTTCATGTTCTCTGTGCAAAGTAAAGCGTGTTATTTTTTGGCCCGCGGACCTCCAGCGCGCACAGCAGGCTGCTGACGGCGTCCTCGCTCACGTTGTCCAGGCCCATCTCGAAGGCGCTGACCATCATGCGCGCCTCCATCTGGCCTCTGGTGGGCAGCAGCAGCGTCTGCGCGCTCAGCCGCAGCTCCTCGTCCTCCGCCTCTCGCGGGCTGAAGGCCTGCGCCGCCTGCAGGGGGTTCTGGGGCTGGAAGCGGTGCTGCGGGACGACACACACCGTC
>CM074295.1:20924460-20971960 GCA_037194245.1 Opsariichthys bidens | reverse complement strand
TGGTCGGATCTGCTGCGATGAGTCCTCATGCCTGGATCTTGTGTGCTCTTCTCTGCGTCCTCACCTGTGAACGGAGCAGGAGCGCGTCCAGAGGGCCCGTCCAGAGCCGGAAGAGGAGGCTCGCAGAAGACGCAGCCGATGGGGCCCCGAAAAAGTGCTCTTACACGTTCTTGGTCCCGGAGCAGAAGATCACAGGGCCGATTTGTGCCAGCCAGGGCCCATCTCTGCCCGATAAAGAGCGCGTGACGCAGACGGACGTAGCTGACGTCCGCGAGATCTTGACCAAGCAGAGACGTGAAATGGACACGCTCCGGTTGATTGTGGACGTGGATGGAAACATGGTCAACGAAATGAAACTCTTGCGTAAAGAGTCCCGCAACATGAACTCCCGCGTCACCCAGCTGTACATGCAGCTGCTGCACGAAATCATTCGCAAGCGGGATAATTCCCTGGAGCTGGCGCAGATGGAGGGACGAATCCTGAACGGCACGGCCGAGGTGCTGCGGCTGTCCGGCCCTCTACCGGGAGCTGGAGCTGCGCTTCTCCGCGCTGGCGGCGCTGGTCAACAACCAGTCGCTGCTGATCGCCGCTCTGGAGGAGCGATGCCTGCAGGTGTACGGGAACCACAGACGGGAGCCGCTGCCTCCGCCGCTCGTGCAGGTGGTGCCGGAGAACATCCCAGTGTACGTGCCACGCTTCTCCAACGAGATCCAGAGGAGCCCCGGATGGCCCGTTCCAGAGGACAGGCCGACTCAACAGGCCAACGTCAGTCTGGAGGGTAACAAACACACCAAGAACACTCCTGACATTATCATGACACGCATGACCAGACGCCTCGAAACATGATAAAAGAGTCTGTTCTGTGTTCATTTAATGTTAAAAGCATCTAATGTGAGTCTGAATATCATTTATAGCCGTTCTGAAATTAACAAGGGAACAAGAACGTTCAAAGAACTTACATTTGCAACCCTGCATCTGAATGCAGGATATTTCTGCTCCTTCCTTCCTCATCCGCACTCATTTGTGTGTTCTGGTTTCCCGAGGTCCCTTCCGGGACTGTTTACAGGTGATGCAGGCTGGACACACCACCAGCGGGACGTATCTGCTGAAGCCGGAGGGGACGGAGACGCCCGTACAGGCCTGGTGTGAGCATGACGTGGACAGAGGCGGCTGGACGCTCATCCAGAGGAGGAAGGACGGATCGGTCAACTTCTTCAGAAACTGGGACAGCTATAAGGTAGCAATGGCTAATTCATCAACGAAACGCTCTTCTGATTCTGTAACAGAATGATTGTCCAGGAATACAAACCTCGAGGTGGACAGTCCTCACTGGTAATTAACATTAGAGAGGCCATATTCTGCTTTCTTTAGTTGCTGTTTGAGCATGAAAAAGCTTATTCTTCTTCTCTATATCAGTGATTCTGAACTCCTGAAACGCCTCCATCTTGAGTTTTCTTCACAATATTCCTCATTTAAATAATTCATACGCAGAATAAAGGGGGCGGGGCCTGGTTGAGTGAGTTAGTAGAGTGTCGAGACGGTTATGGTGAGGGGCGGGGCATTTCCCAAACACCAATCACAACACACCGCTCCAGCCGACCAATCAGAGCACAGTGTGGTTTTCATAAGGAGGGGCTCCAGTATAACAGTGTTTTGAGTAAATTGGTAAAGCTATTCAGAAAAGAATAATTGCTTGAACTGGATCACGTCTTTCTGAGCTGTGATTCACTCAATCAGATTAGAGTTGGTGAATGTGTCTCAGAGAGGCACACGCTAACATTAAAGATAAACAGCTGGATCTTGTTCCCAGGATTGCTCACGTCCGTTTGTTTTGATTGCGCTCGACCCGCGTGTCAGCGGTCCGTTCGTCTCGAGCCCCACAAACACACAGTGAAGTATTTTAAACCTCAACGTCACACACTTTCCAGCGCTTGATGAGCTGCTTCAGGTGTGTTTGAGTTGTAACTGAACTCGATCCTGCTGATTCACTTCATGAAATAATAATAAGCCGCAGTACGTGCTGAGATCCGTGTAGGTCTATATCTTCAACATCCATCATCCGTTGATGAAAGAAGTCGTTTCAGCGTTTCAAAGGCCAGTGTGTCGTCATGAAAACAGCGTCCAGTGATTGGCCGTGTTCAGCTCTCTTTTCCTATTCCTCCAGAAAGGCTTTGGCAACGTGGATGGAGAACACTGGCTGGGCCTGGAAAACATCTACAACCTGGGCAAGCAGGAGGACTACAAGCTGCTGGTGGAGCTGGAGGACTGGATGGATAAAAAGGTGTACGCGGCGTACAGCAGCTTCCACCTGGAGCCGGAGAGTCAGTCGTACCGTCTGCGTCTGGGCACGTACCAGGGCAACGCTGGCGACTCTTTGACCAGCCACAACGGCAAACAGTTCACCACACTGGACCACGACAACGACGCCTTCTCAGGTGCTTCCTCTCGAGACGGTGTTTCTAAAGGTGTCTCTATGAGATCCATGCTCCACACGGTTACACAAAGTACATGTGAACATCCAGGGTAACACCGCAAAAAATGATGTTCTTCACCTGTACGTGTTTGTGAAGCGCAAGAGATCATTGTATGATTCGAAGCGAGACTGGCGTACATTTATGACATTCAGACAGTGCTGTTTGCCTCATTGATCATGGTTGTTAATTGTCTTTCAGGGAACTGTGCTCAATTCCACAAGGGCGGCTGGTGGTACAACGCCTGCGGTCAGACCAATCTGAACGGCGTGTGGTATTCAGGAGGAGTGTATCGCAGCAGGTTTCAGGACGGCATTTTCTGGGCCGATTACGGAGGTGGTTTTTACTCCATGAAGTCTGTGCGTATGATGATCAGACCCATTGACTGATGCACGAGCGGATCTGAGACGGGTCATTCTTCATCAGGGTCCGGCGGGAAACACCATGGAAATCCTTTCATTTGTCCTTATGCTTCAGGTTTAACCAGTTTGTAGTAATATGTACTTGTTTTACAAATTGTGACAGAGAGACGAAAGAATGTCATCACCATTTTGTAATTAAACTAAAATAAAAGAAAATAGATTTCTAACATCTGTGGAATATTATGAGCTTTCCATCAAGAAAACAAAAGACCTCCTTCATTCAAATGTTCTTATTGCTACAGAACAACAAAATACTGCCGCTTACAACGTTTTCCCAGCTAACAGAGAGCGTTCTGGCAAGGTTCTCTCAGAGTTATGGACTAACGTTCTTCCAGCAACATTAAAAAAACATTTGTTCAGAGTTATCTGGTCTTTAATAATGTTCTCAAAACGCATCATTCATAGGATGTTTTTTTTTTTTCCTGAAGACTTTACTTGGCCGTTCATCAAACGTTTCAGAACATTCACAGAACATTCAAATGTAACGTTCCCATAATGTTTGAAGAACGAAGAAATGAAATGTTAACGCTCATGCAAAAAACTTCAAAACATTTAAAAGATTTTTGAACGTTTATGGAATATTCATAAATATGGTTTTCATAACTTAATGGGAAAATTTGCAAAATGTTCTTAGAACATGTTTTTGTTCGCTGGAGTAGCGTTCCTCTCTGCCGGCAGTATTGTCAAACTGTTCATTCTGATCAAACACAGAGGCTCTGGAAACATCCAGACATGTGCTTTAATTCACATATGCGTGAAATGAAGCCGTCTGTGGGCCAGTTTCTCCTGTCTGGAGGAATCAGAGGTTACTTTCGTGGCTTTATAGATGGAAGGAGCAGAAGAACAGAGCGAGCACAGAAGCACAATGAGAAACATATTGCTGAGATCCAGACGGCGCGGAGGAAAGTGGGTAAGAGGAGCCGCTGGGATGGAAACTGGCCAGATGTCTGTGGTTGTTGTGTGTTTTCCTTCTCCGTCAGTCCAGCTCCTGGCTAACGTACATGTTCCTGCGCAGCGCTTTAACTCACTTCAGCGTCTGCTTCATCAGAACATCAACTGTAGTTGATTAACTCTTGGTGAAAAATCTGATCCAGCAACCACAGAATAAAATACAAAAACATGCCATTCTTTCTCATTCGTTTTTCATTCTCTGACTTTCAGAAGTGCAAAGAAACTCTTGATAGTGTGGCAGGAAATCTCAATGAAAAGCACTGTGGAGGATCCAGACCTGAGAAACCTGAAGGAATCCAGAGAAACATAAAGGAATAAAATGTGCCATCAAAGGGTTTAACTTGTGGAAAGATGACAGATTGAAAGTCCACTCCATCACAGCAGATGTAAAATCACAGAAAACGAGGAAAAAGTACAAATACATTCAACAAAATGAAACTTGAGCATTTTAACAGCTTCTTCATAAACTGACAGTTTACAAGAGACCAATAAAACGCCACCACCAAAACTTCACCACGCCTTTATGGAGTGTTTATTGCAATATAAATGGTGAAAAAAATCACGCAAACGGTTTTATAGGGATTTCTTTTTTTGTTAAATCTTCTTAAAAGACTAAAGGGATCTCTGGGTGCTTAATATGTAGTGCTGCGTGTGTTTTTGGGAGTTTCTAGATGATTTATTCCTGTCTGGTGTGTAAAGAGTTGCTCCTGATCTTCTGGTCTGTATTTGTGACTCTAGCTCCTTCTTCGATGTGTGTCTGTGGGGTTTTCAGCTTTTATTCTGGGTCAGCAGGTGGAAATAATGCACACGTGATCTGAGGACAACCTAATGTACCCTGGATTTTGTAACACAGTCAGATGTTCTTCACATGAGACATCTGAATGATTCTCCTGTCAGCATATAAGTGACGCTCACAGTCACACAAACACTCAGAGCGTCCGCATGCATAAATGCAAACCTCAAATTAACATAAGCGTGTTACGCCTCCAGCACACAGGGAGCCAGTGTGATCCAGTGTTTCCAGAAGCCCTCCGCTGGGTGAAGTAAAAACCTTCTTTCAGCGCTGGCATAGTTGGAGCCGAGGCGGAAACCTGACTGGCGATCGCGTGAGTTTGACCAGACGCTGTGACTGCTGTCTCTCAGTAGGTGTTTGTGGGATGAAGGTGACATCTTTGGCCCTCATGCAGAGACCACACAAGTCTAAACGGTCTGAAGAGAGCCATTCTGACTCTGCTGAGTGGAAAAACACTTGACATGGAGACCTGAAAGATGCTGTGGAAAGCGTCATGGTCTCTCTGGAGTCTGTGGAAGCTGGAAAGTCCAGACGTTTGTTAATCCAATGCATCGATGAGGAAATGATAATCAAGTCAGCTCGCTGCTGATCTGATCCCAAATCCCTTTATATCTGAAGGTGACGGTTAAGAAAACACAGTCCAATGTCCTTCCATTCTTCCTCTCATCAGTAACTGGAGGAAGATCACATCACAGTCAGAGCGTCCTGTACTCCACCTCGGCCCATTGGCCGGTCAGCTCCACCTTGCCCCCTCACTCCCTCTTCTCCACCTGAGACTGTCATTCTTCTGGCTCCACCGGGCAACCTCATCCCTACGGCTCTGCCTTGGTCAGTCATCGCTCTTTCTCTACCAAGGATGTCCGTACCTCTGGCTGCACCTCATTCCTCCACCCTTTTGGCTCTCTCGGGCTCCTCTTCACTCCCACCAGCTTCACCTCAGCCGCTTGTCACCACCAAAAGTCCTCCAGTGTTGCCTGACCCTTCCGTCCCTCTGACTCCACCTGGGTCTCCACTTCTCCTCACATGGCTCCTCCCAACATCGGTTCTGCCATGGGTCTTCATGCAGGCTAGTTGTCCTTTTCAGCATAGGATTTTAAAATGTGTAATAACCCACACACCTGTGATGTTTGTGTGTGCATTTCTTTTTATATTGACACTTTACCTTTCAAATTTACTCCACATAACCATGACAGAACAAAGGATTAAAAAATAAACAAGACAGAAAAAGGAATGTATATACCAGCTGTCCGCCTGGTCCTGATGGAGCAAGGAGATCGCTCCCTTGAGGACCATACGAGGGACTTCTTAGATCTGGCGTGCCTCTCTCTCCATCCAGTGCCTCGGCCTCTCCACCTCGGTCGTCCTTCAGCCCCTCAGCTCGGGCCTCGGTGGTTCTGTCCTGCAGCTCAGGTCGTCATCTCCGCCTTGGTCTGAGGATCCCTCAGCTCTACCTTGAGCTTCCGCGCCCTGTACTGGATCCTGTGAGTATGTTCAAATACACTGAGGCCTGAGGAAATGTGAAATGCTCTTCAGTGTTGACATTCATAGACGGCAGGCCAGGGAGGAACGCCCGTCAAAACACACCAATCTATCATCAGACATGGAGAGTCTGACACTGTTCATCTACTGCAACCCTCCATCTTCGTCTGTAGAAAAGTTTATGTGATGAGATGAAACGTTTGTTGTTTATTTTGCAAGCGCACGTGATGAATCCTCATCCAAACCTCCACCTCAATGAAATCTCTGTGAAATCAAACTTCTACCTGGCGACCTCTACAAGTTCTTTCATAGAATAGCAAGAACGATAGCAGCAGAATTGCTTCAGTTATGATTAATTCACATTGAAAATGTCATGTTAGTGCTGACAGAGCTTGTGGGATTGGCGGCATACGCAGTCAGAAAATGCTTCCAGTTTGCAAGTAGTAATTAGTGGTGTTGTCCATATAATCTCTGAAGAAACACTGATCACAGGTCACAATCTACCCTCGGTTCTGCAGCTGTCAACTTGCTCTCTGTTAGTTGTTCCTCACTAATCCAGATTTGAGCTGATTAATCTAACCACAACATGATTGTCCAGATTATGAACAAACACTATATCAGAGATGTTGTACTTCATGAGGATTCAGGAGTTCATGTGCTCATATAATCTTAGAGTAAGTGGTAAACAGATTTGTCTTGCTGTAGAGGATATTCCGCTCGAGCTCCGATTGCGCCCATAACAGAACAAACTGTACAAAAAGGACGAGAAGGGGAGGAGGAGGGAACTAACAACAGGAAGAGGTAAAATGCTGGATTTATACCCTGGTCTTAATCTGAAGATTAGATGGGAGAACTCCTCCCGAAATTACGCTTAATAACTTCACTTGTTTTGCAGATTCAGTAAAAAGCCTCAGCTCAGAGGTATTATTTGTTCCTTCAGTTCACAAGAACAAAAGTGTAAATAGAACGAGACACACTGAAGTTCTTTCCTCCCTGGATTATGAAGTTCACACTATGAAAGCTTGTTTCCGCTACGGAATAAAAAAATAAAAAGTGTAATTGTGACTTTTCATCTCAAAATTCTGTCTATTTTATAGCAAAAAAAAGTTCTACGTTCTTTTAACAATGTATTTTCTCTGTGAATTGTTTGAAATGTATTATTACCTGCTGTGTGTTGGTCAGCTAGGCTAAATATTCCAAACGGTTGGATAATAAGGACCGTATGAACTCTGAACTCTGCTGCAAAATGTACAGAAAGTACTTTTCAAATGAAAATAATTTTGTAGGAATGAAAAGTAAGAGTCAAATGTAGGCTACAGTTTTTTTGTTGTTTGTTTGTTTTTTGCTTCAGAGTGGTAATTAGTAAACATTACAGTTATTCAGTTTAAACTGCGCTCGAGTACAGTCAGGTAAAATTACTGAAGTATTTCTGTGGGTTTAACTCACAGATGTTGGTTAATATATATTTGAAAATACAGTGAATTGTCTACGTGAGCCATTGACTACGATGATTTATTTTTAATGTATTTTGTTTATTTTTGCTTGTACTTTTTGTTGAACTGTTACTGTAATTAACAGAAATTAAAAGATGTTTTTAGACACACAGAGTGATGATCTCTGTGAGAGGAGCTCTGCTGCCCTCTTGTGTTTGGATCCAAACAGCTTCAAAATTTCCTTGATGTTTCGAGCTTTAGTTTTTTTAAATGCTTACACACTACATGTGGTTCTTGAGGAACTCTCAGTCTCTCATGATCCTCAGATAGTCTGAATCATTATCTGCTTTACACTCAGTTTGCAATTGTGAAACACATTTCTTGAAGAACTCTCATCACAGTTCCCTTCATTAGACACATCACTCAAAACTACAGCTCGTGTTTCTTTCAGGAAAACTGGAACACAGCGCTGTGACGAGCATTTCCATTCAAATAAGCCATGCATTAAATAATCATTAACTTGAATATGATCATGTTGACGTTAATATCACAGAAACATCTGAAAAATCTCTGATTCTAATCTTGTTGTTCTAAACTCTTCTCTACACGCAGCAGAGGGTTTTGTGAAACAGTCACATGACTGACGCTGCTCTCACGCAGACATTACTCTCCTCTCTCAGTCGAGCAGAGGGACTGATTTCCTCTGAACGTCACTGTCTTCTGACTGTAACGTTTCATCAAACACTATCAGTGGAGATTCAAGCTGAGCTTTGCTGTAAAAACCACGTATTTTCATTTCTTTCACACACCCAGCCAACAAAAGTATACAGTTTCATGAATTAGAGAGAAACTATAGACATAAGAGCAATAATTAAAATTTAGATGATCAGGAGCCCAAAATAACCTCACCTCTCCCGTCCATTAACGATGTGAAGAGGAAGAGGAGGAGGCAGAACAGGAAATGATGTTGGAGCATGACATCATCACCTCAGATAAAGGGGAAAGCGCTCACGTTTCAACCAGGCAGTTATATCGAACAATTCTGTTTGAATTCTAATAAACAATAAACTTTCTGTACCTGTTACACAAGCAGTAATATTAAAAAACCATTAGACAAACTAAACGTTTCAGAAAAAACGTTCCATGAACGATGTTTTGAGAACATTATGAAAAAGGAGAACGTTGAATGAACGTTCTGTTACCATTACTGGAGGAAGGTTTGTTCATCATCCAGCCATTTCCATGTGGGGTTTTGGGGCTCCACATGGACCCCCGGCCAAATTAGCAGTTCATTATATGGGCTCCGTTGGGTCCCAAATGCGTGTTAATAATGGGGTCAAGATGGGCTTCACACAGAAACCTGAAGAGGCCCACAGTCTGCCCATTAAAGTGCTCACTCTGACCCCATGCCCACTGGTGTTTGGACCCTGATGACCGTCACTTGTACTAATGTTTTTATTTTAAAATAGTTTATCTTAATTCATTTTTTGTTTAATTAAATATTAGCTTCTCATGAAGTCACAAACCCCCTGCAGTTCCTTCAGCAGACACCAGGGGTTTGAGAAACACCAACCAAACACCAGCTTCATCATCTTCAGTGCCTGAAGAAGACAAACACACACTACCACGATCAGATCACCATATAAACGCTGTAATTTGTGTTGAGTGGTGTGAGATTTAGATTTCAGTCTGGTCAGTGTGATGACAGATCAGATCGAGCCTCGATCCCTCACGGGTCTGAACCCACGTCCACGGACGCTGAGCTCTGCAGCGCGGCTGACTCGTGACTGATGGAGTGAACTTGTTTGAGCGTTTGCTGAGACTCATCCGTCGCCTGAGGATGTTGAGAAACATCTCTCGCTCTTCCTTTATTAGAGTTTACGAGCACAACCTCCAAGTCATGAACACATGCTGATATTTCCATCTAACTCTGTGTTGTTGTTCTGTTCCGCTGGATAATGTGGGAGGAATGTGGGGCAGGTCCACACAGGTTCAACCCGGAGCAAGTCCAAACACACACACACACACACACACACACACACACGACAGAGAGCTAACACTTCACAGCACTGAACCAACCTTCATCTGAAAGTCCATGAACCGTCCACTTCCAACTTGATCTGAACTACAGTCAAAGAGTCAAGCTGAAGTCTGTAATAGATTTGGATGTTCAAATACTTTCTCCATATTTAGTCATTTGTAGTTTGTCTCTATCACACCATCAGCCCGACACTCTCACTTCTATCCATATATTTTTAATGCAAATTTTGCGATATCCCATAAAAGAGCGCTGGATAGAAACATCAAGATAGCATGAAATCTTAAAATGTGCATAAAACACTCACGAGCTCAATTCTTCCGATATCAAGACACGTTGATAAACCACATCGGAAACACATTGACTGAATAAATCCCTCGATGTGCAACAATAAACATGTGACTTTGCCTCTGGACTAACCAGCGGACCAATGGCATCGCGGCATCTCAGATGTTGGTTTGGTGGTTCTGAAACGTCTAAGTGAAAGTCTGTGATCAGAATTCCCTCCAGAAGCGAGAGAACACGACAGTGTTTGTGTTTCGTCTGACGCTCTGAAATCAACTCGTTCATGATGGAGGAAAAAAGAGACACATTTTAATCACTGATATTTTGCGCCATTTTCCCAGGAACAGCAATTTCATTTTAATAAACACATGGGATGGAAATGCTGCTTTTTTCATAAATTTTTTATGCCATATTCTAATTTTTCACATAAGTTTAATTCACAACTGAGAGTTGGGGGCGGAGCTATGTTTTACTGACCAATGGCAGACAGGGGCGTGTCCATTATTTTAGCTCTGGTGACACTAGTGGAAATGACGCACTTCAGCTTTAAGGTAAGAATAAATTGAATAATGAATTGTTCATTAACATCAGTGTAGAAAACGTATTTATTAAAATATTTTATCAAGTATTGATGAAGCAACACGTTGATTTAAGCCTTTTGAAACCTCGTGAGAAGTTCTGGTATTACAACACATACAGTAATACAAGTACATACAGAAACTGATTGGCACATCACTGGCAGACAGAGGTGTGTAATGCTGTCATGCGACTGCTGATCCTGTGGATTCACACGCGGTCCGTTCCCGGTCGTCCTGCTGCACGGGAAGGAGGCGGGAATGTCTTCGGCGCAGCTTTGCTCGAACAGTTACAGCACAGCATGCTGCCGCCGATGATGGCCAGCGCCGACGCTCCCCAGCCCACGTACAGAGCCTTGCCAAACTCATACCTGTCAGCACACGAGTCACAACATCAGCACCTGACCACTGAACCACAGCTCACATGACCACTGAGGTCATTTGAGGAAAACTCAAAAGTAAGTAAGTAAGTTGATCCAAAGCATAATGTTACTAGAGAAAACGCTGCGTGGACTCCTGACGCTCACCTGCCATTAGTTGGAGTGAACGGGTCGAAGAACTTCCGTCTTATGTTTTCTCCATACCAGCTTGTGGCAGTAAGAGCACAAACCCTTGTAGACAAAAGAACAGATTTGACATGAACATGCTGCCGTGTCCCTGTTTTACTACTTTCATAACTGTTGACGTGGCTGAGCTGAGCACTGTCCTGCGTCTTCACACATAGTCGTTTCTGTAATGAATAAAAGTGAATAGCAACATATCTGCGATGATGAAGAGGATGCCTCCAGCCATCGCCACCTTGTTCTTCTGCTCGACGTTGTCAGACAGGCAGGTTGTGCACTTCATGCCGACGGCAGCGACCAACAGACCGATGCCACACAGGAAAGCTCCCATGATCATGAGAGCGCGAGCACCCTGAACCTCCCCTGAGAGAACACAGAGATGTGTCACATCCCATCACATCATCATATCACATCCCATCACATCATCCCATCACATCCCATCACCTCACATCCCATCTCATCCAATCATCACATCACATCCCATCATCACATCACATCCCATCACCACATCACATCCCATAGCATCACATCATCATATCACATCATATCCCATCACCTCACATCCCATCACATCATCACATCACATCCCATCACATCATCACATCACATCCCATCACCTCATATCCCATCTCATCCAATCATCACATCACATCCCATCATCACATCACATCATCACATCACATCCCATCCCATCATCACATCACATCCCATCCCATAGCATCACATCATCATATCACATCATATCCCATCACCTCACATCACATCACATCCCATCACCTCACATCCCATCTCATCCAATCATCACATCACATCCTATCATCACATCACATCATCACATCACATCCCATCCCATCATCACATCACATCCCATAGCATCACATCATCATATCACATCACCTCACATCCCATCACATCATATCCCATCACCTCACATCCCATCTCATCCAATCATCACATCACATCCCATAGCATCACATCATATCACATCATCAATCATCATATCACATCATATCCCATCACCTCACATCCCATCTCATCCAATCATCACATCACATCCCATCATCACATCACATCACATCATATCACATCACATCATCAACCATCATATCACATCATATCCCATCACCTCACATCATTATATCACATCATATCACATCACCTCACATCCCATCACATCATCATATCGCATAACATCCCATCACATCATCACATCGCATCACATCACATCCCATCATCACATCGCATAACATCACATCCCATCCCATCACTTCACATCCCATCACATTATCACATCCCATCACTTCCCATCCCATCACCATATTGCATCACATCACATCCCATCATATCGCATCACATCCCATCACATCACCACATCACATCACTTCACATCCCATCCCATCCCATCACATCACTTCCCATCCCATCACCATATCGCATCCCATCACATCCCATCACATCATTGTATTGCATTGCATCCTATCACATCCCATCATATCCCATCACATCACATCCCATCACATCACATTACATCATTGTATTGTATTGCATCCTATCACATCCCATCATATCCCATCACATCACATCACATCCCATCCCATCACCATATCGCATCCCATCACATGCCATCACATCACATAATTGTATTGCATCCCATCACATCACATCATTGTATTGTATTGCATCCTATCACATCCCATCATATCCCATCACATCACATCACATCCCATCCCATCACCATATCGCATCCCATCACATGCCATCACATCACATAATTGTATTGCATCCCATCACATCACATCATTGTATTGTATTGCATCCTATCACATCCCATCATATCCCATCACATCACATCACATCCCATCCCATCACCATATCGCATCCCATCACATGCCATCACATCACATAATTGTATTGCATCCCATCACATCACATCATTGTATTGCATTGCATCCTATCACATCCCATCATATCCCATCACATCACATCCCATTGCATCACATCACATCATTGTATTGCATCACATCACATCATTGTATTGCATCCCATCACATCATTGTATTGCATTGCATCCTATCACATCCCATCATATCCCATCACATCACATCCCATCACATTACATCATTGTATTGCATTGCATCCTATCACATCCCATCATATCCCATCACATCACATCACTTCACATCCCATCCCATCACCATATCGCATCCCATCACATACCATCACATTACATCATTGTATTGCATTGCATCCTATCACATCCCATCATATCCCATCATATCCCATCACATCCCATCCCATCACCATATCGCATCCCATCACATCACATCATTGTATTGCATTGCATCCTATCACATCCCATCATATCCCATCATATCCCATCACATCACATCACTTCACATCCCATCCCATCACCATATCGCATCCCATCACATCACATCATTGTATTGCATTGCATCCTATCACATCCCATCATATCCCATCATATCCCATCACATCACATCACTTCACATCCCATCCCATCACCATATCGCATCCCATCACATCACATCATTGTATTGCATTGCATCCTATCACATCCCATCATATCCCATCACATCACATCCCATTGCATCACTTCAGCTGAATCATCAACAGCTTGTTCACTTAAACCTGACAAGAAACAATATTCCATAAAAATAAGATCTGTCCATTTTGATTTGTGACTTTAATCAAATGTGAGAAAATGAGTAACTGATCACGTGACAGTTTTCAGTTTCAGGTTATGCTGATCATTTAAAATTAAATGTAAAATAAATAAAATAAAGACAAGATGAAAAACAATCATTTTCACCCACTCATATGTATTAACACTTTTTAACACTTTTCAATCACATGAAAAAAAATGTTTTTTAAATGTTTTAAATACATTTTTCTTGGTTATGCGAACGTTAAGGAAACATTCTATTCTATCATTCTTCAACCATTATGGGAATGTTCCTTCTGAAAGTTCTGAAACAAGTAGACACATTTAAAAATAATATAAATGTAAATACTGTTTTTGTGCTGACATTTTGAGAACATTATTGAAGACCAGATCACTTTGAGAACTTTCCCCGCTAGCTTTGTGAATAGAGATGTAAACCTGTTTATTGTCTTCACTTAATGTTAATTAAGTTCGAGCTCAGATCAAGATGAAGTCTTGAAGAATTCGCGGTATTCGTCGGACTTGTCTGAACATGAGCAGGAATAAGCGGGCACACACACACACACACACACACACACACACACACACAGAGAGAGAGAGAGGAACGAACGGACCGGGTCCGTGAACGCGCTCGTACCTGGAAGCTGCAGCAAGGAGTCGTATATTTTACACTGGAGCTGTCCGGTGCTCTGGGACACGCAGGACTGCCAGAGCCCCTCGTACATGGCCTGGGCTGTGATGATGTTGTCTCCGGCGTACGAGGACATCTTCCACTCGGCCATGGCTGTAGAAGCGATGAGACCCAAGAGACCCAGAAACGCCAAAGTGTAGCCGAGGAGCTGCAGCCCCGCGTTGGCCATCTGAACGAGTTAAAGACCGCTGGAGTGAGTGAGAGGAGCTGAGAGCCGCTACTGCTGACACATGAGTGAAACTCGAGCATCATCATCCTCATCCTCCTCCTCACGAGCTCCGAAGCTCCACCTGAAGATCCGCGCGCGCCTCCCACCGCTCGAGGCTGCAGCTTCACTTCATAAAACACCAACACAGCGAGTATCCAACAATAATTATATGACAGCAAAATAAATTAAAATAGCCGGCTGTTCCAGCTGCACGGAACAAAAGTGGTAACCTAAAGAGGGCAACAGTTAAAAAGCAGGTTTAAATTAACTAAATATGTTGAATCAACTTAAATACATTAAATTATACCAAGAAAATGTATTTTTATGGGTTAAATCAAGTAAAATGACTTTTTACAGTGTAACATGGAGCATTCAGTGAACTTTGGCTAAAGTTATGAACAAATGTTCTTGTAGAACAACGTTAATTGAAAGTTTACTGGACTGTAATAATATTCTCAAAACGCTAGCACAAAAAACATTATTTATACATCGTTTTTTCCAAAGCATTTTAGTTGGACCCAATTTAAATGTTACTACTTGTTTCGGAACATTCAAAAGTAACGTTCACGTAATGTCTGAAGAATGATACAGTTGAATGTTCCCTTAACATCCACACAACCGAGAAAAACATTTTTAAAACATTTAAAAACATGTATATCAGTTGTGTTTTGTCTTGTCACGTGTCTTCCTAGTTTTGGTTGTTCATTGGTTTCTGATTTGAGTTCTTCATTAGTTTGTTGTCGTCAGCTGTATGTCATTAATTAGTGTCGTTATCTCCTCGTGTTCCTGCGTGTATTCCCTGTGTTCTCCCTGTGTTCTCCCTCTGTAACTTAGCGTCACACATACCCTGAACCTCGAAGAATGCTGGTTCCAAAAACACATCAGGGAGTAAGTTCAGCCAACCCAGACTATGTTCTTACTGACTCTAAAACATACCTGGATATGTCACATAACCTGCTTTCTGGAACACATGGTGTCCCTGAGTTTCTTCAAAGGTCTTCGTCTTGAGAGTTTATCTTCCACACGTCCTGTAACAGTTTCATAACTTAAGGAGAACGTCAGTAAAACAGGAGATGTTTTCGTTAGCTGGAGTAATATCGTAATGTTGTTCTGCTTCAGTAGTTGATGTACATATAAGAACATGCTGAAGATGATTTTAACATGATCCTGAAACAACATCATTTTTAATGAGGAGCGATTGATAAAATGACAATATCTGTGACAGATCCAGTCAAACATCTTAATTATTAAGTGTCATGTGTGAAATGTAATAAATATGAATAGACTGATAGACATGATCAGAAACCTGTCGACTTTATCACTTTATTTAGTCACTTCATGAAGCTCTACAAATCTTTTATTTTGAATCAGTGGTTCGGATCGTGCATCAAACTGCCAAAGTCACGTGAATCGTTGAAATTTCAAAACCCTCATAACGTAACGAAGCCTCGTTTACTGAAATCATGTGACTTTGGCGCTCCGAACCACTGATTCGAAACAAAAGATTCGTAATGAATCAGTGTTTTGAAATCGGCCATCACTAGATATTGTTAAATAAAAAATTTATTTTGTTTTTTTGGTGCAACAAAAGTATTCTTGTGACTTCATGACATTAAGGTTGAACCACTGTAGTCACATGACCTGATTTAAATAAGTTTCAGTGTCTTTCTGGACATTGAAAGTGTTCATTATCTCGCTGTGAATAGAGACTCACTGAACCATCGGATTTCATCAAAAATATCTTCATTTGTGTTCTGAAGATGAAGGAAGGTCTTACGGGTGTAGAACCACATGAGGGAGAGGAACTAATGACTGAAACACTTTCACCAACTAACAGATGTCGGCCTGTGAAAATGTGATATGGCTGAATCTGTGAATCATGTTGATTTATTTGCTGTTTTTTGGTGAAGTGTTCACAGTCCTGAATCCCATGTGAATTCTGTTTACCATCGGAAAGCAAATAAATCCAATCGTACGCCTCTCGTGTTGCTCAACTGTCTGTATGGGTCAATCCATAAGTCTTGCTCTGCACAAAAACATCCAATGAAAAGCGTCCTCTGTCCTGAAGTCCCCACGACATCATCACTGGATTTGGGAGAATTCATTATTATCATTGAACTAAATGATTATTTGAGCCGCAGAAAAGCTTGCGGTCGTTGTGCTTCAGCAGTTTGAGGGGCTGAACCTGATCGAACCCGATGATGTCACAGATAGAGCCGACCAATCAGCATCAGCGTCCTCAGGCCGAGAGGTCATCACGCGCTCGCTTCTGCTGCAGCTGGACGAGAGCAATACTGTACGCTTCCACAGAGAGAGACGGTCTGTTCCAGTAGGTTTGTGAATTTACTGATATTTTTGTTTGTAGTCCCCTGATTTTATGAGCAAATTTAAATGTTCTTTGAGGATAATATTAATATAAATATGTTTAATTTAAATGTATAAGCAAATAAACGTAATCTCAACAACAAGACTGAATTCATTACTATTAGTTTGGAATCATGAACAACATTATTTTACAGCTTTTATTAATCTATGTTAATGCCGTTTCATAACTATACTGTTGTTACATACTTAACAAGTTCCCATTAATGCATTAACTAACAAATTAATCCTTACGTTAGTTAACAAAAATACTCACTGTTCATATTTGCTCAGCTCCATTAAATGAGATTAACAGGTACAACTTTTGATTTTAATACTGTATATTAAATTAATATTAATAAATGCTTTAAAAGTGTGTTTTCATTGTCAGTTCAAGCTGACAAAGCAGATGTTTGGATAAAAATGTCTGCCAAATATGTTAGCAAAACCTTACATTTACTTTCACTGATCTACTGTACATTCAATGACGTCAAGTTTTCATCTTCTCAGTGAAATGAAAGTTCATGTAAGTAATCTTTGAACCTCAAACCTGTTTAAACTGCATATGAGAAAACGACTCTTTTGGATGTGAACGCACCCCAAACCCGAAGACACGCGGTGACTGAAACTGTTTTCTTTTCCCAGAAGTCATGAGCAAACACTGGGCAGCGCTTCTGCTCGTGCTGATCCAGCTGCACTGCAGCGGCGGCTGTCCTGAGCTCTGCCAGTGCTTCTCGGCTGCGAAGGTCGTCTGCGCAGACGACGCCATGAGAGCTCTCCCTGTCAACATCTCAGATCAGGTCCGAGAGCTGATCGTAGTGGCGTCGGGCGTCACACATCTGGACGGTGGTTCCTTCAGAGAGAACCTCGGACTCACCAAACTGGTCGTCCTCAACAGCCTGGTGAGAACGGTCTCACACGACGCCTTCGACCGGCTGCAGGAGCTGCAGGAGCTGGAAATCAGTGGAAACTCGTACTGGTTGATGTTTGACGTGCGGACCTTCGGCTCGCTGACCAACCTTACAAGACTGCTACTGAACAACAACAAGATCAGCATTCTGGCCGTCGGCATTTTTGACTCTGTGCAGAAACTGGAGATGCTGCAGTTGAAGGGGAATATCTTGTCGTTCCTCCCCGATCGTCTCTTCCGTCGTCTCCACAAGCTGCGGGAGCTGGACCTGTCCTTCAACCAGATCGGCTCGATCTCGGCGGACGTTTTCCAGAACAACTCTCTCCTGAGAGCGCTCTCGCTGCAGGCCAACATGATCCCGGAGCTTCCGGCAGGGATCTTCTGCCACCTGGATCACCTGGAGGAGTTGAACCTCCGCAGCAATCTCATAAGCAACCTGAGCGCCGACGTGTTTCCGTCCAGCCTGCGGAAGCTGATCCTCAAGAAAAACGCACTAGCGCAGCTCCATCCCTCCGTCTTTCACAAACTGCATCACCTTATCCACCTGGACCTGTCTCAGAATCAACTCTCGGAGATTCCTTCAGATCTCTTTCAGAGCCTCATCTCACTGAAAAAGCTGGATCTGTCCGAGAACCGGATTACGGCGTTGCCCGGCACCGTCTTCAGAGGACTGTTCGGTATAAAAGCCATCCATCTGCAGAAGAACAAACTGAGCTCACTGGAAGTGGATCTGCTGAAGGATCAGCACGACATGGAGCAGCTGTACCTGTTCACGAACAGCCTACGGAGCATCCCGCACGCCTTCTTCGATGAGCTGGACTTCCAGTGCGTCGTTCAGCTCCACGGGAACCCCTGGCGCTGCGACTGCGGGATACGGTACCTCTCCGACTGGCTGAGGAACAACCACAGGAAGGTGGAGGACGTGAACCGGGTTTACTGTCAAGCTCCCGAGTTCATTCGGGGACACAGCTTGCTGTCTGTGGAGAAGGAGCAGCTCTTCTGTGTGAAAAACTCCAGCTCTGAGTTTCAAAGCTCCTCTGACACAAACATCACCGAGATCCCAGCGGATGGCGATGACGGCGGTGGCGTCCGCTGCTCGCTCCGAGATGTCAAAGGCACGCCAACCATTCAGTGCAAACTCACTAAATGCACCAGCGTAAAGTTTCAGGCTCTTTTTGAATTTGTGGATGGAAATGAATCGGAAACAGTGGTGAGTAAAGAGTGGCCAGCGCCTGCCGGATGCTCCAACGGGACTACGTGAAGTTCTCATTGAACGGCACACACTGCAGACGCAGCCGTCACATGCTCTCAGAAAAACACACAAAAGCTCGTCCCTGTAAAGTCTGATATGTGAAACGAGAGTACGAAAAATCACTTAATGGAACTGTTTATTGAAACTTTGATCCAAATATTTTTTAAAAATTTTGTTTGCATATGTGTTTTAGCTTTTATATTAAATAGGCTGAAATGGCTGAAATATTCTGATAAAGTGAGAAAATGGAGGAAAAATTGGAAATCAATTAAATCTTTATAATCGTATAGCAGATACTGGTATAAATGCATCAGTACCTGCCAATAATGTCTTAGTGAGATGATATTTAAATGCTTTGTTTTATGATCAAAGCTCTGTAGTTTAAAACAAATAAACCTGATGATCATATTTGACACTATTTTTTTTTCAAAAAATTGATGTCTGGATAATCAAATAAACCGGTTTCAGTCAGTAAATGTTCGTCTTAAAATATTACTAACAATTTCAAAGTTATTCTTACGTTTACTTTATAAACATCAGAACCGATTTGACAGCAGAAACACACGTGAAGCTCGAGCTGAAGGAGGACGCTTGTACAATTACACTAAAAGACCTTTTACCTGCTAAAAAAGCCTAAACTATCAGTCAGACTCCAGAATGACTGTAGTAGATTGTGTGCCAGAGATTCATCAGCGAAGTTTTGATCAGGCTGGTCATACAGACATCTTAGAAATTAGCATATCAAATATAATACAGTTATATGGTTAAAGCGCGACTATGAACTTTTAGGGTAAATAAAGTTTTAAGGGTTCTGCCCGTGACGAGCTGTCAGTTCTTGCACATGTGTCCCAGAATGCTTTGATTCTCTCCGTGGCGTGTGTTAATGACTAACCCCAGCGTGAGCCAGACTCATGACAGCGGAGGCGAATCAATGTGGGTCGTGATAAGAGAGGTGGATGAACTGGTCCAGTGCGGGTCAAAGAACAGTCGACTCAATCACAACCGTGTTTCAACAAGCCGAAACATTCATACGAAATGTCCAATAGACTAGTTGCACTCAGGGTTAGTGTTTTTTAAAGCAATAAATAATAATGTGCAACTGAAATTGCATCTGTAATGCCTTTGTGAGTTTATGAGCAATGAACCGTGTTTTTAAGTCTATAAAGGAGATCTATTATGGGCTCTTCTAGACTAGGTTCCCTTTCTTAGTGGAACTTTAACGCTGTGTCTTGGTGTTGATGGTATGGAGAACGGCATCAGCGTGACTGGTGTCATGTGTAAACGCACACCAATATTCACTGGCAGTCCATGACGTCACACAAGGAGCCTGTGAGTATAAAAGGGTCCCATAGCTTCAACACCAAGACGCAGCGTTGAAGTTCCATTTTGAAAACGAACGTCTCATGTTGCGTATGCAATCCGGTTCGCTGAGAGAGAGAATGAGATGCTTATCTGTGCGTCTCCTTTATACGAAAGAGGTGGTGATGTGTATTATAGAAGCCCTTTTATACTCACCGGTGCTCCACTTGTGACGTCATGGACTGTCGTCTGCCAATGAATATTGGCGTGTTTACACGTGCTTCAGACACCGGTCACACTGATGCCGTTCCCCATAGCATCAACATCAAGACGCAGCGTCTTCTCAGGAAACCGGTGTGCGTACTCAACCTGAGACGTTTTCCTGCTTGAATGCTGATTATTTTCCTCATCTTCTCCATTGTTCAGCTCCTCTCTTCCCAGTCTGTCAGTAACGCTCTGTTTACTTCCTGCATCTATGAAGCCCTTCCTTCTGAAAGGCACAATGAGCTCTGATTGGTCGGCTGGAGCAGTGTGTTGTGATTGGTGTTTGGGAAATGTCCCGCCCCTGACCATAACCGCCAGTTTCAGCTAACTCAACGAGGCCCCGCCCCTTCATTATGCATAAATTTACATGAGGAATATTGTGAAGAAAACTCTGGAGTTCAGAAACTTCTTCTATAGAGAAGAACTGGAACTTTTTCATACTCAAACAGCAACATTACACCCTTAAGAAAGATGAAGATGGAGAAAAACAGATGAAGAGCCCTTTAAACTTGCAGACAGCGCACATTAATCTGCGAGCTGCAGTGCTGTCAGCTCACCTGTGGGGGGCGTATGGGGCACAGAAGCAGGACAGGTCATTCCTCAAGATTAACGTTTCACTTCAGGAGAACGAGTGCAGGAGCGAGACGTTCACAGCAGATCGCCGTCAGTGATTGACTCTCTGTTGAGAGGAACCGCAGTAAATCATTGACCAGCTATCAGAGATCACCACACACAAAGACACGTTATGTAATGCCACATTCCTGCGCCTTCAGAAGACCAATGAACGGCTGTCTTCAAGTGTCCTGTGACTCACAGCGCTCGGTTACACCTTCAACAATGAACAAAATGTGAACGCTAAACTTATATAGAGCCAGAGGACGATTGTGTTACTCATTAAAGCTCTGGAGACTAAAACCTTGAAGAAATAACAATAGACAGAAATGAGACAAATACACTGCAAAAATCATGTTCTTCCTCAGTGTTTCTGACTAGTTTTAAAGCACAAACATCTAAACATTCTTAAATCAAGATACATTTACTGGAGCAGCAAAAAAGACTGAAGATATTAATATATTAAAACAAGTTTATGCTTAAAATAAGAACAAATGTCTGCCAATGCGGTCAGAAAAACATTGATTCAAAGGAAAGGGAAAAAACAAGTTTATTTTTCTGATGTTTGTTCTTGTTTTAAGCATAAAAACTTCATTTTGATAAAACTCAACCTCTCAAGAAATTTGCTTCTCAAGTCTTTATTTAAGAATGTTTAGATATTTGTACTGTAAAACAAGAGCAAAATGCTGAAGCAGAAAATCTTTTTCTTTTGTGTAGCTATAAAATGAGTCTATTCTCATCTGATGGAAGCGTTTGAGTTATAGTGAGTTTAGAATCTGAGCACAGATTGAGATCTAGAGATTGAGAATGTGGTTTCATAAGAATCATCTGAGAAGTGTTAAAGAGATATCATCGTGATTTTCTTCTTTGGGTTAAAAACACCCCAAGTTAGGTTGAAAATGGTCAAACCCAGCGGTCGGGTTGTTGCTGGGTAGTTTGATTTAACTCAACTAAAATGAACCCAAAGTATGTTGGAAATGAACATTTATTAATGTTTAATAAAGATCATTTATTAATAAGTTTAATTAATATTTACACAATATACATTTTTTCAATTGCTCATTAATAAACGTTCATCTTTTGATTATTATTGTTGTCTCTGGTAATTATGTGTCTGATTTTGGGTTCATTTTAAGACAGTCATGCAGTCATTTTTAAACAATAGTTAATCGATTTAACAGAATTGCTGGTTTTGTCCATCGTCAACCCAGTTATTTAAAAAAAAGCCATGTTTGTCATATTTTTATTGTAAATATATATACATACACAGTATATATTTAAATTTTTTAAATATATTGTTATACTTTTTAATATATTTTTTACATATATATTTGTTGTTGTATATTTGTTTGTTTCCTTTGTCAAAATTAGTGCAATTGTAAAGTAATATTGACAAAAACCCCATTTTGTTATTTTGTGCTTTAGTTAGTTTACGGTCTCTCAGTTTTAATGTGTTGCTGAGATGAAGACAGTTTTTGTGAGATTGTTCTGTTGAATGACGTGACAATGAGAGCTTGTGTGTTTCTAAGCACATCATATTGATGGTTCAGTGAGTTTGTGTTTGTCTTGAATATCTCATTCGGCCGATCAGTGTGTGTGTGTGTGTGTGTGTGTAGGAATCTGCTGGTATTGTTGGAGTCCCTTCCCCCATCCCTGTGTGTGTGTGTGTGTGTGTGTGTGTGTGTGTGAGTGAGAGGGGAGGGAGGCTCATGGGAACAGCCAGGGAACAGCAGTGGAGGGAGAACGAGAGCAGAGGGAGGATCCGTCTTTCTTTTCACTAACTCTGGATCTGAGTTGAGAAGAGACTAATGAGAAAGCAATGAGCTGCTCGGAGATCCTGGACTAAAGTTCGAGTCTTCAGCGCCGAGCGTCTCGTTCCTGCAGCCTGCAGCAGATTTACAGCTGAACTATGACAACGTGAAGAGAGTTTCCTCTCGTCTCACTCACTCCAGACCAACAAACTCTCCAGCAAACCGAGGTAAGCAGCAGCTCTCTCTCTCTGTTCTCAGGAATCCGTCTTCACAGGGGTTTATTGATTCTGATGACAGCTGAATTGAATGGCTCAGATCTGTGTGTGTGTGTGTGTGTGTGTGTGTTTTCACACAGCTTCCTCTTCCAGAGCTTCTCATTTATGTCTCATTCAAGTATCTCAGCGTTTCCCCCCTAAAATCTCAAGACACGAATGATTCAGGAGTGTCCGAGATAAACTAAATATGTTCTAAGAATGTTTGTTACCATTAAGTTATTAAAACCTTATTTCTAAATGTTCTCTGAACATGAACATTCAGTTTTTTAAATGTTTTAAAAATGTTTTTTTTCCTTGGTTAGGTGAACGTTGAGGGAACATTGTATTGTATGATTCTTTAAACATTATGAGAACGTTTCTTCTGAATGCTCTCTGGACATCCTGAAACAAGCAGCAACATGAAGGATGTTTAGATAATGTTTTTGTTCTAACGTTTTGAGAACATTATTAAAGACCAGATAACTTTGAACAAACGTTCTAGAAACGTTACTGGAAGAACGTTTGTTCAAAACTCCGAGAGAACCTTGACAGAACATTAGCTAAAGTTCTGAGCGCGTTCTTTGAGGTCTTGGTGAATCTGAGAACAGTGAGAACCTCTGCAGTTTCTCAGGAGCAACATCTCAGCGCTCACGAGCGTCTCAGTTTGAGCTCCGTGAGTCTCAGAGGAATGGAGGTTGTTGTGTGTGGCTGAAGCGTCTGCTGTCCTCAGGGTTGGGCATTTAATGACAAGTGCTGCGTGAAGCTTTACTCCAGGAATGTTCAGTGTGTCTCCACCCTTACACTCACACACACACACACACACACTCAATCTCTCTCACACACACACACACTCTCACTCACACACACACACACTCAATCTCACACACACACACTCACACTCACACACACACTCTCACACACACACACACACACACACTCAATCTCTCTCACACACACACACACACACACACACACTCTCACTCACACACACACTCTCACTCACACACACACACACTCACTTACACACACACACTCAATCTCACACACACACACACACACACTCTCACTCACACACACACACTCAATCTCACACACACACACTCCCACACACACACTCATTCCCTCACACACACACACACTCTCACTCACAACACACACACTCAATCTCACACACACACACTCAATCTCACACTCACACACTCAATCTCACACTCACACACACACACACACACACACTCTCACTCACACACACACACACACTTACACACACACACTCAATCTCACACACACACACACTCTCACACACACACACACTCTCACACACACACACACTCAATCTCACACACACTCACACTCTCACACACACACACACACTCTCACTTACACACACACACTCAATCTCACACACACACACACTCTCACACACACACACACACTCTCACTCACACACACACACTCAATCTCACACACACTCAATCTCACACACACACACACTCTCACACACACACACACACACACACTCTCTCACTCACACACACACACACTCTCACACACACACCACACACACACACTCTCACACACACACACACACACACACTCTCACTCACACACTTACTCACACACACACACACTCTCTCACACACACACACACACACACACACACACACACACACACACACACACACTCTCACTCACACACTTACTCACACACACCCTTCACTGCCATCACCGCCACTTTCATTGATAATTCTCAGTTTGACCCAAGAAGAAACGGTGGTGTTGCAGTAATAAATCTCAGTCAGTCGCACTCATAAACGAGGAACACGTGTTCCAGCGGGACAGAGAGGAACGGATGAACTGCGGCGGATGTGAACGAGAGAGAGAGCAGAGGGTTAAAGAGCTCGCGAGCCGCTCCAGAAACAGCAGGACGGTTTCCGGTCACGCTCGCTTTCCGGGCTTCGGAGACGGATCTCGACGTGTTCATCATTCCTCACCTCGCTCCACGTCCCACAAAACTGACCAGTAAATTAATATTTGCTCATGAAACACTGACCCGGTCTTCATCAGTGATGCTCTACAGGATGAACCCGAGTTCGTCCTTCAGCCCATGAGCCTCAAATACTGTAAACACAGTTCAGGCTTAACTCGTGATATGCTCAATTATATTAAAAAGCATTACGTTTTAATTAACTAGTTATTCTGCAAATACTTTCAGTAATTTCTCCAGTTAAATCGCTGAATCGAAGAATGGAGAGATATTCGTCATACATGTTTGTTGAGCATCAAATCATCACATCAGAGTGATTTCTGAAGGATCAGGTGACTCTGAAGACTGGAGGAATGATGCTGAACATTCAGCTTTCATCACTGGATATAAATTACATTTTCAAATAAATGCAGCCTTGGAGAGCAGAAGAGACTCTTTCAGAAACACATTAAAACATATTAATGACCCAAACTGACCGCTAGTGTGTGTGTGTCCGGTGGGATGGCAGGATTGTGAGCGGTCAGTCAGAGCATCTGAAGCAGTGGAGTGATCTGACCATCCGCTGTTTCATATCAATATAAATCTTGTCCGATGCGTCGAGGTGTTTCAGTCCTGTTGTCCTCTTTATGCTTCTACCCGTGTCTTCCTGGACATCCCAGCTAACAAAAATACATTTTTTAAACATTTTTCAACATGTTTCTAACAAGTGATGAAAATGTTATTTCTGAATGTTCCCTGAACGTTCAAAATGTCCAGTTTTTTCTTGGTTACATGGATGTTAAGGGAAGTCCAAGCATTATGGGAACGTTTCTTGTATAAATAATGTTTGTGCTTAGAGGACATTTTTAAACAGCAGATGACAAACATTCTATTAACGTTGCGGGATGAACGTTTGCTCACAGCTCTGAGGGAACGTTCTGTTCGCGGCGCTGACCTCAGTCTGTCGGATCGGACTCTGCTCGGCTCTGCTCAGTCGTGTGTGGGTTTGTTCCAGTCCTGTGTGTTTCTTCTTGCTGAAGGCTACAGAAACCTGATCCGGCAGCAGCTTGTTTTCACAGGCCCGGATCTCCCGACACGTGGTCTGTGTTTCTCGTGCCTGCAGGAGGTGAATCTCTTCCTGAGGCCGACACACCTTCATCCAGGCATGTGCGGCTCACGGCGGGCCTGCGGAGACACGCCTGAGTCGCTGCGTCACAGAGCGAACGCTCCTGTTCAAGCTTCGGATCAGACCGTTCTGTTTCTGACACACCGGCGGGTGATCTTTCAGATCAAATAGCTCAGCTTTAGTCTCCTCAAGGCCACGATATTTTCATGGCGAAGTTCTAATCTGTTCTTCTGCAGATCCCGCCGGCGCCCACATTGAGATGAACACGTGCTGCACATTATATTTACTCTCCCTCATGTCGTTCCAAACCTGTAAGACTTTCGTTTCTCTTCAGAACACAAATGAAGATCTTTTTGATGAAATATGAGCGATTCCTGTTCCTCCATTGGCAACTACCATTTTGACGCTTCAAAAAGTTCATAAAGAGATTGTAAAATTAATCCATTTGAATTGAGTGGTTTAATCAATTTTCTGAATAGATTCAATCATTTTAAATGATCAACAGATTAAATTTAGGCTTTTATTCCCTTATAATTGATCAGCGGACAGAAACAGAAGCTTGTTTTCAGAGTCGATGAATTCATCTCACGTCGTGCTGTCAGTCTTCTGTTCTTCTGAGTGATTTCACCTTCAGTATTTTGATCATGAGTTATTCATAAAACATCTAGTTCGGTCATGAAACTCTAGGGGGCGCAGGCTTTACATGCACCTGCAAGCAATCACATCATTACCGCATGGCACAAGCTGATTGGCCGATGCTTGCTCAACATTTAAATATTCAGGTTCAGTGTTTGCTGGATAGTCCTCCAGAGCTCCTCTGAACCCTCCACCTCCCCAGCTCCACCTGCCTAGATCTGCTACAGGATTCATGTGTGTCTGTTTATACAGCAGCAGCAACAGCAACTTTTTAATGCTCACAGTGTGTCTGTGTATCTGTTCACAGCAGATACTGAGACCAAAACACTTTAAAATTGCCATATTCAACAACACGCTAAAACTGTTTCAAGAACTGTCATGACTGGAATAAAAGTCAGTAAGAGTATTCCAGAGGCTTCTACTGTTTTTTTTATACAGCTAGTTATACCTCCTGCATTTTACAATTATTTAAAAAAAAAAAAAAAAAACCCTTTAGGTCATTCACAAAACAACGTTTTGCTATTTCACTGCAGCAGTTTCTCCCGCCAAATAATAACGGGACTCTATAAACCTGAAACTAAAAGATATTCCGCAAACAAAACAGGCAAATTAGCACATTTGAAACATATTAATGTCAGTGTTCCCGTGAGCGTTCACGTGAGCGTTCCTGTGAGTGTTCTCGTGAGCGTTCACGTGAGCGTTCCTGTGAGTGTTCTCGTGAGCGTTCACGTGAGCGTTCCTGTGAGTGTTCTCGTGAGCGTTCACGTGAGCGTTCCTGTGAGTGTTCTCGTGAGCGTTCACGTGAGCGTTCCTGTGAGTGTTCTCGTGAGCGTTCACGTGAGCGTTCCTGTGAGTGTTCTCGTGAGCGTTCACGTGAGCGTTCCTGTGAGTGTTCTCGTGAGCGTTCACGTGAGCGTTCCTGTGAGTGTTCTCGTGAGCGTTCACGTGAGCGTTCCTGTGAGTGTTCTCGTGAGCGTTCACGTGAGCGTTCCTGTGAGTGTTCTCGTGAGCGTTCACGTGAGCGTTCCTGTGAGTGTTCTCGTGAGCGTTCTCGTGAGCGTTCCTGTGAGTGTTCTCGTGAGCGTTCACGTGAGCGTTCCTGTGAGTGCTCTCGTGAGCGTTCACGTGAGCGTTCCTGTGAGTGTTCTCGTGAGCGTTCACGTGAGCGTTCCTGTGAGCGTTCTCGTGAGCGTTCCTGTGAGTGTTCTCGTGAGCGTTCACGTGAGCGTTCCTGTGAGTGTTCTCGTGAGCGTTCACGTGAGCGTTCCTGTGAGTGTTCTCGTGAGCGTTCACGTGAGCGTTCCTGTGAGTGTTCTCGTGAGCGTTCACGTGAGCGTTCCTGTGAGTGTTCTCGTGAGCGTTCACGTGAGCGTTCCTGTGAGTGTTCTCGTGAGCGTTCACGTGAGCGTTCCTGTGAGTGTTCTCGTGAGCGTTCCTGTGAGTGTTCTCGTGAGCGTTCACATGAGCGTTCCTGTGAGTGTTCTCGTGAGCGTTCACATGAGCGTTCCTGTGAGCGTTCACGTGAGCGTTCCTGTGAGTGTTCTCGTGAGCGTTCACGTGAGCGTTCCTGTGAGTGTTCTCGTGAGCGTTCACGTGAGCGTTCCTGTGAGTGTTCTCGTGAGCGTTCACGTGAGCGTTCCTGTGAGTGTTCTCGTGAGCGTTCACGTGAGCGTTCCTGTGAGTGTTCTCGTGAGCGTTCACGTGAGCGTTCCTGTGAGTGTTCTCGTGAGCGTTCACGTGAGCGTTCCTGTGAGTGTTCTCGTGAGCGTTCACGTGAGCGTTCCTGTGAGTGTTCTCGTGAGCGTTCTCGTGAGCGTTCCTGTGAGTGTTCTCGTGAGCGTTCACGTGAGCGTTCCTGTGAGTGCTCTCGTGAGCGTTCACGTGAGCGTTCCTGTGAGTGTTCTCGTGAGCGTTCACGTGAGCGTTCCTGTGAGTGTTCTCGTGAGCGTTCCTGTGAGTGTTCTCGTGAGCGTTCACGTGAGCGTTCCTGTGAGTGTTCTCGTGAGCGTTCACGTGAGCGTTCCTGTGAGTGTTCTCGTGAGCGTTCACGTGAGCGTTCCTGTGAGTGTTCTCGTGAGCGTTCACGTGAGCGTTCCTGTGAGTGTTCTCGTGAGCGTTCACGTGAGCGTTCCTGTGAGTGTTCTCGTGAGCGTTCCTGTGAGTGTTCTCGTGAGCGTTCACATGAGCGTTCCTGTGAGTGTTCTCGTGAGCGTTCACATGAGCGTTCCTGTGAGCGTTCACGTGAGCGTTCCTGTGAGTGTTCTCGTGAGCGTTCACGTGAGCGTTCCTGTGAGTGTTCTCGTGAGCGTTCACGTGAGCGTTCCTGTGAGTGTTCTCGTGAGCGTTCACGTGAGCGTTCCTGTGAGTGTTCTCGTGAGCGTTCACGTGAGCGTTCCTGTGAGTGTTCTCGTGAGCGTTCTCGTGAGCGTTCACGTGAGCGTTCCTGTGAGTGTTCTCGTGAGCGTTCTCGTGAGCGTTCCTGTGAGTGTTCTCGTGAGCGTTCACGTGAGCGTTCCTGTGAGTGTTCTCGTGAGCGTTCACATGAGCGTTCCTGTGAGTGTTCTCGTGAGCGTTCTCGTGAGCGTTCACGTGAGCGTTCCTGTGAGTGTTCTCGTGAGCGTTCTCGTGAGCGTTCCTGTGAGTGTTCTCGTGAGCGTTCACGTGAGCGTTCCTGTGAGTGTTCTCGTGAGCGTTCACGTGAGCGTTCCTGTGAGTGTTCTCGTGAGCGTTCACGTGAGCGTTCCTGTGAGTGTTCTCGTGAGCGTTCACGTGAGCGTTCCTGTGAGTGTTCTCGTGAGCGTTCACGTGAGCGTTCCTGTGAGTGTTCTCGTGAGCGTTCACGTGAGCGTTCCTGTGAGTGTTCTCGTGAGCGTTCACGTGAGCGTTCCTGTGAGTGTTCTCGTGAGCGTTCACGTGAGCGTTCCTGTGAGTGTTCTCGTGAGCGTTCACGTGAGCGTTCCTGTGAGTGTTCTCGTGAGCGTTCACGTGAGCGTTCCTGTGAGTGTTCTCGTGAGCGTTCACGTGAGCGTTCCTGTGAGTGTTCTCGTGAGCGTTCACGTGAGCGTTCCTGTGAGTGTTCTCGTGAGCGTTCACGTGAGCGTTCCTGTGAGTGTTCTCGTGAGCGTTCACGTGAGCGTTCCTGTGAGTGTTCTCGTGAGTGTTCTCGTGAGCGTTCCTGTGAGTGTTCTCGTGAGCGTTCACGTGAGCGTTCCTGTGAGTGTTCTCGTGAGCGTTCCTGTGAGTGTTCTCGTGAGCGTTCACGTGAGCGTTCCTGTGAGTGTTCCTGTGAGCGTTCACGTGTTCACTGTCATTAGAGGGTAAATCTTTGTGTTTGCAGATGGAGGAGGGATATGAACTTGACCTGACCTACGTGACGGAGCGCATTATCGCCGTGTCTTTCCCTCAGGACTGCTTCGAGGAGATTTACCTGCGCAACCTGAGAGACGTCACACGCATGCTCAAGTCCAAACATGCCGACAACTATCTGGTGAGAGCGGCCATGACACTCGCACACAGGAGAAACACTTCCTGTCAGTTTCCCAGAGCATCGTCATGATCTAGAGGTTTTAACTCTCCATCGTTGGCTTTTCAGGTGATCAACCTGTCAGAGAGAAAGCAAGAGCTCACTAAGATGAACCCGAAGGTAGTGTGGAGGATCCGTTTTTCCACATAAATTACCTTGGAAGGTTATCATTGATGTTAAAGTTCTTCATGGAAGCTTCGATGCCAATAAAAAACCTTTATTTTTAAGAGTGCAGGAGATCTTACAAACTGTGTGTGTTGGTCTCCTCAGACTCTGGACACGGGGTGGCCGGACTTCCACGCGCCTCCTCTGGATAAGATCTGCACCATCTGTAAGGCCATAGAGAACTGGCTGAACGCCGACCCGCTGCACGTGGTGGTCATTCACTGCAGGGTGAGACGCCTTCAAACGTGTGCCGAGATGCTGCGGAGATCAGTGTGTGTCAGTAACGCTTCCTCTCTCTGCTTCTCCAGGGTGGGAAGGGCAGGATCGGAGTGGTCATCTCCTCCTTCGTTCACTTCACAGACGTCTCTGCCAGGTACCAGCGCTCTTCTCGTGGTCACTGCGACGAGGAACACCGGTTCACAAAAACAAAATTCGCTGTTTAATTTGGAGGCCTGAATCAGATGAAGAGCTGCACACTGAATCAAATCTCACTTCACCACTTCATCTGAGAAAACGACCGGCAGATACAAACTCACCGCTCTTCACAACACGCCAAAATAAAAGTTCAGTTAAACTGCGAGAAATATATGATTACTGTACAGTAAAATGTCCCTCTGAAAGCAGAAATGATCATAGAAAATGATTAAAACTAAGGAATAATCATGTTTTAATTTGAACTATAGATCTCTGTTATGCTGTTTTGTTTGCCAAAAAACTAAATGATTTTTTAATTTTCATTTGATTACATTTTAAAAGATTAAATAAATTGTTAATGTTTGATTACCATCATTTTTATAATAAATGTCTATTAATCCATACATTCAGAAAAATTAAAAACCCAATAGTTTTTTTCCTAACAAATAAAACATTTCATAGAGCATGTTATTGTGCAAATAATAAATAAATTGTTACATTAGACATGCTTTAAACCATTAAATGGAATACAGAAAATTTAAATAGGAAAACATGGAATTTAAAATGGAATTTATGGCCTTAAAATGTTCTTTTTAGTTTTTAATAAATTGTTCTTAAATTTCAGAGAACAAATCCAGAATTTCTTCAGCGTGTTTTGGTGATTTTCTATCACGGGTGTCAGAATCACATCCCTGTGAAAATCTTTACGTTCGAGCGGTTTCTAGCCGTTCGATTCAGTGCTGTTAAATGTTTCTGACTTAAAGCCAGTTCACTTCGTTTGCTGTGACTGATGCGATGCAGACGCTCTGGTGTCCTGACGTCAGTCCTCTCGTCCTCACAGTGCCGATCAGGCGTTGGACCGCTTCGCCATGAGGAAGTTCTACGACGACAAGGTTTCTGCGCTGATGACGCCGTCTCAGAAGAGGTGAGACGCACAGCTGTCGTGAAACCGCTTCAGCTCCTCCACGCCGTCCTTCTGTTGTTTCTTACTTTAGCAGCATTTCTTAACGTTTGGGCCTTGATGATCTGTTTTAATGATTGTGAGTAACGACTGTGCACTTACTCTAAAAGACTTGATAAACTCTCCATCAGAGGACAGGAGTGTAGGAGATCACGTTGGTTTTAAAGTGTAAGTGATCAGGACAGAAGAGCTGTGATCTCAGATGAAGGTGTTTCTTCAGGTACGTGTGGATCCTCAACAGTCTCCTGAGCGGCTCCATCAAGATGAACACGTCTCCTCTCTTCCTGCACTGCGTCATCCTTCACGGCGTCCCGGGCTTCGACTCGGCCGCGGGTCAGTCCGCTCTACACCGACACCGACCACAACAAAAGCTCAACTGAGCTGAATGATCAATTTGTCTCATATCTGATGAAGATTACAACACTAACTGTAATTCCCTGTTTATTCGTGTGAGCCGACTCCATCTAACCCTGATCTCCTGCGTGATGTTTGCAGGGTGTCAGCCGTTCGTGAAGGTGTATCAGGCGATGCAGGTGGTCTACGTCTCAGGAATCTAGTGAGTTTGAACATCATCATCATCATCATCACTGCATGCGGACTGAAATCTCTACCTTTATGATACACAGAGAGAGAAACACACCATGAGCTGAGGAAACACTGACACGAGACGCACAAACCTCCATCACAGACACACACGAGGCTGGAGTAACGCCGTAACATTCATTAACAACACATGATGAACACAAAAACCCCGTCACATGCGAAGAGTCACAGTGAATTCTGGGAATGTGTTTATGGCTTTTCACTGTAAATTATTGATGGATTGCTGTTTTTCACTTTTTACCGTTGAAATTATGATCATGTTTTTCAGTATATGTCTACAGGTTTGATTTAGTCTGGTTTTAGTGCCATTGATATACTATTATATTTTTTGTCAAAATTTTTATTTTTTATTTTAAAGTTTGAGTTTTTTTTTTTTTTCGTGTTTATTGCCTATATAGTTTAAAACTATGATTTTCTTTAGTTCAGTTGATGTAATAATGAATGTATTTTTCATGATCACCTGGTTTGATTGACATATTCCGCAGCCGCGTCGGAGCCGGACACCGAGACCGGATCAGTGTGGCGCTGGAGCCGGCGCAGCTGCTGAAGGGAGACATCATGGTACTGACAAACCTCTAGACAAACACTAGCTTACTATTGAACGCTTGTCATTAACAAGTGAGTGACCGAAACAATGTGATATACATACATATGAATGCTGGTGCTCTGCAGGTGAAGTGCTTCCATCACAGCAGCCGGTCTGAGCGAGACGTCATCTTCAGAGTCCAGTTCCACACCGGAGCGGTTCAGGCCTACAGACTCGTCTTTCAGAAAGACGACATGGAGCACGCCAACAAAGGTCAGCGCGGGTCACCCGACCACAGACTCATGAGTTCGGTCGGAATAAAATGTTGAGATGTTAAAATGTGCCGTTGCTGGTTTATATGGGAGCTTGTAAATAAGGTAATTGAGACTTTGGTTCACTTTAGTAGAATGAAGTGGACATTCAAAATAATAAGGAACTTTGCAAGTCCATCAACTAACAATCAGAGTTTTAGTAGACTGTTGGGTTAGGGTTCGGGTCAGAAGAATAAGTGTAAAGTTCATGTCTGTTGAGGCACATCAAATAAAGTGTCAGCAGATATGAAGCGGACTCTACTAATACTCTAATGACTGATATCAGTGACTTACGGGTAGTAGAATGTCGAAAGAGGATCCTCAAGTGTTACCGTCACTGTTCATCCCACGATTCTGACTTTAGATTTATACTCAGAATCGGAAGGTATTACTCGGAATTGAGAAAAAAGCAATTGTGAAATAAAAAGTCTCAATGGCCTTATCTTTTATTTTCGTCACGAAAACCAGCTTCTATAGGATCGTGATATTATAAAGCCTGAAGACTAAAACTAAAGAACAAACATATGAATTATGCCTATGAAGCATTCCTCTAAACGTTAAAGCGAAATGAGTTCAAAGTAAAGTAGTAAGTCTTCTTCGTGAAGTGTAATTAGTTCTTGGTCTTAAATGAGGAATGAGTTTCAGAGAGGCTTTCAGGAGGTTCTGGTGATATTCTGATGTTTCGATTTCAGACGCCAGGTTTCCAGATTATGGCAAAGTGGAGCTGGTGTTCTCTGATGGCCCAGAACGAATTTCAGGTGAATTTTTTTTTTTATGTACTGTCATATACTATTATTTTCCTGTTTATTACGGTGAAGCAGCTTTGAACGCATCTGTATCATGTAAAGCCCTGCATAACTACAGCGGCGTGACTCTGTCGAAGTGATGTCAGTCCGTCCGGTCACTCTGTTGTCTGTTGGACAGGTTCAGAGCGCTGGCTGAACGGTCCAGATGTGACCGTCGACTACACCAGCACAGATTCCCTGACGAAATGGGACTCCTATGGGAACATCTGCAGTGAAGGTAGGAAAGATCTGATGCTGAAGGAGCTGTAGATCCACAAACACACTGACGTGATTGAGTGAATGATTCAACGACTCACCCGTTCAGTGAAAGAGACACTTTCAATTTGATATTCATTTAAAGGGTTAGTAATGTATTTCCTGTCATTAATTCCTCTCCCTCGTGTCGTTCCGCACCTTCGTTCATTTATTTTTGATGTTTTTGTGCACAAAAAGTATTGTGGTCTCGTCGTCACATTAAGTTTGAAGCACCGCATCACGTCGACAGTTTTAACCATGTCTTTAGTTCCTTTCTGGACATGAGGGAGAGGAATTAATAACAGAAATCTCATTTTTGGGTGAACCACCACTTTAAGGAGCAATTCCTGATACTTGTTACAGTTACTGTATGATCCACAGGCTCTCTTCATATGCTGCCCCTGAGCACTACTTTGATTTGTTGTTTTGCATAGTTGGGCAAACCTTGTCTGTGTCTTTTTCTGTACTGTGGCTGTGCTGTTGTGCGCACACACACACACACACACACACACACACACACACAGGATGTGCCCTCACCCACACACTAAAACCACCCCAGAAGTCCAGCATCTTTTTCTGTACTGTGGCTGTGCTGTTGTGCGCACACACGCACACACACACACACACACACACACACACACTCACACACACACACACGCACACACACACACACACGCACGCACACACACACACACACACACGCACACACGCACACACGCACGCACGCACGCACGCACGCACGCACACACGCACACACACACCACACACACACACACACACACACACACACACACACACACACACACACACACACACACACACACACGCACACACACACACACACACACGCACACACGCACACACGCACACACGCACACACGCGCACACACACACACGCACACACACACACACACACACACACACACACACACAGGATGTGCCCTCACCCACACACTAAAACCACCCCAGAAGTCCAGCATCTTTTTCTGACTGTGGTGAGGCTCATGGCAGGACGTCCACGTGTCCCGCAGAATTCACACCCTTCTTACAGTCACAAACACAGGAATAGTTTGGCCAAAATCACAGGTCCCCCACAGCTGTTTTGCATAAAACATATTCATGGAAACAAGTTCCAGCACCTTTAATGAAGAGGGTTTCATCAACTGTGCATTCCTGCGGCAGATTCAGGCCATGTTTTCACACGCAAACGCTTAAAGCTCACAGGAATTCAGCATCTCTGTCCTGAGCGCTGCATCTGTTCATCTGCCAGTCGAGGGTTAGAGGAACGAGCACAAGTACATGTAGAGTTTGAATAGTTTGATTTTGGTGCTGCTTCCTCAGGGAAGTTCTCTACTATTGCTCATAGTGACTGGAACAGACCAGACCTGGTTTAAATCCGAGCAGAGAATGAGCTGCTGCTTCACGAACTGATCAGATGCACCGATTTCACCTGCAGCAGAACGTCTAAAGATGACCGCTTTCTACACCAGACAGGACAGAAACACCTAGAACCCCATAGCAACGCCCTGGCAACCACCCCCAACAACTGACCGTCATGGTTGGGGCGAAATACAAACACAGTTTTATCCATAAAATGTAAACATTATTTAGTGCTGTTGACTCGTATTGCGACAGACGTTACGAAAACGGTATCATGCGTAATGAAATCTGTGATAAGGTTCAGTCTTGTTTACAGTGACCGCAGTGAGTTCAGCTGAACTGTGGTCAGTGTTGTTGACTCACACAGTTGTGATGCTGAGGCTTTGGCAGGAAGAGGGACTGGAATTGTAATTACAGTGTTTTTGTTTTGCTGGCTAATTCTGGCTGCTTCAGATGACAAAACACCATAAAGAAAACACCATACAACTTCCTCCCCCTCTCAAGATGTGTCTGGAAATGAAAAATGCACAGTTTAGCAAACTTTAGGTGAAATGCTAGACTGACTCTGACTGAACTCTGTTTCTTTAAGAGTATTCTGGGTTCAATCCTGGCTAACTAAAATGTCCTATTAACATTTCAACATTTTGGGTGCTTCAATAAAAATCTGAGCTTTAAATTCCTGATTTGAATCTCTCAACGTTGCTGACGTGCTTCTTTCAGCCATCAGTGGCTTGTAAAGGTATTGAACTCACCCTGAACCCGGAGCGTCGAGCACATCTGCTCCTCTGTCGGGCCAGTCGTGTCGTTTAGCAATGAGAGAGTGATTTTAGAGTCTGGTAATTGAAGGCCTGTATGATGTGTTAGTTGTGGAAGAAGATTGCTTTCATCTTTGGATTGAAGAACTGTTCTACTTTGTCATTTCACATTCCGAATTTTTACAGTCCCATTGAGTGATGTCTGATTCATGGGTTAGGTTTACCCTAAATGGGTCGATAATTACTGATTTCTACTACGGAAGTGATTCAATCAAAAACTTGCTTTAGCTCAATAATAACTTTGTTCTAGAGTTGCTATAAGCCAAAATAATCTCAGTCCATTAATTTTCCTATTATCCCTGTGAAGTTACTGTGAAACAATCTGTATTGTGAAAGCGCTATATAAATGAAGATTTGACTTATTTTGACTCATTTCTTCAGAGATGGGCTGTAGTGTCAGATAACACGCCCTCTTCTCACACGCTCCGCCCCCTGTTTACATTCCGATCTCCATATATGGAGAATAGCCCCGCCCTGAGTCTCAGTCAGTAACTCCTTCAGCAGTTCAAGAGGAAAACATGATGAGAAGCGCATTACTGGAGTCTTCCGAGGCTCAAGAAACTGATCAAAACAGCGTTTCGAGATCAACCCGCTAGTTGGTCGAGTTAAGTCACATCGCAGAGTCACGTCTTTTTTGATGTGCATCAAAGAATTTATTCGTAAAAGTGTTTCTCTCTCATAGTTTACTCGCATGTTTTTGTATTGCATAAAATTGCAAACGACAAAAGATTTTTTATGTGCATATTTAGAATTTCTACGCATCTTGGCGTTTCCATCCAGCGTTTTTTTTTATGCTTTATCTCAAAATATGCATAAGAATAGGTGGATGGAAACTACTGTCATTTGGAATAGTGAAATAAAAACTGTAAAAACATATCAATGATAGTAAAATAGCATTAATTTAATGTGGTGTAAACTAATTTCATTAATGACATTACAGTATTTCAGTTACAGTTTGATTCAGCATTGTGTTCACATTATAGTTTTCATTTCATGCAACAAAAAGCCATGAAATACATGAGCAGCATGAGATGCCATTGCTTGTTCCCTTCATGCAGTGTTTATCTTGTCGATCCGAGAGTCACGTTCGTCTCTTCCTCCACAGTGGCTCCGGTCCTGGACAGATGCTTGGTGAAGAGAGACTCCAGCAGGGTCTCCACGCCCTCCAGATCCCAGCGGAGCCCCGATCACACGCTCTCGGCGAGCACCGACTCCGGCCTCTCCAGCGCCTCCCTGCGCACTGACTGCTGGCCCGCGCCGGGGCCGAAAGCGCCGCTGCCCAGCCAGCAGGAGCGAGTGGAGCTCAAGCGGCTGCTCAGCGGCTTCGGTCTGGACGAGGCGAGCCGAGGCTGTGCGCTGACCGCCGGCCCTCCGCAGGTACACATGAACGGACGCTCGCGGCCAAAAGAGCGCGAGACGGACATCCTGGACGACGAAGTCCTGACCTCGCGGCACGACCTGCACAGCGTGGACAGTCTGGGCACGCTCTCCTCATCCTATCACAAGAGCAGCCAGAACTCGCTGCTGTCCGACGGCTTCGGCAGTCCCGGCCGCACAGAGGAGTGCCCTCAGCAGCCGCACACAACAGCCATGGACGAGTACGAGCGGAGAGCCGGCTTCAGTCACAGAGGCACGTCCCTCCCAGTCAGCTTTCCGGGTCCCAGACATCTGTTCCCGCACGGCGGATACTCCACGCAGACATGGGTCCATCAGCAGCAGCTGGTCGCTGCGCAGCAGTACTTGTACCAGCCAGAGGAGGACGCCGTTGAGCAGCGCTTCCACAACGACATGCAGGAGCTCCTGCCCAAACCCGCCGGTGAGCACACTGGAAAACATCACACTTACACCCAAAATGTATGCTTTGGTTCAAATGGAAAAATCTAAAATGTTGATTTAATAATAATTGGGGGGGGGGGGCTTTACATGGGAAAGTAAAGACAACACCTGCCAACACATGAAGACTGAAACACGGGATAACAAGGAACAGGTGAGACTGATTAATTGTAATAGTAACACACAAAGGAAACTATGGAAACAAAGGCAGCAAGAGAAAAGAATATGAAAATAAAAGTCCAAGACCTCTAAACACAGGGAATCGTGACAGTTACCTGAAGGGGTCCTTGATTATGATTTGACTTTAACTTCAGTTAGTGTGTAATGTTGCTGTTTGAGCAGAAACAACATCTGTGAAGTGACGACACTCCAAGTTCAATGAAAAGACAGATATTTTCTTTTGCAGAAATCGCTTTTTAAGCACTACAACAAATGTCTGGTAGTGACATCACAACCCCCCAAATTTACATAAACCCCACCCCCGAGCACACTCATCAAAGGGGGCGGGGCCATGTCGGGCTGCTTTAGAGAAGAGGAAGAGTTGTTGTTGTCGAGTGTTGTTGATGCCGTCATTTTACGCCGGACCGCTTCACAAACGAGGGTCGATTCGAGGAATAAAGACGAACGTGACGACACACGCTAGTGACGAGTCGATCAACTCCACAGCAACGACATCAATTTATCCACGAACCGTTCAGAAACGTCTTCCTGAGTCTCTCCATCCGTTTGAACACTTTCCTCATTTTGTCTGCGTGAGATTCTCCAGCTTTGTTGTTGTCGAGCTGTTGAAGCTCCGCCCTCTTCTGGAGCAGCAGCTCATTTGCATTTAAAGGGACGCGCACAAAAAACGGCATGTTTTTACTCACACCCAAATAAGAGGCGAATTTGACGAGCGATAATAAATGATCTGAGCTGAAACTCTCTGGAGACACCAGAGACTGATATTACATCTTGTGAAAAGCTCCCCTTTAATGCTGGTCAATATAATAATTTTTGGGCTTTTTACAACTTAATTTCACCATAAACTAAAGCTAAATTAGCTGTAATACGAAAGTAGAATTTTCATTCAAGTTAAAATGAAAAATGTTTTCTTTAATTTACTTACTATATATAGACAACTTTGGAAGGCCTTAATGAGATGTCTTCTCAGAATATCATATTTTCTGTTATGAACTAACAAAACAGCATCATAAATGAATGAAACAAGCAATAAACATCTGCAGTCCGTGACGCTGCCAGTGTGTGTTCTGCACATCAAGACAAAACACTATTTTACATTTTTCAAAGTGGAGAGTTCATTTGCTTTTAGAGATTTAAACCATGATTTCTGACTAGAACATTATAAATGATACGGTCATTTGTCTGTTTTCAGAGCAGAACAAGCCTCCAGCGAGTCCTGAAACCCCTAAAAGCCAAGAGCCTGACCAGAAACATGACGACGAGTTCAGCTCACTGACGCTGGACATCGACAACTCCATTCATCAGCTCAACCAGCTCATTCTGGACCTGGACCCCACGTTTGAGCCCATTTCCACCAAATCCAGCTCGCTGAAGAGAGCCGGAGCTCCGGACAGAAACGGTGTCGTGCAGAAGGACGGCGGCGGAGAGAGGAGTCAACGGATGGGTAAGATCACGCTGATGTCTTTCTGATCAGATCAGTCAAATACACCACAGTCATCGACACTGGCGCTGAACGGACCCGAGTCCAGCGGTCAGAGCGTCCAGACTGTGTTCTCAGTGATTGTCTTAAGGCTGTTAACTATAACTAACAAGAAACTCTGATGAATGAATTAATAAGTAATAGTGATCAGTTGAAGGTGGTCGTTCACTATTAGCCAATCACTAACTACCATTTTTTTCATTCCAACTACTAAGAACTACTACATACAGGTTCATAATTAACATGAATAATGCATAATGTATAATTAATTCTAAAGTGAAGGTCAAGGTAACCCACAAGTAATGACTGAAGTGTTAGCAAATCCTTCAGAAGGAATGAATAGTTATTAAAGTATTCTAAAGTGAGAAACTCTCTAGTGACTGCAGGAGTCATTGAGACTTTGAGTTCAGCTTCAACGGATCACTAATACTCACTAATTCATTAATCAGCGTTTGTTAGAGTGTTGATAATAGTTCCTCATGATTGAAGGATCAGTTTTATAGTGTTTCCACAGAATGATATTGTGCACTATTAGAGCCGTCTTTGTACAACCCCAATTCCAGAAACGTTGGGGCATTTTGTAAAATCCAATAAAAACCACAATCTCTTGAATGTTTTTTTCATCATGAAAAGATTTCTGATGTTTCCGCTGACCAACATAACTGTGTTTTGAGAATATAAACACATTTTGATTTTGATGGCTGAGACACACCCTTCATGGCTTCAATCATTTCAGGAGAGATTAGGGAAAAAATCCACTTGTAGAATTGAAACAATGAGTATCCTCAATTCCCAAATGATAAAAACTGTAATTAAAAGGAAAGGTGATGCGACACAGTGGTCAGCACGGCTCTGTCCAAACTTTTTTGGAGTGTGTTGCAGCCATCAATATCAAAATTTGTTGATACAAACAAAATACAATAAAGTTGTTCAGTGAAAGCATTGGAAATCTTTTCCAATCTTTTCTGATTCTCATCAGTTAAATAGAGGTTCAAGAGAATTAACAAATTACAGATGATTTTATTGCATTTTACAAAATGTCTACACTTTTCTCAGTTTTCTGGAGTTGTGGTTGTAGTTGTGAATGGGCCTGTATTTATATAGAGATTTTACAATGCAAATTGTGTGAAAGCAGCTTTTATCAAATAACTTCTGGCTGCACAGCAGCTCTTAAAGAGAGCGGTGTCATTGTCCAGTATGGATTCGTTCATGAGTTTTTGTTCATGATGCTCCATGAGCCAGAGCAGTCAAGCCACGGGTGATGTCAGGAGTCAGATCAGTCTCTTCGTTCATGATTTCGGCAGCGCTGTGACGGTTCCTCTGTTTCCTCAGAGGACGGTGATGTGACGGAGCTCAGCGGAGCTCGTGGACACTCGTCCTGGACTCTGGACCACAGACAGACACTGACGTCGAGCGCCGACCGCGAGCCTCGCACACAGGTACAGATCGGCCCGTCGGCCGCCTCGTTCAGCCCCGTCTGAAGCGCTGTAGTGTCCATCAGATTCAACAGTCAACCTGCGTTCAAGCGTTAGTTCGAGAAAACATTTTACTTCAGTTTCAGTCAATGAAACTTTTAGTCACGCTATAGAATGGTTAAACTGATCATCTCAATTATTTTGATCATAATTGTAATCTTAATTACTGATCATGATGTTGTGATGAGAGAAATTTCTTTACATTTCGTCAGAATTACTGCCTTCAGTGGATGAGCTTCAATCAAGAGACAATCCAACAAACTCTCTTATGAAAACTAATACAACTCTTCTCTCGACAGCAGAATCAGTGAAATTCATATAATAATTCAAATAGTTCTAAATTACATTAGAAAAAATATATATTAAAACAACAATAAAGATACTAATAAAGAGAGGTCACAACCTCGATTTAGTCCAGATCCATTTTTTTACATCAACTGGTACAAATTCCTCCATTCGTCTCTAAAAAGCCTTTTCCAGTCAATTCAGTTTTCAAAACTACCTTAACAATCTCTTTTATATTTAATCACAATTTCATACTGTTTGTTGATGCTTTACGATTATTCGTAAAGAGATCGCTATCCCGATTCAAACACCCACGTGATCTTATTTCATTAATCACATGATTCACCAACGTCTTTTGAACAAAATCACACCGGAACATTCAAATATGTGCAGTTTTGATCCACTCATTAGTTATTTCTGTGTTAAACACTCAAATTATCACAGAAGTACTGAGATATAAACACTGATGTCTACGATAGCGATCAAAATCGAGCAAACTACGTTTTAAAACAAACATGGTTCGTCAAATAATGGTTCATTCCACTAGGAGGCGATTGTTGAAAAAATGTATTTGTCATTGAATCATTCGTTCAAAAGATTCGTTCAAAAACACTGATTCATCCAGTAATTTATTAGAGTCATTGAATGACTAAAAACTCAGAATTAATTAATTAATTCAAAGATTTTCCAGCTATTTATATTTTGTCAGAACCTGATTATTATAAATTACGTGTTGTTTTGTTTGGTTGTATATTCAGAATCGTGATCTCTATTTGAAACCAAAAAATCGTGATTCTCATTTTATCCAGATTCGTGCAGCTCAAACATCTGTCCAAACATTCATGAGAAAATCACTATCAAACGCATCAATATCAGCTGAATAAAAGAAGTGCAATCAGATAAGGAGCGTTTTCCCTCTCCAGTCACTCCAGTAACTCCAGTCTTCACCAGATTATTCATGCACTGCCGTGGACACTCTGGACGTGCTCAAGATCATCACTACAACTCCACACCAAATAACAAACCCAACGTCTCAAGAGAAACATACACACACCTGTCAGGAAAACTCGCGTTCAAAGAACAATATTCCACAAATACTTACTAACTTGTTACTTACTCACGATTTTGCGTTTGTCCAAAATAACCCATCTTTAAACTATCAGCGTCCAAATGTTTAACGCAGTAAAGCAAAGTGAGCGAGGACGAGCCCTCCGTTTGTCACGGCCCGTCTCACACGAACAACACATTATTAACTCAAAAGTAATGTATTAATTACAAAATGAAGAGAACATTAAATAATAGAATGAAAACCATTAAAGGAAATAACAGTGTGTGACTCAACAATGTTGCGTGTTGATTGAGAAGTTTGATGATGTCTGCAGTCACACAATCACAGGATCCTTTAACAGTTCACAGCAGCTTGGAAAATACAAACACAGTCACATAAAGTCTGTTATTCCAGCATTCGATGAAGTGTGTGTGTGTGTGTGTGTGTGTGTGTCAGTGTGCAGCCGTGTTCAGAGCAGACGGTGTGCAGTACTCCTCTCTCTCTGAACTGGACACTGGCAGTGACGTGATGATGCCCACCACACCCGCGTTCCCCATCTCACCCCCCACTCCATACGGTAACACACACTCTCACACACACACACACACACACACACACACACTCTCACACACACACACACACACACTCTCTCTCACACACACACACACACACACACACACACACACACACTCTCTCTCTCTCTCACACACACACACTCTCTCTCACACACACACACTCTCTCTCTCACACACACACACACACACTCTCTCTCTCTCACACACTCACTCACTCTCTCTCTCTCACACACTCACTCTCTCTCTCTCTCTCACACACACACACACACACTCTCTCTCTCTCACACACTCACTCACTCTCTCTCTCTCTCTCTCTCTCTCACACACTCACTCTCTCTCTCTCTCTCTCTCTCTCACACACACACACACACACACACACACACACACGTTTCATATGTCTGCATGTCCTGTGAGTGTGTTGGATGTGTGTTGATCCAGGGAAGAGTGTGATGATGAACTATCCAGCGTGCCGACAGACTCCGTCTCCTTCGTTTGGATTCTATAGAGCTGAACACGGTAAATCACACGATTCACTCACTGTGACCGGTTTAACATCAGATGTTCGTTCCAGTCAGAGTTTATTGGACTCACTGACTTTAGCATGTAATTCTTTCAGACATGAGAGAGAACGCAGGATTTATGGGACACACGGCTTCAGATGATCAGCATCCCACTCTCAGAGCGCTCGTCCCGCCGGCCGTCGGTGAGGTCGTGTCCTTCTCCGACAGCTACAGGTACTCATTCGTTCACACGTGAACCGTCTCATTTATCTGTCTAGAGCAACAGCTGAAGAACAACATCACGCTCTCGGCTCTGTTCTGAGCTGAAGCCCAGGCTCATGTTCCTGAGGTTCTGGTCCGGCAGACGCAGCGTCTCCGATCATGGAGTTGTCAGAAGAAGTTGAAATGTGCTCTGGCTTTTCTCACTTCTCACCCGCCAACCCAGAAGCCTGAGTTTCAGATCCAGAAGCGTGCGTTCCTCTCACAAACTCCGCTCCGGATCCTGCCGTTGTTTCCAGAACTCCACTAAAATAATCTCCATCTCAGAGCTGCTTATAACGCAACGTGCGTCACGTCACCAGATTCGTAATGTACATCATTTATAATCCTACGCTAACACATATTAATATTTTTCTAAATATACGAATTGTTGTTCATCGCGATTTCAAAACAACAGTTTAACTTCGCTCGGAGACATCCACATATTCCTGTTGAAGAAATGACAGTGGCTGCAGCATCTCTATCGTACAGAAGTGGTTAAATATTAAAGATTACATGAACATTTGAATTAAATGTGGTTTGGCCAGAATTAAACAAGGATTGGATGATGCTATAAGGCCGTTGGCGCCCTCTGCAGGCTTTAGTTATAAGACATAATGTGTCTAAGATGAATTATGTGTGTTATATGATGTATTTTTAACTGTGTTGTACTCTTTCCACCTCTTTCAGCCAAATTAATTTAACAATATACTTTTGTTGTCAAAAGGACTTACTTCGGTACTGAAATTTAAAAAATGTGATGCTTTGAGCGGATTCGTAAACGCCTCTGATTGGACATTGGCGAGGCTAATTTGCATATTCATTCAACTGCATATATTGAATAAGAGTTACAGTGAAGCTATTTTAAAGCCATGAAGATTTTTTTTCCATTTTGATGATCAAAGATGAGTTTTAAGGGACACAATCATTGACTGCAGGGGGACTTTAAATCGTGCAGAAAAAAAAACAAAAAACTTCAGACTTGACTTGGATTTGAATACACATTATGGCATAAAGACGCTCCAGCAAATATCACAAATCACCTCTAAAAACTCCACAGAGCAACGCATTTGAAGGCATTTTCATTCCTCTTTGCAAAAGTGCTGTTATATAAATGAGCAACAAATAGTAGCAGAGGCTTTTACCTTGAGACCGTCATGTTCGTGTCATTTCATCCGAAGGGAAGTTTCAGTGTTGAGCTGTCAGAGAAGTACACGTTTCCATAATCTTGTCATGCTGTTAGTGTTTACTAACATATGCACTTAAAGCCTCCAGATGAATTTGCATCTGGACTGGACGGACACTGAAGCGTCACCCTGTCCGACTGTCCGACTCTTATTTGTTAGTCGGAGTGTTACTATGTCACGCGCAGACGCTCGTCACGTGTTGTTAGCGCCGGCGCTCGCTGGAAGACTACATTACCCATCATTATTAAGGACTACAGCAGACTACGGCAACTCAAATAGCTCAAAATACAAACCCAATGTCTGTGTTTTGTCCCCCTGGTGGAAAAATGTAAAATTAAAGGTTAAAGAAGTTGTGAGTGCGACTCATGGTTTCATATACTTAGTAATTAAATAGATTTACACACACACACACACACACACACAAAAAAAAAACAGCGCGATGCAAACGGATTGGTGGAGCTGACTGTTCATTACAATAACAACTAGATGACAAAAAACTGTTGCTAAAAACAGAACAAAGGCTTGACTTGGACCTCAGGGACTCGTGTGCGCCTCCTCATGATCACCATAAACATTAGAGAATAGCCAAAAAAACAGCTGTTCGAGTGTTTCAATCTCTGAGTTTTCTTTTCTTTTTTTAATATGTGGCACAATATTTATTAAGTCTCTCCGAATCTTCCTGTATCAATGGTGTGAAGAACAGGACGTCAGTATAGATGAATCCAGTTTCAGCGGCATTTCAATATTCACACGGCGTCTGATCATCCAAAAGCCTACATCTGTACGATTGTGTTGTGTATTTGATGGAAGAGGACTAAAACTGTTACACCTATCTCAGAATATTGAAAAATATTGAGTGAAGAGCTTCCTGATCATTCACTCTCCTCCATGTCATTCAGATGTTCATGTCTTTCTTTCTTCAGTTGAAGGTTTCTGAGGAAGTCATTCAGGATTGTTCTCCATATAGTGGACTTCAATGGGGTTCAATGGGTCCAAATGTCAGTTTCAGTGCAGCTTCAAAGATCTACATGATCCAGACGAGGAATAAGAGTCTGATCTAGAGAAACCATCACACATTTAATACAAAAATAAACATAGTTTTTAACCACAAATGCTCATAATCACGTTGGAAAGGTCACGTGACACAGGAGGAAGTACTGCGGTAAAACTCATTTGCTCCTCCAACTTCAAAATCGTCCGACATCATTGCTTTACCCTTTTTTTAGGTGTCTGACTCAGTCTTTGCACGTTCACTTTGTAAACACTGGATCGTACTTCCTCCTACATCACGTGACCTTTCCAGCGTGATGACGTGATGCGTGGCGCATCAGAGCAGTGCAAAACGAGCATTTGTGGTTAAAAAGTAAATTTTTTGTATAAAATGTGCGACGGTTTCTCTAGATCAGACTCTTATTCCTCGTCTGGATCATGTAGATCTTTGAAGCTGCACTGAAACTGACATTTGGACCCGTTGAACCCCATTGAAGTCCACTATATGGAGAACAATCCTGAATGAGTTCCTCAAAATCCTTAATTTCTTTTCGAAAAAACGTCTTGTATGACATGGGGGTGAGTAACTCCTCAGGAAATTTTAATTGTGGAGTGATCTAACCCATTAAGTGCATATTGCAGCTCTGAGAGAAGGTAATAAATAGCCGCAGTAGTTCAGGATGACAGCGTGTCTGTTGTGTGCGGCAGCAATGTGGCCTGTGGTGTCGGCGGAGACTGTGTGAACTAGATCATCCTTTGTGAAGACCTTACCGACTCATCAGCCAGTGGCACATATCCCAACAAACCGTCCCATACCGGCGTGATCAAAAAGATCTTAAACTAGATGGAACTAGATTAAATATTTTGACTGTTGCGATTCCAAATGGGTTTAATGACCCGTAACTCTGCCTGAGTATCGGTCAAGTGT